>CM031863.1:37203906-37340273 GCA_018697195.1 Certhia americana | reverse complement strand
CCCTTCCCAGCTCCCTCAGCCCCTCCTGGGGCTCCAGACCCTTCCCAGCTCCCTCAGCCCCTCCTGGGGCTCCAGCCCCTCCCGGGGCTCCATTCCCTGCCCTGGACACGCTCCAGCCCAGGAATGGGCCCTGCCCTGGAGCTGTCACTCCGTGGCTGCCACAGCCCAGGGGCCAGTGGCCTCTTGCCCACCTGAGCTCATTTTCAGCTGCTGTTGTTCAGCACCTCCAGGTCCTTTCATTCCAGATCCTTCCCAGCCACTCTTCCCTCAGCCTGCAGGGCTGCAGGGGCTGCTGGGACTCAAGGGCAGGACCTGGCATTTGGCATCTCATCACACTGAGCAAGCTCAGATTCAAGGCAAGGAATTAGGAGGAAAGGAAAAGGAATATCATGTTCTGAATGTTTCTTTTCCTTGTGCAAATTGTGCTTTGGTCATCTGTGTGAGTTTCATTAGATAAACTCCATTGTTACCTGGAGTGGTAAACCAAGGAACGGGCAGATCTCTGCAAAACAACGGAACACTAATCCAATTTACAGCACTCGGTTTGGGAGGGAATGGAGATGAGTGCCTGAACGACACTTCACAGAAGTATTCAGTGATCTGTCCCCACAAAGTTACCCATTACTGCCATTAGGCTTTCAACTGTCAAGTTTATAGTAGAGAGGCATTAAAATTCTACATTTCTTTTCAATTTTAAGAGAAAAACAAAGACCACGGCTGCTAGCAGCTGGCACATACTTCAATATTGTACAGACATTAATCCATCTCATTCTCTAATTCAGCCAGTGACCTTAATACCAGTTCAGTTCTTAATCACCTGGCTCTATCAGTGCAGCTGGCATTTATTTTGCTTGACACAAGACCTACCCAATAAATAATTATAAAAAACCCTCTTAGACAATGCTTGAAAATGCTTGACCCCAACTGCAATCTATTTATCTGCTGGGTTTTATTTTCATAACAACCTCTAGACAACACTTACAAGAACTGAAATAGCTGAAAGAGTCCTAGAAGGCTTTTAGTTCATGAAATCAGGGACTCTCCAGTGCTGAAAAAGATTATGCTTCTGCCAGCACAGCACCAGAAGCCTGCAGCTATGGCCCAGGGAGCCACACAGGACCAGTTCCAGTATTTGTATCTTCCTGCTCAAATCCCATGTGCTCCAGATCTCTGCCCACTCATCTGTATGAGTGCACATCAGGCTTACCGGGGATGCCAGCAGCACAGCAGAGCAGTGACCAGGGGAGCAAGGAGATGACACAGAACTAACAAGAATTATCTCAAGCGAAGCTTTGCAAGGAAAAGGCTGGAGGCCTCCAACAGAGATCACTCAGCAGCTTTCCCCTGCTTCCCACGACTCTAAGCTGCAGAGAATTTGAGATAAGAGCTTAAAACTAACTCCTCTAAAACCTCGGGGGAAAAAACCTCAAAAGAGCAGTTTATCATATTATAATGATACTCTTTTTGATAGTCAACAATTTTGATACCCAAATCTGCTTAGTATATCCCAAAGAGAGGTTATTCAAACAAACTTATCTCAAAACAAAAGCAACAAGTGAGAACAACTGAAAAAGAAACTATTTTAACACCACCCTGCACGCCCTCAGCCTCAGAGCCATCCTCCTCCTCTTCTTCCAGAGCAGCAAGAGTTCCTCTCATCAGGAAAGAATAATGAAAACTTCAAGGAGAAAAAAAGTTCAGATGAGGAATGACATTCCCCATAAGGACTTCTAAATAGTTTAAGGCAAAAATAACTTCTCTGGCTTGAAGTTTATGGAAGTTTCTCTTTCTCCCTTAGGGGATAGTGGTCATGCACATAGAAAAACTTCCTTCCTTCAAATAAATGGATCCCCTGCTTCCCCTTGCACAAGTTTTGGGAATTGTTGCTTGCACAGGATTTGAGGCCAACACTATCACAGCAAATGGGATTTGCAGGTAGAAAAGGAAAAGGCTTGATGTTCAAGGGCTGCTTAGTGACAGCATGAGTAACTACTGAGAGTCTACAGACTGATCCCAGCCAAAAATCAACCTTTACAGACTTCACAGCCTAAGTCAGACTCAGTAACTTCAAAAACACGTAGATTTAAAAATTCTTGACTCTTCTGCTTAAAAACTTGTTCAAAACTGTGTTATATCTGACTGTGGCAAGTAAAGTAAGGTATTTCTTTTCAGGAAATATCATCCAAGCAGATATCAATATCCGGGTGAATATTTGAAGCTAAAAATGCCAACAAGCTACAGTTTTTAGAACTTCTACTTTCTCTTAAGACCCTGGGCAGGCTTTTTGTTGCATGTACAAAATCAAACAGCACCAAACACAGAGAATACCAAGGCCATGAGGGGAACAAGAGTAGAAGCATAAAATCACAGCCTGGTTTGGGTTGGAAGGGACCTAAAATTCCATCCAGTGCCACCCCCTGCTGTGGACAGGGACACCTTCCACTATCCCAGGGTCTTCCAAGCCCCACCCAACCTGGTCTTGGACATTCCCAGGGATCCAGGAGCAGCCACAGCTTCTCTGGGTAACCTGTGCCAGAGCCTCCCCACCATCACAGCCAGGAATTTCTTCAAGTTTCCCGGGAATAAAACCCAGAATGAAATTAAATTTCCACCTGTGTGTCTGCAATTACTCCAAAATCTGTGCACAGGACTGTCAAGAGCACACCAACTCCACATCTACTAAAAGAAGGAAAAGACAAGGTCTGGCCAAACAGCAGGTTGCTCCAACCTTAAAATATTAAAATATATTTGGCATGCTAATCACAATATCTAATTAAATGTTTTTCTTAACACATAGTAGGAGAAATTAAAGACAAATTAGTTCAAGGTCAGCTTTCCCACAGTCACCAATGAGCAGCAGCTGGAGCTGCGCACAAGCTTTTTTCCCAAGGTGCAATTTTGTGGAAGAAAAGGAAGGAAATAGAGCACACCAGGCCTGCTAACCCGTAGCACAAGCCTGCCACACTGCTGCCTACTGCAGCCACATCGCTGGGACACAGGGACACATTTCCTGGAGAACAAGCCTCAAGGCTTCACTACACCAGACGAATTTGGCAGTGGCACGCACAGAAGAACCCCTCTGGAACATCTTAGTGCTGTGTACCAAGAGTTATTGATTAACTGAAGTCTCCTGCCAGGCTGGGAGGACTGTGCTCCCAGTATATGACCGTGTGCAGTTGGGAGAGAGCAAGAGTTGGAGTGTGTTGGCACAGGACAGGCAGAAAGAGGCGAATGAAGTAATTCTCTGTTGTGGTTACCTTGAACTTTAACCAAGGTCAGACCACAATTTCCGTCAAGATTATTATAAGCCCACATGAATGCCTCTACATCAATAAAAACCTTACAGTCCTCAGTTACTAGGTCTAAATATTTGGCTCTGCTCCTGGTGCCTCAAACTCTGGGCACACTCCACTCGCAGCAGGAGCTCTGGATATGGAAGGGGCTGGCAGCTGGTTATTGCTTTCCCCAATAAACCACCTGGGCCCAACTCCACACCATCCTCTGCCATACCTGGGCCTTTATGAAAGCTTAATCTAATTGCGAATTGTATTTTCAGAAAAGCAGCAACTCAGAGCTCATTTGCCACCTGATAAGCACTTAGTGCTCAAAGGCGACTGTAATTGCTGGTTAAATGTTTCATCACAGATACTTATTAAAGATCTGAAAGCACAGCTAGAAGAAGGCACCGTCTCACAATGAAGCTCCACAACCAGCATTTCTGGTTTGACACGTCCCAGCCAACGATACCGGGATCCTTCCTGATCCTCACAGAAAGCAGCTTGTCAGCTCTTCCCTGCCATCCCACAGTAAGGTACCTCCATCCCACAGTAAGCTTCTTGTTCAAGTTTTTCTTGTATCTGAGGGATTCAGAAAGCCCCAGAACTCCCTATCTGATTTCCACCTAGACTAGAAATGCTCTGGCTAATTTGTACAGAGCTATATAAAATGACTCAAATAATAAAATAATTCAGGGAATGCAGCTTCGGAGTCTGTACTATGCTTTTCAAAAATATCTAACTCAGTTCAAGCTCCTTTATTACAATGAACGTTTAGGACTTATGAGACATTTACACCAGTGTTCACTCACTTCTCCAGCAGCACCCATTGCTAACCAACATAACCCATCTTTCAGATTACAGAAGGCTTTCTAAAAGGAGAAAGTCCCAGTGCTGTGCAGCAGTGGGCCACCCAGTGACCTATATACAGCAGCACTCCAGTTCAGCTTCTATTCCATAATTAAACCAGTGACACTTGCTTCACTCAGCTGTCCTAGAATGCACAACCAATCACCCCAGAGAGGGATTTTTGGTTCAGGAGGATACACAGCCTGATCTGCACCCTACAGAGCTGTGCTAATATGTGCTTCAAAGCACGCTGTATCCATAGAATCATGGAATGGTTTGGATTGGGAGAGACCTTAAACACTATCTTTTTCCACCGCCTGCCATGAACAGGGATATCTTCCACTATCCCAAGTTGCTCCAAGCTCCATCCAACCTGGCTTAGGATACTTCCAAGGATGAGGCAGCCCCAGCTTCTCCGGGCAACCTGTGCCAGACATACCCCAGTGCAGCATTTCCCTCTCCTCGCACCTAACAGCCCCTTGACCCCACCATCCATCCCCCAGCACCGATGCTGAGCCGCCCAGACGAGACAAGGACGGGCACCTTTATGGGGGGACCCGTTGATGCTCTCGGAGCTGGACTGCATGTCCACGGCGGCTCTCCTGAGGCTGCTAAAATAAGCCCTGGACCTGGAGAAGCTGCTGCGGGGGGAGCGCCCGTGGGGGCTGCCGAAGAGGGCGGCGGGGCCGTCCCTACGGGCGAAGATGCCGCTGAAGAAGCGCAGGAGCCGGTGCTCGGTGCCGGCGGCGGGGCCCTCCCGGCCCAGCCGCTCCGAGAGCCGCTGCAGGTCGCTGTTATCCAGGGTCCGGTTCTTGCTCTTGCTGCGCTCCCAGCGCTCCAGCCGGGACAGCGGGTCCGCCTGGCTCAGTACCTCGCCCACGTCCAGCGTGTTGCGCTTCTCGGGGGGCTCTGCGGGCAGCGCGGCGGGCGGTGAGGGCGGCGGCGGCGGCCCGGGCAGGCACCCGGAGCTGCTGTGCCGCCGCACCCGGGCCGGCTCCGCGCCGCCGCCGCCGCTCCAGTGCCTGAAGCTGAAGCTCCGCCGCAGCAGCCCCGGCTGTCGCCGCGGGCTGTGGCTCCGCTCCCCCGGGGCCGCCTCGCCGGGCCCCTCGTCCTTGTCTCCATCCTCCCCGGGCGGGGATGCGGCGGCGGCCGCCGCGGCTTCTCCGGGTCCGGCGCTGCCCCGCGGTGCCCCGGGCACGGGCGGCCCCGCTCTCCTCGGCACCTTGAGGCGGCCCAGCTCCAGCTGCCCCGTGCTCAGCGTCCTGAAGGTGCGGAAGCCGCTGGGGCTGGGCACCCTGTCCCGCTCCTCGCCTTCCTCCTCGCCCTCCTCCTCCTCCAGCAGCAGCAGCCCGGCCCTGGTGAGGCTGGAGGAGCCCGGCGGGCGGCTCCGCCCGCGCCGGGACAGCTCGGGGCCAGCGCGGCCGCTCTCCGGGCCCAGCAGCTCCTTCTTCACCATGGTCACGGAGATGCGGTACACGGTCTTCCTCTGCGGGGTGCCCCGCTGCATCCTCTCGGGGGAGGAGGCGGCGGCGGCCGGCGGCTCGCTGCTGTCCAGGAGGTACATGATGGCTCTGCCCTTCAGGCGGCGGCGGCTACCGCGGGCATCGGCGCCCAGAGGGACGGATGGCTGGATGGATGAATAGATGGATGGATGGAGAGACGCGGGCGGCTGGAAACGCAGAGCCACAAAGCACTGCAACCCGGTTAGAAAAAAATGAAATAAATAAATAGTAATTTCTTAAAAAACCCTAAATGCTCCGGTGTCACGCCCCGCTCTGCGGCGGGGTCAGGCTGGGCTCCGGCTGCGCTCCCCGCCGGCGGCCGGCGTCCATGGCAGCGGCATCCCGGAGAGGCGCCGAGGGACGGCTCACATCCACGCACGCATCCTCCTCCCGCGGAGCCCGGCTCCGGTCTTCACGGCATGGGAGCTGCAGCAGCCGCTTCCGAGCTCATTGTTTTCAGCGCGGCCGCACGGCCGCGGATCCGGCTGGGTTTGTCCCTGCCCTCTCCGCCGGGTAAATCCGATTAGCATCCGCGGCGGGTCCGGCGGGCGCGGGAAGGTCCGCGCGGGAGCGGTGCCGGCGGTGCCGGAGCGCCCGGCGCACGCCCCGGGGCGGGCAGCGCGCAGCGCAGCGGCGGGGCACGGCCGCGCCAGCCGGCAGCAAACAAGCGCCGGAATGGAATCCCGCCCGCCCGGGAGCGGCAGCACAGCGCTCCTGGATTCCCTCCGCCATCTCCTCTCGGGAAAGGGATACACCTCACGCCCCCCCTGCCAGCAGCACCAGCAAGCCAGAAGCACGGGATTGTCCTCTGGAGGTGATCCAGTCCAAGCCCAGGCCCAGGCGGAGTTACCTAGAGCAAGTGACACAGGAACACGACCAGGTGAGGTTGGAATGGCTGCAGACTCCCCAGCCTCCCTGAGCAGCCTGTTCCCATCCTCAATGTACAGGAGTTTTCTCATCTTGATGTGAAACTTCTCGTGGTTTAGGTTAGGGCTACTGCTCCTCATCCTGGCACTGGACACCACTGAGAGGTCTGGCATCACCCTCTTGGCACCTGCCTCTTGGGATAGTTGTTTGTATTAATGGGATCCAGGACTTATCCAGGCCCACGAAAGGGCAAGGTGCGTGGTGGCCATCGGCTTGGACCACGACCTGAGCTCAGATCTTAGTTCATTCTCCATCCAAGGCAACACTTCCTCCTTAAAAACAGCCAAAATCATCCAGAATTATTTTTTTTTTTAATCTGTAACCCTCCTTACTAAATGTTTGTTCACCGCAACACTCTGCACAATTAACAAGCCCGATTAGATTGGTTAGTCATGCAAAAACCCTTCCCAAGCAGTGGTTTCATCAGAACCTGGCTCTCTGCACAGCGGGAGGAGGGCGTGACACACACACCCCCTTTCACACCCAGCTTGCCAGTGCTTTTGCAGGGATGCTGAGGTAATTAACAACCCATAAATGCCCGCTCTTAGTCACTCACAAATCAGGATGGCAGAAAAACAAGAAGTTAAGCAACATGAGGAATAGGGTTTCTAGATTCCATGCCTAACATCCCATAAAAAGTCAGGCTTGAAAAACCACCTCCAGCTGACTTACACCTCCCTCCCACGTCTACAATCAAAACATCCTTTACCAATGCCAGTGAGGTAAAAAAGCAGGTGTAAAAAGGAAGGAAAGCACTGCCACTTCCACCACTAAGCCCTGTCCCCAAGTGCCAAGTCTACAAGTTCTTTAAATCCCTCCCGGGATGGGGGGCTCCACCACTGCCTCGGGCAGCTGTGCCAGGGCCTGACATCACTTTCAGTGAGGAACAGCTCCAGACCTGGAGACACATCTGGGTCGGACACACCCCCAGGAGCAGTTCCAGCTGGGAGGCTGGACTCTCACACCAGGCAGAAGGGATGTTCTGTGTCCCAGCCTCTACACACAGCCATTTATTGATGACGCTGATCCCACAACAGACACCGCTGTTCCATTAACACACAGAATTCCTGATTTAGCTAATATCTCCAGAGATCAGAGTACTGTCTTTAATGCTGATTGATTAACACTGATTATTCCTCGAGGTTCTATTCACCATGGAATAGACCTGCACGTTTCTCTTCAGCAGGCATATTCAAGACCAGGGGCTTGGAGCAACCTGATCTAGTGAAAGGTGTCCCTGCCCAGGGTGGAGACCTGGAACAAAATAATGTCCCTGGGATTCTAAGAGGTCTCTCTTGATCAGCCTGAAAAAATCTCCAGTTCCTTGTAAACATTACCATAGAATGATGGCACATTTTTCCATTTCTCCAACCATTTCCAATGGGTATTTCCAAAGGAAAAAAAAAAAAAAAAAAAAAAAGAAGGGAAGAGAGGGGGGAGGAAAGACCTGTTAAAAAATCCTAGTCTAAGAGTAAGAAGTTGTTGTTTGTGTTTGCCTCGAGATCCAGATCTGTAAATCCGCCAGGCTCCGAGTGTGTGAGGCTGCCAGGACTCAATCCCGCCCCGCGATCCAGGCCGCGCTTTCCAGCGCGCCGCGCGGGGAGCGCAGCCTCCTCACCCGGAGCGGGATCAACCATTTTTCATCCTCCCGGGATGACAGACCCCTCCAGAGGAACCACTTTTAAGCGCAGACAAATAGCCGGCACATTCCTCCAGCCCTCTCCGGAGCATCCCACACCCCCCTTCACCCCACATCCCGCTCCGCTCGGGGCTGTGCTCCGCTCGCACCGGGGTGGAAACGCGGACATCCATCATGGATTCGGGATGCTGCAGCAGCTCTTTCTATGGGCAGTAAGCGGTACTCCAAGGCTGCTCTGCTGCTACTCATCACAACTTACTACCCCGCAACTTCTTGTAAGGCTTCCTGTAAACAGGACGAGTTGTTCTCCAGCCGCCCGTACTGCTGGTGCAAAGCCCATCACGTAGTGGTCCTGCCACCCCCCTTCACCCCCGGCCGGATGAACTACAGAAACCTGCTTCAATTGCTCATCTAACACTCGGTTATCTCAGAGCAGGGACACAATTCACAGCGCAAGGGATGCCGTGTTCAATGTTTAGGAAGAGCTCCACGATAGCCGAAGTGCGGGGATCCCGCCCGGAGCGCAGGGCAGCAGCGCTCGGTGGCCGTGCCCACCCCGGCCGGGCTTCGAGCCAAGCGGCGAGCGCAGCCCGGCTCCTGCCGCTCCTCCCGGCCCGCAATTAGCACAGATCCGCTCCCAGAATGGGAGAAGTCCCTCAGGCCCTGGGACAAAAGCAGCCAGGAGCCATGGCAGCCAACCCAAACAAGTCATTTGGCTCGCAGCCTACGCCGTGTGTCCTGAAGGGCCCTCGGCAGCGGCTCCCGCTCACCTTTCATTCCACAGGCGCTTGGAAGAGGAGCAGGACGCACAGGCACCATAAATACCGGGCTCTGAAAGGTGTGCCGGGGGCTGGGGACACAGGGGTTTACACCCTCCATTCATTCCACCTCATTCCAACACTGCAAACTGCTCCATGACGTTCTGCCAAACCCACAAAACACCCCCAAAGGATTTTGCTTGACAAAGTCTTGCTGTCCCTCCAGTGCGGTCACACTGGAAAGTAGAACCCTGGAAATTCTCCATCCCATGTAGCCAGTAAAAGGCCACATTTGCCATTTCCCACACAGGAAAAGCCCTCAATCAAAACTTAGATTTTCACAAATCTCAGTAATGAACCCAGTAATTTATTTTTAATCAGTGAAACAGGGGTGTCTCAAACACATCTTTAGAAAGCTTCAAGCAAAACCTCGTGCGATCAAAGTGCAGATGGAGCCCCCTGAACACACCATTCACTGATGCCCACCCTGGATGATGTTCTGGAGCCGAGTTGCACACCCCCAGCACACAGCACTCAGTGCCTGCTCACCATCAACACCTGTGGAGATGACCCTGCTGGCAGGAGAAGCATTCCTCCTCTCCAACAGCTGCAGAGCAACGTAACTGTGAGCAGCAAAGACCACCGGTACTGACTTTACAAAGCAAACGTTTCCTGTGTCCTTCCAAGTGATGAAAAATAGGTGTTGCATTTTCTCTTTTCCCAAGAACTCTTTGCAAAAATAATTATAATCACAATTTTTTGATTCATTGTTCTTTATTCCTTGCAGGTCTTTCACATTCTGCCAGCGGATCCAACACAATCACCACTCAAATGTAAAAGCCCTGACACAGAGAAAGAACAGTTGGACTTGATGATCTTAAAGGTCTTTTCCAACCTGAACAATTCAAGGACTCTACTAAATGCCTCATATACACCAGCAGCATCTCAGAATTAACATTTCCATGCTGAGACAGACTGGCCAGGTTTGCCAAAGCCTTTCAGGGGTACAGTTCCTGTGAGGCTGCTTGTTTATATGCCCATCTTTCAGATTTCATTGGACACTCCACTGCCTTGTCTCTTTTTTTTTGGTAGGAAAAGCATCCCTAAATGTTACCATTTTTACAGACTGCAGGTTAAACCCTAGACACACAGTATCACTCCGAGTAGTGGTTCCTGTGACAAACTGATTGTGGAAGGCAAAACTAGGTCACCTGAGCAATTCTTGAGAGTAATTCGGACTTTTTGTCTCCTGGAGAGGCCAAGTTCCATCCGCTGTTTGTCATCACAGATCAGTGTTCAACCAGCAAACAAGAGAAGGCATCTGGACCAGAACAACATTGTGCTGCAGGGGAGCAGCAACACAGAGCCCAAACTCAGGGGCTCTCTGGAGCCACAGGGTTTGCATTAAGGCACTGGTCTGTGTTCCCCTGTCACTCTGCACTTGTCCATTAAACAGGCCTGAGTTCACTGCAGGCAATTCTTTACTCAGATGAAGAACAGAGACATCTCACAACAAAGCGGAGAATAGGGGCTACCAGCAAGAAGTCAGCATTTGGCATCAATAATGACCTTACTGTCAGCACAAGGAAACCACGTTCCTCTCCTAAAAGCACTGCATGATGAGCAGGAAAGGGAATAAGGGTGATGGGATGCGCAGTAAAAACGCAACTCAACCGTTTGTCTTTGTGTCACCAGGAGAGAGGTAAAATGTTTGGCATTGCTTCACCAGGAAGACCATGGATTGCCAGGGATATTCTACCACATGGGATAATAAAAGTCACAGTCATTCCCATTTTCATTTCTCAGCGTGGATTATGGTACTTGCTTTCACATCAATTATGCCCGTTATGTACTTCATAGTCTAAAAGGCTCTTGCTTCATAAGACTACGTTATTTTATAAATAGAATAATGAAATACCTTTGACTCATATTCATTCATTAAATATGAGGGAAAGGATCACTCATCTTTATGTGAAATGGAAAAAAAAAAGAACTTAAATCAGTTTTGATTTTTCTTTTTTTTTAACCATGACACATGCTAAGATTATTTTTTTTAAAATATCTTTAAGCAAATTCCAAATCCCATGAAATTTCTGATGCCCGGCATAGCAGGTTTGATCCCTGCAATTTACTTAAAAGAATAGAACAAACCCCCTTTTTTTAAAGGGAAAAGCACAAAACCTCTTGAATTCTTCTGCATGACTGAGATAATCCTTTTGATTTCTGCCCCCAAGCTGATGGAGCTGTTAAAATTAATATATTGTGCCCATCCATCAGCTTCTCCTCAGCCTCAAAACAAAACAGCACACCTGACTGCAGCTGGATTTCTACTGAATAAACCAGGGTTTATGAGGTGCCCTTAGTTATCCTCTCACTAAACAAAGAGGCATCCAGAGAATTAAGGGTGAGATTCAACCTCCCATTTTAAGTACAGGTTTTTTTACATCACATCATCCGATAGAGGAGTTGCATCCTTCTGCTGTATTTAATTGAAGCAGCAGAACAGGCAAAAATAAAACATAGGAAAAATAAAATAGATCATAGAGACTACATATTGATACTTCAAGCTAAGACACTAAAGCTTGTTGTCCTGAGAGCTACACTGTTGAATTATAGATATAAAACTTGATATGTACTTCCATAAACTTGGTTTATCATTCTGCCATTCCCCCAAGGCCTTGGGGATGGAACAGCCAATGCTAAAGCCATTCCCACAGGTGATCCCCAGACTCTGCTTCCACTTCAATCCAAGCTGCCAACACAGATCTGTTCACATATTGCATTTATTCACAGGGATAACAGTAGAAATGCGAATTCTGTGACTTTAATTTGCTTCTAAGCAGGCTGCCAGTGTCACCTAGGAGCCCTGCTTGCTGTTCTTTTCATCTCCTGAGACAGAACACCCCAGATACCAGCAAACAGCAGCAGGGTACCTCGACCATCCAAGGGATGCTCAGAAAAGCATCAGTGATCCAACTCCAAAAGGCCGCTCCTGTCACCTGCCTGCCCTCTCAGCTGCTGGCAGGCAAAGATTCCAAGAATAAACTATAAGAAAACCCAACTTCCTACACACCCAGCATTCCCTGAGGGGGCTGTTAACAATCTAAATGTGTACACAACGCTGCTTCAGAATCTCATTTTTAAATACAGGTATTTATTAATAGATAAAATAATATAAAACCATGTTTGTCTCCACAAGAAGCTGCAAATTTCAAGATATCTTTAATTCATTTTGGATATTATGTCTTTCTCTTTTTTTTGGAACCTAAATGCTTTTTAACTCAGGCTATTACACATTTCCTTTAATGCCGTCTCTGGCACAGTGAAATATTCTGACAGGCAGCATCAGTTTTAACTCAGGACTGCACCTTTTGCTTATTATTTATGGTGTTTCAGTACCTCACAAGCAGGAAGATTTCCAGATGCCTGCCAGCTATCCAGTGTTCCTCATTTTTAGGCAGGTTGTTTTTCACCTCAAATCACCTAAACACTCAAAGCGACTGCACTGCAGCGAGGCAAAGAGAACTCAAGAAAGCACTTTTGGCTAAACTTTCAGCTCCCAAATATTGGAAGCACATGAATTTGTCATTAACATGGGTCTAGGTGAACACTCTCAGTCAAAGGACGATCTGCATGAAGCCTAGGCAGGCTCTGAAGGGCCATGAATACAGAGGGCTGTGTGTTTATGGGAAAGGACTATTGTAAAAGCATGGACTTGGATCCCTCCAAAGAGGGAGGATGTGCCACGACACCCGTTCCTGCCACAGCCATCTATTAACTGAGCAGTGTTACTCTTCTGGGAACCTGATTAAATTGCTGCCACTATTCAGCATGTCTCTGCAAAGTCAAGTGTCACAACACGTATCACAGATTTGACTCTGGATTTTTTTAACTGTAGACAAGAAAATGAAGCAGGGAATAGGAATGGAATGGGGAGGGGAGTCTGGGCTCATCTACAGGTAGATGACAGAAGGACTCTCAGCTATGATGTTCCATTCTGGATACAGCCATTCCACAGGCTCAGAGGGAACAGAAGCTTGGGGTGCAGTTACACCTTTACACTCCCTTTTACAACCTCAGAAACGGAGTGTTGCTTTCCCCACAGGCTTCAGGGAGACCTTATAGCAGCCTGCCAGCACCTAAAGGGGGCTTACAATCAGGCTGCAGAGGGATATTTCACAAGGGATTGTAGTGGACAGGACACAGGGGGAACAGCTTTAAACAAAAGCAGGGCAGGGTTAGATGGGATATTAGGAAGGAATTGTTCCCTGGGAAGGTGGGGAGGCCCTGGCACAGGGTGCCCAGAGGAGCTGTGGCTGCCCCTGGCAGTGTCCAAGGACAGACTGGATGGGGCTTGGAGCAACCTGGGCTAGTGGCAGATGTCCGTGCCCATGGCCTCTGAGGTCCCTTCCAACCCAGACCACTCTGTGGTTCCACACCACCACTTCTCTCTGTCTCGCCAGAGATTTACAGAGATACACACCACCTGCATACACCACCTATAGAGGTATTTTGTGGGTACACATCAAGGTCAGCTGCATGCCAGGCTTTGTGTGGGATTACACAATCATGGCCTTCTGCTAGCTGAGGACAGAGCAGATGGAACCTGCTCCCAGCTCTGACCCTCCAGGTACACTCAATAAGCCACCCCTGTGTTATGCAACCCTTGCATTAAAAGTCTGCTCGATGCCTTTCTGTGACTGAACAAACCATAATGTCTGTAAAAGCTTCTAACAATTGCCCAAACTTTTCAAAAAGCTTCTCTCTTTAAAAACAAAGTAGTAAAGAAAATGTGAAATCAGCTTGAGTAGCTGTGTTTTCAAGCCGTCCTGGAGCTAAGAAGCCAAAATATTTTAACAAACACAAAGAGAGTGGGTTTGGGTAAGGCACTTTTCTGCAAATGTGCTGACCCAAAGGGCACTGAAGGACAGAAACAGGGTGGTAAAATGAACCATGCAAATCAGCAACTCCATACAGGTTCAATTCCTGCACAGCTTGCTCGAGTCTGTCCCAGCCCAGCAGCTACACTTGCACACCCACCTTGGGAATGGAAGTACTACCATGCAAGGGGAAGAAGGGAAGAGAAGGGGAGTCTCCATTTACTCCAGAAATTATCCTTAAGAAATCCCCCCCCAGCAAGGGATTACAGTTGTTGGGATGTACAAGCAAACTAACAAGGTGCAATGTGAGAGAACAATCAGGGAAGCTGAAGGGCTGTTTCCCTCCAGATTTGCAGGAATGTTGAACAGTGGCAGGAGGCAGAGATCCAATACACCGGTTTGGATCAGCTGGGAGATGCTGTTAAACACCAGCACTGCAGTGCTTTCAACAGATTTAGAATTGTAAAATCACAGAGTGGTTTGGGTTGGAAGGGACCTCAAAGCTCATCTCATCCCACCCTCTGCCATGAGCAGGGACACCTTCCACTGTCCCAGGTTGCTCCCAGCCCCATCCAACCTGGCCTGGGACACTTCCAGGGATCCAGGGGCAGCCACAGCTTCCCTGGGCACCCTGTGCCAGGGCCTGCCCACCCTCACAGAGAAGGATTCCTTCTGTATTCCAAATTTCTGTATGTTCATCCTGTCTCTAATCAAAAGACAAAGATACTGCTTGACAAGAGATTAAAATCTGAAGAGCAGCATTTTCCATTTCTTAACAGTAATTTTTAATATATAGATTTGTCTCAATGCACTACAATAGCACACAAATTCTCCTTCACCATCTCACATCCCCTTTTTACATCCTATTCCTGTTCAGCAGCATTTCAATGGACAATCTGCCTGTTATCTGAAGACCTACCATTATTTTAATGCAGAAAACTCATCCTTTAGCACTTCAGAAGATCTGCCTGAAACAGAAGCACTCATTAACGCAGAGACCAGCAGGAAACACAGCTCTATATGAATTTTGATTAGACTGGCTCTGAAAGGAGAAGCTAATTCCTGAAGCCAGTCCTTTCACCATGCACAGGGCTATAAAATGTGCCATTTCCTCCTGGTTCTCCACTTCTGCTCCTGCCCTTCCCCCATTATTCCAATGGTTTCCATGCCATTTCATTAATAGGATTAAAAAAAATTAACGTAATTTTCTAACATGGAAAAAAAAAAAAAGTGTGGGGGGGAAGGGGGCTGGAAAATTCACTTCCTTGCTTTTGCTGTTTTAGCTCCAAAGCTAAGCAAGCCCAGCTGCTCAGGAAATACCATTGGAATGAACACATTATTGAACATGGAAGAATCAATCGAGATTGCTGTCAAAAATTTCACATGCTGCAAGCAGGCCAGCAATCAAAGGGCTCTTACGAAATACTTCTCAGCCATGTTGAACAACTTCATATTTCAAAACTTGGGCATGTGATCAAAATTATTTAAAAAAAAAAAAAAGAAAAAAAGGGGAAAAAAAGAAATCACAGAACAAAACTAAATTAGATGAATTTCACCAGGAAACCAGGAGCTATTTTTTGTAATTAACCCCTGACATGACTGTTCCCTAGGTATTGCATTTATTCCAGACCAAGTGAAGAGGGGAAAAAAGAAGTTGTAGCTAAAGTTTACTTCTTTCCAAATAGCAAAGCCTACTTATTTTGCGACTGATTTCATCCTGGATTCTTTTTACTGACATTTGCTGACAACACACAAGGAACATCGACTCATCTAAAAGGCAACTTCAGCCGATTTTGCTGTAAATACTTGAACCCCACAGAGGTTTCTCTTCATCAGCTGACAGTGATGAACAATTCAACCATCCAGAGTTGCTCAGGGCTCTCCTACTGCCACGAGGAGGAAATTTCAGGGCTTCTTGGAGCAGCCTGGGATAGTGGAATGTGTCCCTGCCCATGGCAGGCAGTGAAAGTGGATGAGCTTTAAGGTCCCTTCCAACCCAAATCACTCTGGGATTTTATACCAGGTTTCCCATGTCCTGATGCAACAGATTGGTTTGTTTATGGTTTTCCTTCATTTTCATAACGCTGTGCCACTCTGAAGTAAATATCTCTAGCAAGGCTGTTCTTCCTTGCATCAACAGATGGAATGTAGCTGCCTGTTCAGCAACTCTTCCCAGCAAATAATTTGGATTCTTACTATTTCCCCTAAAGAACCTTTTGGTGGCCTTTATGATCTAACAGTTCAGATCTTGCAGCACACAGAAGGACACTGTGACCTGATGCTGTTCTTACAAATTCCGTATCTTCCATTACTAAGCTGAAATAACCCATTTTTGCTGGTTTTTCTTTTTTTTTTTTTCTTCTCAACTGTGTTGACCATAATGCATTATCACCTCATGGAATTTAGCTCTGGGATATTCCAATTGACAGTACCTAAAGTTTTTAGTTTCTTTAATACCTGCTATCATGTGCCTTTAGTTACTGAAATGTTCTCAGAAAAGGGGCCACTTCATTCAAAAACTCTACCTCCACAGGAAATACAAATTGAAAAATCACAACAAATCATGAAAAAATGAACAACCAACCCTCAGGGTACAGTGTATATAAAACAGAAAAATACCTCCAAGCACCTCCACTTTTTCCTCCTCACCCCAACATCTACAAGATACAAAGATATGACCTTCATAATTCTGTGACTCCACCATGAATAGAAAAACATATTAATAACAACTATTATCTATTTCTAGCCCCTCAAAACACTGCCCCCAATACACGTTTGTAGCCTGGCTCAAATAAATTGTTGCACGAGGATGATGCTGTGCATCCTTTCATTTATACCCCTGACGGGGAGGGTTGAGTGAATTTCTTATAAAAGTAAATAATTACAGAAAACTTAAGCCCCCTGCTGCTCCTAATTTCAACTGGTCTTTCAGCTCGAAGCCACAGCATTTGCTAATGGCCTGGATTACTTAGCAGAAATTAAGTTTTGTCTTAATTCAAGAGACTCTAATGCACTCAGTGTGGAATAAGCTTTGTGAACAAGAGTCCTGAGGATCCTGGCAAACACAAGAAAATAAAGAGAACACAGGTTTTGAAGCTGAAGGTTAAAAGGCTGCTTTAAAATTAAGATTATTTATAACAGATGAAAGCTGAGCAGATAAATTATTTGCCTTCCTGAGCAGAGAGAATGTGCTATGTCAAAAATTCATTCAAAAATTCAAGCCTTGTCCACCTTGAAAAACAATGAGTGTCTTTATTTTCCCTTGCCTTCTTATCAGGAACGGATTTTTCAAGTATGCTCCTTCAACTTTTATTATGGCTTTTATGTCCAAGTCAAATAGTTTGCTCTTGGCATATGTGAAACTAAATACTGACAGTTATTGACTGTAAAAGGAAATGCTTAATTGGATGAATTACACCCTCTTGATTCTTACAACAACGTTGTAGAAATGTTAGATCACACACAATTGCTTGCAGCATGGTTCCCACTTTTCATTATATAGCTCAAGTTCCCAGAATTACACCTTACTTCATTGAAAAAAATAGATTGAGTAAATTTATATGAAGATTTATCAGTTTCTTATATTTAGGCACTTTTAAGGTGTTTGGTACTTCAATTAACTTGTAATGTTATGAGTTGTACGATAAGAACACTCTTGAATAATGTTTAATTGAGACCCAAATGTTTTAACAAAGATTATCAGAGGTGTATTTAAAAAGCATGTTTTACCTGGGCAAAGCTCATCTTGATTCAAGCTATGAAGTGATTTGAAATTCAGAGAACTGGGGGAATTATTATTAAAGTAGAAAGCACAGATCTTCTGAAGAAATACTGAATTCCAGAACATACAATTTGCTGAGCAATTAGCATAAATAATTCTGACCTGTGCCTTTTCCTTGTTCACTGAAATTGGGATGCTCATAGCATAAGAAATATTCTCAGGAGAGAAAGACTGATTTGTTGTCCCACCAAAAAAGCACCTCAAGGAGAAAACAGCCAGGTGAAGACTACCAACTGTGGCTGGGATCTTTTACAAGTTAAAACAATCCAGGTTTTATGCAGTAATAAGAAACCTAGCTGAATTATGTCCTTCTGTCCAGAAAGGAGGAGTGTGGTCACAGATGGCTACCAACTGCACCTTGGTAAGAAGCACTTCAGTGTAAAACTCTTTACTCACCTTATATTTTCTCTGGTATTTCTTAATCAGGCACAATGTGCTTAACATCAAGAAAGTGAAGCAAACCTGCCTTTGCAATTAATATCAAAGAAAATCATTAAGTGTTCATAAGAGGGTGAGAACACCAAGAGGAACTGGCTTATGTAAAATTTGGATTTTACCCCCAAGTTGGTGACTGCAGTTCCTCTGACTGGAGACCACCTGAGCCTCTAAGGGGCCCCAAAGGACACAAAACCTGTGACTGATTAATCAGGATTCAATAAACTATTGCTGAGATTGGCCAAACCACACAGTGCAAACTCTGGCTCTCAGAAATCAGACAGTAACAAATCTCTGGCCCTTCAGCCAGCCAGTATTAGGGAATTTTGGGCAAATGGGCTGCAGCTTCTGCACAACATTTTGCTGAATTTGGCAGGTCTCGGTTGCAAACAACCTCAACAGATTTTAAAGCCCCACATTAGGTGTGCTGGGTTAGATGTGCTGTCTTAGAGCCACAGGTGGAATGCTGAGGCTCTGCTGTCACCCTGTACCTGTCACCATCACCAGCAGCAGGCAGACATGGCTTTTCCTGGAGCAACTTGGGAAGCAGCACCTGGTTGCTGTAGCAGAAAAAGCTGGGCAAACATCAGCAATCCTTGTTTGCTTCCAGCTACTCTCACAAGAGATCAGGATCACATTCAAAGGAGTCAGGGAAACAGACACAGAGAGGTATCTTGGCAATCCTTTAGTGTCAAGCCTACAGCTCAGTTCCCAGTAACTTCCTTCCTGGGCCAGCTGGACCTACTGTGGGTTTCAATCCTCCTCCGACCTCAGTTTTCATGGATATCTTTGTTTACACACAGGAGGGAAAGCAACAGGACAGAAACCTACCTGAAACAGACTTGAAAAACACCAGAGCTGGGGGGAGAGCAGAGGAGAGCTAGAGAATGGGAAATACTTCCAGAAAGTTTTGTCAAACATGAGGAATGGGTTTGGGTTTTTTTTTTTCCCCCAGCTGCAGGTCACACACCAAATAGGTTTAACACAGGTTTTGGCCTGACCTTGCCTTGTGCAGGAGGTAAGACTAGATGACCTCCTGTAGTGTCCCCAACCTGAATTTTCCTGTACAGATAAAGGTTTTCAAACTGCTCAAATATGATTTTGCTATATTAAGTTTCATATCAAATGAAAATACTTCAAATTTGAATATTTATCCAAGGAAAGTAAACTCATATATATTGCTTTCATAACATTCTGTGTGGTACAACAAAGTGAGAGAATAAAGCAATTGGAGGGATTTCCCCCCCTCATATCAGGCACATACAAATGATGAAGGTTCAAGCTTAAGAAAACAAAAAAAACCCTAATCATAACATATTAATGCTACATGAAAAAAACTCATTAAAGACATAGTGATATTGCAACAATGCCTCCTGATGCAAAGAATCATATTAATAAGCCTAAATCATATTTTATATTGGAATATCACTTACAGAAGAGGAGAACCATGTCCAAAATAACATTCTTTAAAGACACTGAACCGTCTTCTTTAAATATTTTAAAAGTAAAAACAAACAACTGCTGGGTAGCAGAACTAAAGGGGCTTTACATCAAACACCAGCTATTACAGTGTGGAAGCAGAGGTCACTCCATCATGTGCTTCCCATGTGAAAGGCTCCTGGGGTGAGTTCCCAGTACCTCCCAGTGAGAGGAGTGCTGAGGAAGGGAGAACTTGTGTGTCCTTACCTTTGGCCAAAGCACTGAGTGCTCTGGCTTTAGGAAACCCTTTACCCCAAAACCTTTCCAGTTCCCAGTACTTTTCCTGTCACTCCAGGCACTGCTCTCTCTCCATTTCCACCCAGAAAACACAAGTGTTAAACCAGCAGCTCTGGGGCTGGGTTTGATTTAACATGGTATACACAGGTAACCATCCCTTCATGTTTTAAAGCAGCCTCCCTCTTCTAATCCCTCCTTTTTATTTGCCTATAAAAAAGCCTAATTACCCATCTGCACCATTTTCTGCAAAAACATTTGAACACTCCCACAAAATGTACAGGCTTGTTTAACACCAGGTAATAGAAGCATGTAAAAGGTTCATCCTTCTATAAAAAGCAGTTTCAGTCATATCACATAAGATGAAATTCCAAGGCATAACTCATCCATTAACAAAATTAGTAAACCTAATGTATGGATCACCAAAACTCCCATTTCAGGGACTGCCAAGTTTTTATCTCTTCAACAAGTTCCATGACAGCTTTCCTTAAATAGTAGAAATTTCAAGTACTTTCCAAGTAAAACACAAAGTGTGAATCACAGTTCAATTATAAACATACAATAAAAATTATCTTCATACAATCATCAGCACTTCCAGGTCATCCCCCCTGTACACCACTTTTTTGGTAAGGATGCCACTACTTATTTTTATTTAAGAGAACAGATGAGGTTAGGATTTTCTAGCACTTAGTCCAATCAGAACAAGATTCAAAGGCAACATCTGGGAGACACCCAGACTTATTCCTAAAAACTGAACTTCCTGTGTAACAGAAAGAGTTTGTTCTTCACACAGGCATCAGTGAGCCACTGAGAGAGTAAAAGGTGCTGCTCAAACTGGCATTTTCACATATTGGAAATGCTGATTCATGCACATGATAAATTTATTTCATGAAGGGTTTTATGCAGGTGCTGAAAAACACCTAATGAAGTGTTCATTACTCACTCCAAGAGCTCCTGTCTTTTCTAATACATACAGTTTGGGCTCCCAATGTTATTGAATATGTACATTCCTACTTTACAGCAAATTATAACCTTGCTCTTTTACTGCTTTAAGTATTTGTATTAACAATAGAAAGAAAAAAAAAAACTCTCATGCAGTTTTTGCATGTATTCATGACTTAACTGTTCAGCAAATCTAATGCTAAAGGTTAATCTTGAGACAGGGACCAGATGTTCAGTCAGAATGAAATTTTTCTCAAGAGGAGATACCCAGGAAGTCTGTCTTTCCAATCTGCTCCAGCCCACAGAATTTCCCATCACACTTATCCAACGGGAAAAAACTGTTAATCAGCCTCCAATTTAACCATGTACAGAGCAGAAATACCAACTTTGAGGGCTTCAGCACATTCAGAACCCATAAAGCATGTTGAGCATTTATAACACTCTAAAGCAGTCAGGTGAGCATCATACCAAGCACACACAGCTCCTATCAACAACAGGATTCTTGTTACAAGCTTCAGAAGGAACTTTTGATTCTCTAAAATCTGAGCCATTGAGTTGTTTCAGCTTAAATGACAAACAGAGCACTCACTCTGGATTCTAACCAGCAGAAGGTTTTACAGGTAAGTTTAACACCAGTGGATAAGCTTGCCAAGTCTTCTCTTCTCCAGGAGGAGCAGTCACAGCTCTCTCAGCCTCTCTGCACTTGAAACATGCTCCAGTTCCTTCATCATCTTCCAGTCCCTCACCAGATTTGCTCCAGTAAATCTATATCTTACTTTTACAAAGCAGCCCACAATTAATAGTGGGAGTCCAGGGGAAGGAGCAGCTCCCTCTGTGTCCTTCAGATTTCCTTCAGAAAAGGAATCCTATTACAGTCTGGTTTGGGTGGGAAGGGATATTAAAGACCATCCCATTCCATTCCCTACCACTGTCCCAGGCTGCTCCAAGCCCCAATATCCAACCAGGCCTGGGACACTTCCAAAGATCCAGGGGCAGCCACAGCTTCTCTCGGCACCCTGTACTTCAGCACCCTCACAGGGAACAATTCCTACTGAATATCCCATCTAATCCTGCCCTCTGGTAGCAACAAAATCGTGCCTTTCACTTCTTAAAGCCAGGGGAATCATTAGGAATAAGCACCCTAAGGCTGAGACAAGGCTAGGACAGGCTTAGCATGGGCTACCACATACGTTTCTTGTATCCAGGAGAATTTTAGTTCATGCTGAATTTAACCTCTTGTACTTGGCAGATCTTGTTTCCCCCAGCATGAGAAATAAAATAAACCCCCCCATTTAGGTAAACCCACAAGAGCAACCCATTATCATAGCACACACTGCTAACTCACAAACCCCACAAAGTTCCCCCTGGCTCCAGCTCAGCGTTTCCCAATTGCCAAAATGAAATGCATCTCCATGTATCTCGCCTGGCAAGCATCCAGCTGCAGATGCTAATAGATTTTCAGTTACTTGCAACAGTGGAAAGCCGGGTTTCAGAACGAGGATAAAACATCTATCCCCAGAAAGAAGAGGATTAGATATTCATTTAGGGGTTTTCATATTAAATCCAGATCCTGCTAACGATGGGATGCCCTCTAAAGCAATCCTAAATCCCCCTGTGGCCCAAACATGTCCTAAGATATCTTTAAGCTATTCTGCAACCCAGCAGGACAGAAAAGCCCTCCCCAAGCCACTCTGAGTGAAGAGGGCAAAACACAAACAGCATAAAGGAAAGTTTATGGCTAATTACACAATTTGTGCTCACCTCCTGCCCTTCCACTAGCCAGGATCCCATTGCTAAGTTCCTTAAAAACAGAAATTATTTGCAGAATAATTTAAAACAGAAAAAAAGGTGTTAAAAAGCCTGAAAATGTCATTTTTACTGGCTAAAAAAACCAACCCTGGGGCTCACACTACTCTCATGACAGCTTTATTTGACCAAACCCTCATAAGACTTTTCTGCTCACACACGGCATTTTGGGGACGACCACAAGCCTTGCACAAGCTTTGAACACACACCATTACGACTGCCAATGGCATCAGGAGAAATCTACCCAAAAGCTTCAGCTGCATTTGGGGTTTTTCCTGGACTGTTTTTAGGCAGAGCATGGCAGCTTCAAGCTGAATAAATCTACCAGAGCAGGACATGGCTCAAACATTTCAACAAACACCTAATAAATAAGATATATGGAAGCTGTATTATCATTCTAAAGAATGATGATTTTACTCACCTGACAACTATTTTTCAATAGCCTCCTGAATAGCTTATGGTTGCTAATGATACAATTATTAAGACAGGAAAACATATCAAGCCACAATTTGGAGTGTAAATCTTATGCCTTGACCTTTCTGAAATGCTCCAACCATAGCGAAATAAAACTGACAAATATTTCATTTGGAGAAGCACAAGAACATATTTTCTATTTCTCTGGAAAAGGCGTCACTTGAAAATCCACATCCCTTTCCAAGCTTTACATGAGACACTTACTGAATCATTAAGGCTGGAAAAGACCTCCAAGACTGAGTCCAACCATTAACCCAGCATCACCACAGATTTGCATATCTACAAATACTGCGAGTTCTACAAGCACAGCAACATCAAGCTGTGCTCATCTGCCAGCAAATCCACTGCAGGAGAACTGTTCCAGTATTTGATACAGACAGAAAAGCCTTCAGTAAGGATCTGCTTCAACCTGAGCATCAATTTCCTTCAAATTGGAAGTACACCTGCCAAGGCAAAAATGCCTCTATGTTATATTTTCCAACATAGGCATCAGGAAATTCATAGCAGCAAGGATTGCTATCACTGGGAGCAATTGATGTGAGAGGTACAACCACTGCTTGCCTGCTTTCCCAGGCAATCTCTACAACAAAATACGACCCTTTGGTTAAAGCTGTAAAGTCCATTTCCCAGCTGACTCACAAACTGCCTCATCAAGGCAACCCCCTCACCTGTATTTTCCTCTGTTCACTATGGTAATATTCATTTCAGCCATCCCTCCTAAGGCTGTTACAGCCACGTGCTGCCATCTGACCCTCATTTCTTTTGCAGTATTACATGATTTTACCCAGCGTTTGGAGGACTGTGTTCAAGTATATACATTAATTCTGTATACAGTGGAATATTTCCAGTCTTACATGATTTTTTTTAAAACCAGGCAGGAAAAGCAATTTATATTTTATTTTTTACCATCAGCACTTCAAAGCAGGTTTCAGCAAGAACACTGCAGGTAATTGAGATTCTCCTTCAGTTGCAACACTGCTACAGCCAACATGAGGGACAGGAAAGATGGCACTGACGTGCCTGCTGGAATACCAAAGAGTGGTGTGACCTTCCCATCTAAAGCTACTTCACATGTCTATTTTGTGATTTTTTTCACAGTTCAGACGAATGTATCAGCTGCCTAAAATTACCTTCTCAGTTCCTTGCCCATCACTCAAAGAGAAACAAATTCCTCACTTCCTCATCTGCTCCCCAGTCTAGGAGCATTCATTTCATTTTCAGGTATTTTTTAAATTTTCTGCTAAATTCACTATTATTTTTCTGTCCTTCCTGCCAGCTCTTCTGCTACAGTGAATTTCTGCAGGGAACATTTGTAGGTTCCCTTCCCTGTAACTAAATTAATTCCACTATCTTAGTGAAGTTTAATGGAATGGCTTCACATTTTGTTCACAATACCCTGACAGAAAAGAAATGGCCACCTAACACAACACTCAGGTACTTTTCCAAGGTCTACATGCCTGCTTTCCCAACTTTTCCAAAGTAATTTCAGAGGAAGAAAACAAACTGCAGGAAAAGTACCTTTTTAAATCATTCGTTCTCAGAAACACAAAAACATTAAAATGCTCTAATGGAAAAAATAAAACAAAACAAAAATAACATTGTGTGGGGTTTATTCACTCCAGTACCCCATAAAAAGCTCTTTTTCCAGTCACCAGTGACAGAAGTGACATTCCCATTGTCTACAGGCAAGACAATTGAATCTGATGTCTGTTGATAAAAACTGAAGAGGAATAAAAAGCTTGCAGAAGCCATGCACTTGCTGGAAGATAAATCTGAGGCTCTGTTGGCCAAAATAAAGATTAACACGTGCCCATGGCCACACACAGATGCCAAGATCAGGTGCTGGACAATGGAAAAGAGCCCCAGATATTCCCACATCAGTGAGGGAACCATTTCTTAGGTCAGGTTACATTCCAGGATGTGAAATGCTCTGCATAGCAAAGATCAAAGTGTTAAAATTACGTGACAAAACACAAACCAGATAAATTCCAAGGGCAGTTTTGAGCCACCAGGCGACAGCAAGCACCAAAAACTGGAAAAACGGATTTTGATCCTGCTGACTGGAGAAAATGCCACCCTGGTGAGGAACGAGAGGAGGGAGGTTCTGGAGCAATTGCAAAGCAGAGCAACACAAATTCTGCCTCAGACATTTAATTACAAACACACCAGTCTGGGAAAACAAGGAGGAGCTGCTGCTGGGAGGCCTTGGGTCAGCCAGAGGCGGGGTGGGAGGGAGGGCTGGGAGGGAAGGAAGCAGAACAGGCCTGATAAGATCAGCTCCTGCCCCCAAGAATCTGAAGCGATTCCAGTTTTCAGCCTAATAAAGAACATCTTTAAAACCAGGACTGAACATCTACGGAGGGAGCCCAAGCACAGGGAGAGAGGTTCAGCCCAGAGGCCATGCTACAAACCAGCCTCAAACTCCACTCCTGAAAGGAGTGAAAATTCACATTCTTATTCCCCTGCCCAGGGGAACAAGGTGTGATTGGGATTAATTTTTCAGAAGCAATCTGAGTAAACAAACCCACTTCAAACCCATTTAAGTTACTGAAAAATACAGGAGCACATGATTTCAAAAATCAAAATCATCACTGTAATCCAGAGAGCTTCCCTGTCTTGAAGGATTTCATCCTCCTGGGAGACCTGGTAAAAGGATATGACTCCTCCATGAGGAGAGCTGCTACTGCTCCTCTAATGAGCTTGGAAAGGAGCCCGTCCCTCTCTGGAGCAGCGGGAGTGCCAAAACAGCAACACCAATCGCCCCAGAAAACCAAAGAGATGGCAGTGACGGCTGCAACAAACCCAACATACAGGCCTTCCCTCTGCTAAAGACATGCACAGCTCTCCCAAGACATTTGAACAAAGGCATCATTCCCATTGCATTCTGGAAATAGACGTTTCGAATGCCCAACAGTTTGGAAAACCATTCTAACCACAGACTTGCTCCTGATTTAGCTGCTTTGATAACAAAGCCAGGTTTCTTCCCTCATCTTCTGCTTTCAGCTGACGGTTTGAGGTTTAATCCGACATTTTGCAGCAAGCCTTAAGAAAAAACAATTACCCCTTTGAGACTTGTTTAGGATAACTTCACAATTTCAGTCATGTACCTCAGTCCCCTGAGGGCTACTGAACATTTTCCTTTTCCTTACTGTATAATTAAACCTTTACATGTATGCCATCAATTTCTACCTCAACCCCTCTGCTTTACATTTGTCCACACGCTTCACTCTGTCCTCATTCCATTCCTTACATTAGTTTAACCTGGTAAATTACATTCTTAGCAAAAAATGTTGTTCTTCTTAAAATACAAGCTTCTTCAACACAACAAATATCCACACTGTCAGACAAAAATGTTGTGGAAGAGAAGGGTGACCCCGCCAGGATTTTGTAATGCCATTCAATCCACTAGGAACAATGCACCTAAACTCAAAACATGACACAGAGCAAAGCATCCCCAGAAATAATGGCATGAACTCAGGAAGAAGTGATAAGCAAGGAAGAACTAATGGAGGGGGAGAAGAGCTAAGACACAAAAGGGAATCACTCATTACCCAAAACTGTATTTTATGACAACCCAGCCTAGGTAAGTCATAAATCTGCTTCATGAAATGTAGTATTGGCAAACTTGAAATCAAATAAGCAAAGAACAGACACTCACTATTCTTAAACAGAATTGTGAGTGACCTAAAACATCAGTTAAAAAAATCTTAATAAACAAAGATTTTGCTTGCAATTATTTCCAGTACTCCAGAAAGCATTCACACAGTTGTTACCTATGCTACACTTGCTTCTGTGCTGAGGTGCTGAACACCTTTTAGGAAATACAAAATAACTGTGCAAACAAGCTGTATTCTAGTTACATAATATTCCAAATTATACTTCTCTTTACATTTGTATAGCATTAAACCTGAAAGAAGATTGCCTTTCCATGGAAGGGATCTGGGAATCCACAGAACCCGCAAAACAGCCAGAAGGCAAATGCTTCTAAGAAGTAGGTCACTCCTGCTGCTTCAAAATTATTTACAATCCCCAAACAACCCGTTGTAAACACAGACAGCATTAACGTCGGAGGCATTATGGGCAAACCAAGCACGTGCACTCAGAGAGGGGAAATAAAACACTGCATTTCAGCAGTCACTGTCAAAGAACAGATAACTCTCAAATAATAGACGCTGACTCCAAAAAGCCACTTTTCTTGCACTGAAACAATTGCAGTTCACAGAAAATTCAGGCACAGCCTTGGTTCAGTGAGGTACTACTGTCCAAAGCGCGTGACGCAAAAAATCTACGTTTGTTCCATGAGTCTCCTGTTTTGGAAAGCGTGTATTTGACCTCATAAAAAGGTTGTATTTGATACTTTTCACTGCTTTCTAGGCAAGAAAAAGCCGATTACTTCCAAACCTCTGCTTTACAGGGGCCCAAGACATTTTGCCAGCCCCTCATGAGCTTCAGCTGATACCCACTAAGTCTTCTGGGATACCAACAGCATTTGAAGGACCCAGCCTTCACACATTGCTCTCAATCTTCTGCCAGCACGATGGCAAATCACTGTTTACAGACAGCCATCCTACACTGAAGAACTAAAACCCCATAAATTATAAAAGCCAGTCCGTCAGACCTTATCTTTATACCTGCAATAATTCCGCAGTGCGACACGGCTCGACTTGGAGTCCTGCTCCCCCTCCCAGCCTTCCCATCACAGCACACTTGGAGCAGAGACTCCTCAAAAACCAACAAACTGAGGTCAACTCACAAAAGAAATGTGACTTCCTAATATTTCATTCTGCTGGCAAAACAAGATGCCTCTGCAGCTGTAATTGTCCTTGGAGCTCAGCCATTTACGTGCTTTCACTTTCCAAATAAAAATGACCCTCATCTTTCCAGGATACAGGACCATCAGCAGGGAAAAAACATGTCACCAGCACCATTTATCCTACATAGGATGCATGTGTGGGGTTACCTAGGATGACCTTCCTCACCACGCTCAGCTCAGCACCAGATGGGATTTAAATACACATTCCCCCCATCCTAATACTCCTAAAGCATTTCCCGCTGTGGAAAATGCAGGAATTAGTACCTGCTCCAGAGCAAAGGAATTGTGGTTCAGACCAATTCCTTCCTAAAATGATTTGAAATGGGCACACAGAAAACAAGAGATGATAGAGCTGCTCCATGAAAAACAGTAAAACCCAAAATCTCTTCTTAATTCAAACAGCGATAAAAAATGTGGAATTAAAACTGCACAGGTAGCACCAACACACTTTGTTTTTTAAATGTGCTTCTCCCCGCAGGCATGCAAGGGATCTGAACACAGAGGAACTTTGCCTGGCTTGGTCCAAGCAGTTGGCTATCATCAGCTGCAAACCAGTGAGATTTCAGGGACCTTACAGAACTCCAGTCCTACCTGTTCGGTTGAATAAAAATCACAACCTAGCAAAGGTCAAAAGCTTTCTCTCAGAGCCAAGAACTCCCAGTCTGTTTGCTACATGTCTTACTACTTGACACAAAAAAAGAAGTCAAAAGTTCCTTGTGGTCTGGAAGGTCAGTGTGGCCAACTACAGGTACCTCACAAATAGAACAGGAGACCTGAACCACCACAGAACTATTTTTCCTTTTAAATTACCACTGTGTATGACCTTATCAAAAGGAAAAAGGCTTTCAAGGGAGATAAACATCAAGTGATAAACCAGACCTGGAAAATCCCAGTCCTTTTACTATGGAGGCAGAGTAGCAGGTTCATTGACAGGCTGCAGCCAGGCCAGGGAAAGCACTGTCCCTCTCTGCTCTGCACTGGGGACACTTTTGGGCACCACAATATCAGAATGATCTAAAGCTTTTGGAGAGCACCCAAAGGAGGGACACAAAGATGCTGAAGGCTCAGAGGAGAAGCTGAATGAGGACCAGTTGAGGTAAATTGGCTTGTTCTGAAGGAGATTGAGGTCAGACCTTGTTGGGGACTGCAGCTCCCTCGTGAGGTACAGCTCCTATCTCTAGCCAGGGACAGGACGTAGGGAACAGCTGGAACTCTGTCAGGGAAGGTTTAGGGTGGCTGTCAGGAAAAGGTTCTTCTCTCAGAGGGTGGCTGGGCACTGAATGGGCTCCCCAGGAAATGGTCACGGCCCCAGGCTGACAAGAGCCCAGGATTCAGCACATGAGCCAGGTAAACATGCAAAACTCTGAGATCATTTCAAAAGCAGAGGGAAACACAATAAAAAAGGAATCTAGTAGATTCTTTCAGGAAACTCATCATACATGCCTAGTGTCTTTCATTTTAATTTTCTTCTGAAGTGCTGTTACCCCTCATCACCTTTCCAAACCACAGCTGACCAGAACGGTGATGAATTCAGTTCCAATCAATCTGAATGGCCAAAAGTCAAGTGTCTTGTGCTATATTTTAAGTTACCTAAGCAAAATTCAAGGCAGCTCTTTTCACAGTCTTGACATGATTTTGCTTAGGTTCTCCTAGCTTTGCTTTCAGGTTGTGTGTATATTCCACAGGGTGCCTGCTCTGTAAGCACAGCTGTATGTGAAATTTAAATACCACTTCCAAATCCCTAGAATGCTTTTCTAGCCTTAGCTAAAATAACCATGTATTCAATTATCACTTATCTCTTAGGAGTAAAATTTATTTTCATCATTAACCAAGCACGTGTCCATCTATTTTTAAAGCCACGGTTCTTCCAAGGGAGAGAACAGTAGCTGAAAGGGCTTTTATTTTCTTGTGGTGAAGGCATGCTAAAATAGACATAAAACGCCTGGCATAGTGGAGAGCCAGGTGCCCAATTTTTCCTCTTAATGGCTGGAGGCAAAGAGCAGAAATAGCTTTGACCCACTTCTGCAGGAACCCATATGACCACTCTGTGTTAAGCTCACACGAATGCAGAATGTGCTCCTATTCTGTTAATTTATTCTCCGCAGAAAACAGCTGAACCAAAGGGATTCTTAACTCGCTTCACTTGCCACACACGCTCACCAGAGTTCACCCCGGTAAAGAAATTACATTTATTTAAAAATATTATTCTTTTCAGACAAGTACCATACCACAGTCTTACTGGGAAGAAGTGGAATTTAAAAAAAAATGGAAATCAGGAAATTTTTCAAGCAAGAAGCTTAGATAAAATCCTCACCGTAGCAGCACTGCCTGTATCATTCCCACCAGGCTTACTCTGCTGCAAAAGCAACACTTACAGTGAATAATCATCAGCATACAGATGGAATACTGATAAAGGCTTTGGAGAATATGAAGCTCATCAGGATAACAGAACTACGAGAATAAAAGCGAGTTATTTACATATATTGAGCTATCCCTTCACATCCAGCTTTGTCTTTATTCTTAAAGCAACCCATCTTCCAGCTGATTTTTTAGCATTATAAGAGCAACACCAAACAGATACCTGCATGCAAGCAAAGTAGCTCATAAACTATTTCCAGATTCAGAAACAGCATTATCTTTTTAGAGTACAGGTGAATTGGCTATACCAAGCATATTTTCAATTTTTCTCCTTCAAGTTACAGAAATTGAGAAGAGTGCCCTCAAATAGAATGGGCTGGGTTGGAAGGGAACCTTAAAGCTCATCCTGTTAAAGCTCATCCATCCCCTGCAACAGGCAGGGACACCTTTCACTACCCCAGGTCGCTCCAAGCCCCATCCAGCCTGGCCTGGGACACTTCCAGGGATCCAGGGGCAGCCCCAGCTTCTCTGGGCATCTGTAACAAATCCATTCCTCTCCTCTCTGGCTTAGAAGCCTTAAGAGACTCACCCTTTCTCTGAGGTCAAACACTAGAGCTGGTTTCCCCCAGCTGACCTCAGCAGTCACAGACACCTGATCTACAACAGCAACCAAATCATCCACCTTGGGTCCAGCGTTTCTTCTGCAAAACAAGATGGTCAGAAAGGTCCCTCCCAGCCCAAACCAGTCAATGAATCTGTAATTACACTATAGATGGACAAACACCACTGTCCTGGAAATACCCTGCCAAAAGTTAGACATCCAAGAGCAAGGGAAAAGACAACACCACCACCAAAAGTCACTGCGAGCACTGGAACAACCTGCACGGAAGGGCTGTGGCGAACTGCACTCCCACACGCTCCAGTTCTCTGTTCCCAACAGGGATGTGGATGATGGAATCAAACAAAAGGCTGACAGACATCAGCAGGACTTTGAGCAGAGGAGAAGCACAAGGCTTCCAAGCAGATCCCTTTGCCCTTTCTGTTACGGAGGAAGCACACCCAAGTGCACAAAGCAGGTGATAATTATTTAAAAGTCACAAAAAAACCCTCTTCCTTGCCCAGTTATAAGGTGTGGATTTTAAACCTTTTGGAAGGCAAGTGCCACAGAACTCATCATCAATATCTTCACCAGGTCCATGCACAGAAGACTGACAAACCCAGTGCCATGAGCAGATGGCTCAAGGCTTAGCAGGAACCGCCATCATATGCTAATTTGCTATTAATTACAGAAGCTGTCATGATTACTGCAGTACTGTGCACAAAGGAGGAGCGCCAGAAAACACAGCCGTTAAGGAAGGCTTTTGACTAGCAAAGTTTTTGATAAAAATATAGCATTTTTACTGACCAAAGGTTGAAGAACATACAGCCATTGTGTTTGCTTCTAAACCTGACATTCCATGTGTGAGGCATCAGCACCAATGCCAGACCCAATCCTTACTGGTTTAGGGTGGAATCCCAGTCTGGTTTGGGTAGGACGAGACCTTAAAGATCATCTCATTCCATCCCCCATTGGTATGGGGGGACATTTACTGCATCCGGCTCCCAAATAATTCCTTCTATCAGGCACCTTCACCCAAGTTTTAAACTGCTGACTTGAGAGCTCAAGAGCATCACCAGATTTGGAGCAAATGCTGTCACTCATCACTTCTCTCACACAAGTTGGTAAGAAAAATGCCAGGTGGTGAAAATAAAAGCTTACACAATTTCTTACCTCAACATCCCATCAGTTGTGGGACAGAACATAAATGACTTTGTCCTGCTGAAGTCTGCCTAAAGGGTGGGATTAAAGCTACCCAAACCTCCACATTCCCAAAAAGTTTAAAGGGTATGTAAATAGGTGTTTTTTAGTTCCAACAACATTTTCGTGACCCTCAAAGTATAGAAATACCAACACCTCTGCCTATCAACTTCCCACCCTTTCAAAGACAATTTCCGTATGGATTTTGTACAGAGCAGGTTGTCAATAACAGTATAACAGAGATTTATATCCCTACCTATGTCAATTCCTAGAGGTTTTCACTCAGGGGTAATAGTCATTTGTCCTTCCAACTCTTATCAGTCAGAGCTGCTCAAAGCACAGGCAGACAGGGAAAAGAGATATCAAGAAAGGATAGAAACAACCAAAAAACTTCAGGAATTTCCTTCCCCTCAACACACAAATCCTATTAGCAACTAAGTAGTTGTCAGTGTGAATGACTAACAGCAAATATTTCATATATCATCTGGAAAGAGCCAAGCCCCTGAGATCTCATTATCAGAACCAAGTGCCCCAGCTGACATGAATTATTTACTGCAAACCAGTGCTTTTGATTATGCATATGCCTTACATGCTGAAGGTACATCTGTGCCCCAGTTTTAAAACACCACGTGGAGACAAAGCTAGAAACAGCTAAAATCCAACATTCATTCCACAGAACAAGATGATGCTCTTGGCTGGTAAGTTTACCCATCACATGTGATAGTACACAGATGTTTGCAATACAACCCAAAGGTAAATGACAACAGCCTGGAGAATACAGGCATTTTTCTTCCTTTTCTTTTTGACATCCTGACAGAAAAGAAAATACTTGGTCTTAATCACTTGTACCCAAAGCACAAGGTGATCCATTTCAGTTAACTGAGTGACAGCACACAGGGAGACACAGACACATCAGAACACACTCCTTCCCATTTCCCTCATCTGTTTCAGACCTGTTTCTATTCTCTACAGTGCAATTTCAGAAGGATATCTATTACTCATCCCAGAAACCAATAGCTTGTGGATTACAGCATCCAAACTCTGACCATGGGGTTTCCCTCATTTCTTCTCCTTCTCTGCCCCTCAGAAAGTAACTCTAAGTGGGTTGCCTGACCACAGTTCCATCAAAATGGAGTGAAGCCTCCCTTGCTCCTTTTTTAGGAACACACCACAACGCATTCATTTCATACTTCCATTTCATTAATATCTGACTCAACAGGTGTTTTCACACTCATGCCTCTGACAGCCGTGAAGGTGCCTGCAGAGCAGGTAGATGGTACCTTCCATTTCAGTATTAAATCCAGTCCTACCTTTATGTACAATCATTATTTTCATGTAACAGGATTTATAATGTTTGTAACACTAGTTTGAAAAACAGCCCAAGCGTGTATGGATACAACAGGCATTCCTGATGGAAAACAGACAGCAATTATCACATCAATATTGGGGTGCTGATTCCCAGCACTTCATTAGGCTGATTATAGACAGCTTTCATATATATAACATAAACCCCTTACTCCTATACAGGGAACTCTTTTTTCTTGTGCTCCAAGTCTTTATTTCCCTTGTTTAATCAACCGGACACTGACCTGAAGGCTGAAATCACGTACAGGTGTAATGCATACAAAAAGCAGCTCAGCTCCCAACACCTATCTCAAAGCACAACTCCACACCATGAAGACTTAGATACATTCAGTGCACACATTTAAATTTGTTCCCATTGCTCTTTACAGCAACTACCTGGTCTTCTTCTTAAAGGGAAAAGTAAAGGAGGTTGGTCATGCTGTGCTTTAACCCTGGTTAAGGGGGAACATCTGTTTACAGCACCTCTCCCTTATCAAGGTGGAGATATTGACAACCAGAACAAAGCATGGAGCCATTACCAAGCCAACAAGGCACAGAAACATGTCCTCAAGGGATCTGTAAGCATCCTACACTGTTAATTTTAACCACCAAACCAGACATCTCAAAGGGGAACTTTGAAAAGCAATGGGATTTGATGTCCACAAGGCCTTCTGGAAAGCTATCCACACACTGAGAGTATCAGGCAGAGAAAGAGGATACAGCCAGGGAATAACACCTCGAGTTACCTCCTGCCTGTGGTGAGGGCAGGAGAACAGTGTTAGCACCCAAAAGCAAACCAGCACTGACCCCTGCCAGATCACCTCCTAGTTTACAGAGTTAAGATTTATTTTCTCCTAAACCACACAAATCTACACTCACATGCCAAAGAAATACAAAGAACATGAGTTTGCAAACATAAGCAAAATAACACTTTATATCTGTTGGTGGAAACACAAAATAAACCAAAGTCCTTGCTCTGCTATCAAATACATCGAAAACTGGTAGTGCACTAAGACCAAGACTAGTGACCAAATCCTTTCTCCTTGCCCCTCCTGTCTCCCAAATCTTCCCATTCCCACCACTGACTTCCTCCAGCCCCTCCCCAAAACACCAGCTTTCCTTTAACAGCACAGTGCCAAACACCTTTCCCTTGAGATTTTCATGTTACATCCTCTCTTGCAACAGTTCCCAGTTGTGCTCCCCAAGCTTCCTCCCCCAGAGCAAAGGAGAAAGGCCCCCGCACATCCTGTGAATAATCCTGGCATACAGCAGGCTTTGGGATGCCCGGATTCAGAAGGCTCATTGCCACAACTGTTCCCATGTCACGCACTGCCTGTCCCTCTCCTGGCTCCACAGGCAGGAGAAGGAAACCATTGAGCTCAGCTCCTGCATCTGTACAGAGCTGCATCTTTACAGCTCACTGCTGGCCTTGTCTGAATCAAAGAGTGGGGTTTTAAAATTCAAGCGACCATTTCAATGAGCTCCTCGGCATTATTTAGCAGCACTGAGAAATACAGTTTGCTACCAAGCTTAGCCTCAGATTAATGGCCAACACCCCACACATCTCTAATTTATCACTGCAAATTTACGAGTAGATTCAGTAAGTAGTATAAGAACAAAAGTGTAATAGATAAATTACTGGTCCTAGAATATTTTAACCTGCAGCAAGTACAAAATATAAAAGCTGAGGTTATTTTGATTATAGATTCCGCTGTGGGTTTTGGTGTAAAGAGGCAAGCTGGACACTAATTTACCCCTTGAACTGTACTGGCAGCAGGAGCTCAGAAACAGGTACAGTCACCCAAAATGTCAGGTTTTAGAGCAACAGCCCAGAGTTACCTGAAATTCCAGATCTCCCTTTGCCACAGTCAGGGGTTAGTTTTTTCCTAGCAGCAGTAAACCCACCACCCTAAACATAAGACCTGAACTGATAAAACACAGGAAAAGCTGCCCTAATCAAAGAATGAAATGATAATTTGCAACCAGAATTTCTATGCCATACCTTACACACTAACACTGAATTAGGAGATTGAGGAAACTTCCATGATTGACCTCTACTCCTGTGTGCACAGGCCACTACAACAGTAGAAGAGGAAAGACTTGGCACTGTGTTTTGTGAATTGTTTTAGTTCTGTTATTTCACAGAACAGATCCTAAGTGGGAAGGGACCCCTAAGGATCATCAGTCCAATTCCTGGCCCTGCACAGACACCCCAACAATCCCACTCTGGGCCTGACAGAATTGTCCAAACCCTCCTGGAGCTCTGTCAGCCTTGGGACTGTGATCATTCCTTGGGGAGCCTGGTCAGTGCCCCAGCACCCTTCAGCCTTGTACTATTCAGCCTCCTCAGTGCCAACTCACAAACCTTTGAGCAAGGAAGACTCTTGAGCCATCCACAATCAAGACTGCACATACCCAATCCTTAATCCTTTCTTTAAGGTATTCTTTCTCCACTCTCCCTAGGTGTGAACCCTGGACATTTTAATATTCCTTTCACCCTTAACCCAGCCTAGGAGACATTCTCATTCTCAACTCCCAGTACATTTACTTGTTCTAGAAATCTTTGGTACAGCATCCCCAGACACCCACAGCAGGTGTACATTACCAGCACCCTGACACACACAGAATTGCAGCATCCTAAAGTCAGAATTACCTCTTTTGGGAAGGTAACACAAACTCACACAAACTAATGACTCCAGATGCTATTTCCATATCAGCAAGCACTCCTTCCAGGGCATTGTTTTCCATATGGTCCTGCACAAACAAGCTTCTAGAAAGCTCACAGTTATTCTCACTGCTGTAAAATAGGAGGAGAGGAAAAATATAAACCCATAAATTGCTTATATTAAGTTATTTTATTCTATGGACAGTGCATAATTGTCATAAAACAGTTCACCATGAGTGGTAACTTTCCACAAAGCCATGACAGTCAATTTATGGCAAGTTCTACTTTTGCATATGAGGAAAAAAAGAGTTAGTGCCAACATCTATAAAATTTGTGACAGTGCTAAGAAAAATGACATCTCCTTAGGCACTTTTCCTTTAAAAAAAAAAATCTCTGAACTCACAGTCATATATATCTCACTAAGCAAAAACATGCTGGGAATGTTCAAAGTGCTCTCGTGCTGCCTGAAATCTCTCAGCTCTGGGTTTCTGTTTTGGTTTTGTTTAACCTTGGCCTGTAAATTCTCAGTGTCAGCCACACCTCCCATAACCCTTCCTGTGGAAAGAGGTTTAAAAGTTGAAGCACAGGGATCTGAGCTCTCTCTCCAAAGCAAGAGCTGAGCATAAAGCACAAGTCCCACAACAGGTACTTATTTGATACCTTATTTGATACTCCTGACACCTCTGGGCAATTTTCTAATTAAAGTGAGTAGCTGAGAAGTTCAGAGGCTTCAGTTTCATCCTGTGAAGTAGCGAGATAAGGTGAGAGTGGAATAATCTCAGGGTTTCCAACCCAAAGGCAGCAGTGCAGCACACGGAAGTTACTGTGCATCAAGTTGTTGTTCTGTCCTCTGAAGGTCTTCTCAAAATGATGCAACTTGAAATTCTTCACTTTGAGGACAGACTGCAAGTATTTCTTTAGCTATAAGAAGGTGGGAATGACAACAGACAAGCAATTTATAGGGGCATCCTCAAAACTGACTTTAAAAACTGTCCTACTGCTTTTTAGGCAAAGGCAGCACTATGCTGCTCCAACTACTACCATCTCCGAGGTTAAAAATATGTAACTATCAAAAAGGGGATTGAACTTGCAGGTTCTGAGGTTACCAGGAGGATTTTATACTGTAAACAAGTCTCTGGGTCTCATCCCATAAGGTAAACCCTCACAGAACTCACACACCCTCAGAGCCTGGACTCAGCCTCCTTCCTTTATCTAATATTAAAAAACAGGATGAAACGTTATAAACCAAAAGGCAAACTAGAAAACTGCTGTGAGAGAATCAATTCTCATTGTGATTCAGACTGTTAGAAGATCCCCAAAACGCTCCTACAGAAAGGATATTAATTACTTGCATAAAGTGTGCAGAAAATGGAGAAAAACCAGGAAAATCCCCCTGATACAGGAATACTTGAACAGCAGCATTTTGAGTCCAAGCCCTGTTTTAAACTGGCTTTCTTAATTTCTTCTGCAGGTCCTATAAAATGCAAAAACAAACTGAAAGTTCTCCTTTTTCATCCATGTCATTTGGCTTTTTCCCATCTTCAAAGGACTAGAGAATCCAGTTTGACTTCTGTATCTCATTACCTCCATCTACTGGCAAGAGCTGCTACTGGTTCATAAACCCCCTCCAGACCTAGTTCATATTTAATTTTAAAATAAACAAAACAAAAACATACAAAAAACTAATTTCAGAAACACTGATAATTAAGTAAGTGGAAAAGAAGAACACAATTCAATTCCTAAACACCTGAAGGTACAAGTCAACTTATAGACCTCAGACCACTTTTTTTCTGATGTCTAGAATTTATCCCTCCTTACCAGTGTATAACATTTATCTTTGGGTTGAAAATCAACAGCAGGAGCCCCAGCCTAAGAGTCCATTTAAAATATTAATGTGATTTCCCATTAAACTTCACAGCTTTTACTGGTAACACACTAGACATAAAATCAGAAAAGCCTGGAGTGGTTTGGGTTGGAAGGGACCTCAAAGCCCAACTCATTCCAAACCCTGCCATGGGCAGGCACACCTCCCACTATCCCAAGGTGCTCCAAGCCCTGTCCAACCTGGCCTTGGACTCTTCCAGGGGTGGGGCAGAAGAGTAACAGAAGCAGTAACAGCTCCTATTTAAAAGAGTTCCTGGACCAGCACAAACATCCCAAAGCAATCACACTCCCAGCCTCTATTCCTACACAAAGCCACAGTTCTTCTGCAAACCAGCTCTTCAAACCAAGTTAACAACAAAATAAATAACACACTACAATTCAGGCACATCAAAGCATGTTTGTAACACTAATGAAGGCTGGTCTCTCCAATCTTGCTTCCCCTAATTAATCCTTATTAGGTGGGATCCTCAAATGTGCCTGGCAATTTTCCTTATATTCAGCTGTTCTTTGCTAAGTATTACATTAAGACATCAAACCTATTTGTTCTAATGCAAAATGAAATACATGTTTTCCTTTTTCCCAGACCTTTTTCTGTTATTGATTGTACTGCCTTCCCCATCCCCAACTCACATAGTTGTCAGCAACCAGAAGAGGGCAACATTTCAAATAGTATGTAAAACCACCACCAATTCAATCAGCTGCAGAGCACTGGGACACACTCAGTCTCACCAAAAACCACCAGGCTGTCTCCAAGCTCCTGACATATGACATAACAAGGAAAATTTCCATTTCTTCTTTCTGCAGATCCGAGATCTCCACTGAGTGATTTCATCAGAATATTTTTGTAAGCAGTGAATTAAACGTTTTCCCATCAGCACTGCAGTATATGCTGCAGCCCAAGCACAACTGCTCTGTAGACACACTACTGTTAACTTGCATTATTTCATGCAGTGAATTTAAAAATGAGACCTTTTCTGAAGCATTTCCGACTCTTTATTTACCACACTGTTTTTTTTGTTCCTAAAACACACTCAGTTTGCACAGCTCATTTTTTCACACAACATACTTAACTTTCACAATAAAATCAAAACGATGATCCACTTAAGGGAAATGCAAAACCTTTACATCTCATGACAAATACCAAAGATTCAGTTGTTCTTTGAAATTCAGTGAGCAAAACATGCTCTGATCCATCCAAGACAGCGCTGCTCACTGATCCCCAAGCAGAGCCACAAAATTCTCTAAGACACTGCTGCTATGGTGATGCCTCTTCAAGAGTGAGCAACATCCACAAAAACACCGTGGAGAAACACAGCAAAAAAAACTCCTTTGGGTTTTAAATAGTAAATTTCAGTGTGGGGAGTGGAGAAAAATGTTACCATGGAAAAACAGTTTCAAGTAAGAATCTGAATGCCCTCGATCAGTGTTACACCTGGGATTCACCCAAGTGGTTTGGTTTTCCTTACGTAAATGCCAACAGGCTGCATTACTTACATCTTTTAAAAAGTGCATTGTTGCTAAATCTGATTTTTAGCTATTCCTCAATGTCTGGCAGAGTTTACACCCGAGAATGAACCTGTGCCTATGAGCTTGTTCACACTGTGCTCGATCAAACCTGCTCCAACTTTACCTGGTCCAGGTTGATGCTGGCTGGGAGGAACCAGCATCTGAAGGCGTCCCTGTCTTCAGATTAATCTGAAGGATTAATCCCTGCCTTATAACAGAATATTCCCAACTTGGATTAATTTGGGTATAAGGATGAAGATGCTTGTCATTCTGTATCAGAATCCTTCAAGATTTTAGCCCACTTTGCATGAGAACTAAGTACTTACTGTGTAAGTCAGGCTGATGTATTTAAAATTCCCCATAGTTTTACAGATGTATTGAGTTTTAGAATACAAAAAAATATTTTCAAGCTATAAAGAAATTTTAAAACAATCGAATTTCACTTCATTACTGAGTTTCACTTATGGAAAAAAAAAAGCTGAAATTTCTTAACAGGAAAGTAAGCAAAAAAACAAGGAGTAAAAATTGGTCACAGAAGAAGAGGAAAGGCCACACTGAATTACTAATACTGGTTTAAATATTCAGCCCCAGGCTGATTTTTCCCAGTAATCTAGCAGGACATGGAACCCAAACTGCCCTTTTGTACCAACTCCTGAATACCAAGAGTTTGGGACAAGAAGTGTCACATTTTTTCCAGTATGTCCAGATAAACTGGCCCTTAAGGCTGACTAATTAGGCTGTTTAAGGGAATGAAAGATCATGAACCAAAAAGCTCATGAGCCAAGATCAAACAGCTCAGTGTTGTGTACAATCCCACTCAGATGTTTTCCCAGAACTGCACTTCCTGTGCAGAAGCTGCTTTAAGCAAAATATTCACACAGACTTAAAATTTAGAAGATGGGACACATGTTTGTTAATAAAAAAAAAGCTTTCATTTATTTTATCCTGAAAAAATTAAATATGTAATTAGTTCAACAGTCACATATTTAATGAAAACAGAGCACACACCATCCTTACTCTCCTTCAGGCTTCTCCTGCACTCATCCCTGTCAATAACCAAATAACCAATTCTAGAAACACTGAGTCAGACATCAATATTGATAGAGGTTTTTCATTAAGTTGAAAATCATTTTGTATTCTTACTCCTCTGCCAGGATTGTATGCTGTTTTTCATTCATCCATCTCCTGAAAATGGCCAACATGGCCACTTTCTCAAAGAAGCCCTCCTTTAACATGCTGTAAGCTCATGACCATAATTCAGATTGTTTCTTCCCATATATACAGCCTTATTTATACTGTTTCCCTTCTGTATATTATACCTCCTATTCCAACCAGAGAAAACTGACTACATTTAAAATAGAATATTGTATTTCCCATCAAACCAAGACCTGCAAGGCCTAGAGCCAGTATTAAAGGTTTATGGCATTCCAAATCCCCGGATACTCATTAACAAATGAGTCTTCAATACCAGGTTCTTGGAAGAAGATTTTAGCCTCTGTCATAGGCTGCAGTGCAAAATGTAACCAAAACTCTGAATTCTGTCACCATCTGATGAAACTGGGGACTGTGGGGGTTGGTGTAATTGTCTGTCAATGTCCCACTATCAATAAACCCACTGGGGCAGTTTTCTGATCTCTGCCACAGCCCAGCCTCCCTCCAGGGAGAGATCTTCAGCTGATGGGCCAGTGAGTGTCACTGATAAAATTCCATCATCACATTGGGAAATGCTCCAGCCAGGGGGAGGAGCAAAGCATTCCTACCTGGATAAAAATCTGGGAGTTGGAACACCAAAGCAGCCTTTTCCACTGGATTCTCAGAGGAACACCAGGCCCATCTCTCACCACTGGATCTACAGTGAAAAATTTCACTTTTCTACAGGAGCATCACTGCACCAGAGCCACATCTGCCACTGGGACTGCAGCCACCATGGAATGGCACTGCCACCAACACCCTGACCCACAGGGTGTCAGGTTGTGTCCTGACTCTGTCAGTGGGTTAAGGTTTGTTTCTTTCTTTTCCTCCTTTGTAATACTGCATGTGTTTTTGTTTTATTGTTTATTTTAGTTCCCATAAAAAAGAACTGTGAGTCCTATTCCCACATCTTTGCCTGAGAGCCCCTAAATTTCAAAAGTTAAAATAATTTGGAGGGAGGGGGTTTAAATTCTCCATTCCAAGGGAGGGTCCTGCCTTCCTTAGCAGACACCTGTCCTTCAAACTGCGACAGCCTCACTTGCCAGTAATCTTTGGAATTTCATTGCACTGATAGCACACCAAACTCCCACATCAATATCCTTCTGCTTTCAAAAGCCACCTGAATTACTGGTATTTGAGTTCCTCATGCACCAACCAATTCTGCTTTTATTAAAAAACTAATTATGAATGTTAGTTACTTTGCCATATCCCAATTTATAGATGGTCATAGCTGAGGATACTGGAATGGTAAAACTCCACAAAATCAACAGAATAAGTCCAAGTGTCCCCTTTTTACCAGGTTATTAGAAGAGGTCCTGATAGAGGCAGTGGTAAATACTGTTTAGGCAAAGCTAATTAAACTTAAATAATGCTTCCTGATGTAAGAGATGATTCATGATGGGAATCAAAGTCTCACCTTCAGAGATCATGAGCAACATCTACATCTTCTCCTCTGCACAGGTACAAGTGACTAATCAAGAATGATCTGCCCGCAGCACAGTATGTATCTTGCTACTCTGTTCTGCCAATAGACACTGCTGACATAAATATTGTCTGGTTAAAGAAAAGTACCCATAAATCCAACAATTACCTTCCAACATTTTAAGGATGTTACGAATTTTGCTAATCACAGTAAAAACAATCTTGCTTTGTCCTTAGTGCGATGTTTCATCTCCATTCACATTGAGAATTTTAGATTTTCTTTTAGAGATTAGGCAAAAACAAACTTAGAAAAAACACCTTGATGAACTGGAAGGTTCTGATTACAGAGACCCTTCTCTTTCTTTAGTTCACTGCACTGTTCCCAGCACCTGAGGACTTTCAATTAATCACTGAAGTCCCTGCAAAATTGAAATGCCACATTTATTCTGAATAGCCTGGGTCTTCAGAAACTTATCTGAATTTCTCTTTTCCATTTCCAGAGTCAGGATGCTTTTAGCAGCTTGACAATATTACTTGGTACAGAAGACTTCATAAAGAACCTCAATTCTTTTGTAACTGCTACTTACAGAATCTCAGACTGGTTTGGGTTGGAAGGGACATGAAAGCTCATCCAGTTCCATTTCCTTCCACTATCCCAGGTTGCTCCAAGACCCATCCAACCTGGAACACTTCCAGGGATCAGGCTGCCACAACTTAGGACCTCACTTTAAGGCTGCCTCTCTGAGATCCTGGCTTGAAAAGGAATTATTACCTATATATGAGAGAAGAAATTAAAAAAAAAAAAAAAAAAAAAATCCTCTAAAAAAAATTGTTACTTTAGGTCCCAGCACCTAGAGTTCTGAAAGTTAAGAAAATTCCTTGTTATCCAACTTTCAAACCACATGCTTGAACTTGGTCACCTTAGGATCTCCAGGATGCAAGACCCAAGCAGGCCCTGATGCTGCCAAGAGTTCAGTTGACAAGAAGCCGAGAGCATCAGGAAAATTCCACAGAGCCCCTATATATCATCTTTTTATAAATGCTGACACTGGATCATATTAGTTGCAATTCCAAATACAGTAAATACCATCAGCCTGTATTTATATTTACCAAGACCTCAGTTTTTTCCTTGTGTTATTAACATTACACAATTAACATGCTGTTTTGACTACTACCAAGCTCAGATGAGCTCATATTGGGCAGAAGTTAATTAGTGCTTAATTCCAAAAGCAGAAAATGGAACAGTTTGGGGGTGGGATTTATGTAGGGTATTTATTTTTTTTTGCTACTGTTGCTGCCACTATACTGGGTTTTTTTAAGAGGTTTCTATATTTTTGTCTTCCCAAAGAGACTGCTTGAAGCAAAGTCAAGAATTTTGTGTATCAGCTCCCTCAGCAGACAAGGAGCACTGCTCATTATCACCACCTTTGCACTCACTTATGCCTGTTGTTCCTGGGATAACAACAATATGCCTGAGGCTTACAACACATCTGAATTCCCAAAAAAAAAAGGTACTTCTTAATGTGGATTCCCCCTAAAGGAAAAAAAAAAATGAAGCTAAGATCCTTAAAAGCACAGGCATCAATTTTTGTATTATACATATGAAGTCTATTCATCATTAATGACAAACTTTCTGTCACATCACATCTTCATTATTATCCCCTAATTTCACATTCAGACACATCTGCAGACATTAACTGAGTCTTAACTGTTGCCACTGTATTTTCAGATGTTCTCCACAGATTCTTTCTGAGAAGAAGCTCAAATCAGTATCACTGCAGGAATTGTCTCTGGATGGGACACTCACTGCTCTCCTCTGCTTGACAAGGTGGTGGCAGGCCAAAGGCTGAACTTGATGACCTTGGAGGTCTTTTCCAACCTTAATGATTCCATGTCCAGGAGCAGTGAAACCACAACACTCACAGTTCTGACAGCCAAAAGTTTCATTCTGCTAGGTTTTAACTACCTGAAGACAAAATATAAGGATATTAAAGTAACTCAGAATTGCTTACAGTACACAAATAACATCAGGCACTTGAACTCTTCAGTGCAAATACTGAGACTCTGCTATAAACAATTATTTAAAGATTTTTATTTAACCTGCTAAACCCTCCTAAACCCCCACCCTGCTAAAAAACCATAGATTTACCAGATTGTGATATACTGTCCAGGTGTTTGTTTTGGCTCTACCAGAGGAAGAAGCTGGTACCATTACAGCTGTGCCATGAACCCATACACTTAGATTCCAAGGAATTCTTACAGAACAGCGTCTTAAGCCTGGAGAAGGAAAGGCTCCAGGGGGACCTGAGAGCCCTCCCAGGGCCTAAAGAGGCTAAAGGAGAGCTGGAGAGGGACTGGGGACAAGGCATGGAGGGAAAGGACTCAGGGAATGGCTTCAAACTGCCAGAGGGCAGGGATAGATGGGATATTGGGCAGGAATTGTTCCCTGGGAGGGTGGGCAGGCCCTGGCACAGGGTGCCCAGAGCAGCTGTGGCTGCCCCTGGATCCCTGGCAGTGTCCCAGGCCAGGCTGGATGGGGCTTGGAGCAGCCTGGGACAGTGGAACGTGTCCCTGCCACAGCAGGGGTGGAATTAAATGACACTCAAAGGCCTCTTCTATCCCAAACCAGTCAAGGATTCTGCAATGATTCCATAAATGCCTTTACCTGAACCGTTCTGATAACACTCAGCTGACATTTCCAAACCTTGGCCTGATGAGAAACAACCAATTTTCAATCTTCTCCATACCAGACAAGGGCTGAACACTGAAAACTAACTTCATCAGCTACAGAATTAAGGCTACCAAGATTCTGGGTGATCTAAAATTGTGAATATCATGGCATCGTCAAATGCCAAAAATTCATATTCTCCACAACTAAAACTTGATTGCATCTTGTTGCTACAGTATACGCACAATACCCATAAGCAGGGTTCAAAAAAAGAAGTCAACAGCTTTGAGAAAAGGGGGCTTTATTATGTAAACTTTCTACTTTTTTAACTCAGAAAAAAAAGTCTATAAAAAACAATTCTTTTTAAATATTTCAGAAATAGCATATCTTTTCCTTTTACCAAACGTTATCACAAAAAATGCCTTCAGGAGGTTTCTATAGAAGCTTTCAACATGAGGAGAAGGTTTCAGATCCCTAAAAATTGCCTACTGGTGGAAAGCTCACAAACACTAGAAGAAAACACTAAGTAAGTGTGCAGTGGAAGATTTGGTGTCTCAACAGGAAGATAAAGAATCCATCTGACTTATCTCCATCCTGCTCTCACCAAAGCAGCCTCACAGAAATAGAGCAGGTCATGAATTCTCTGTAAGGAGAATTGTAGAAGCCCATCAAATATTAAAAAGCACTGCAGATGTCTGCAGTCCTTTCTAAAAGCTTTTTTCAGATGAGCAAAGAGGACACATTAATTAATTAAATTAACTGTTTCCAAACATTCCACAATATACAGATCATTACCTTTCTTCAGATGTTTTTAACAGAAAATGAGTCTGCTTCTCCAGGGTTTTCATTTCAGAGCTTCTCTCTAACTGTAACAAACTGTTTGTTTACCCAGGCTTTCAGAAGACTTTACAAAACCTTCCTGCTTTCTGCGCAACACAAAGCAGTAGTTACATCTCTCAGATTTTCTGAAAGCCTCTGGTATCAGCCACGTCTCCAGGTTACCACTTGCACAAGCAAAAACCTTAAGTACAAATACAAAATTACCTGCACTGCAAAAAGAGCCTCTTGAAAATTATCAGGAATGCGTATGAATCACTTCAGCTTATCGAATTACTGCATCTACCCCACAATCCCCTTCATGGGGTTTCTTAAATTAAATTTCTCTCCATCAAACACATCTCCCTGTCACATGACACGAGCTGAATACCTACAGAGAGGACTGAATTTTCATCAGATCCAGCTGCAAGGTACCTGCCTGAAAAATTCTGGCAAGATCAACTTGTGTTCCAAGCAATCCTTCATTAGTGCATTACTTAAAAATCAGTCATAAGACGCCTGTTTCTAAATAGGAAACCTACCCAAAGACAATGTTCCAGAACAGAAACTGGACTGAAAGCTGAAAAACATCATACCTATATTCGAAATGCCATCATCTTCCAGTTCCTTTGCAGCAAATAACATCCTTTCCAAAAAAGCAAGGTGAAGAAATCAGCTTGTGCACTGCTCAGATGCACCTATGTTGGTTCAAACACATCGTCAAGGCTTTGGTCAGAGAAGAACAGAGCTCTCTGAGGTGCCAACTTCAGCAGCCCAGAGCTACACAGCTCCTTTTACATCATCCCAGGCAATAATTTCCTCCTCTTACATAAGAGGCAGAGCTCCCAGGTGTCCCCGTTTCCAGCACGGTGCTGGCACTGCAGGAAGAGGCTGCCCTTGCCCCGTGCCCAGGCCAGGCTCTCCCGTGCACTGACCTAAGAGGCAGCAGATCAACACTTTGGGATCACTGCTCCTCAGGGGCTCTAAAAATAGAACACCAGCTGCTATCAGAGCCCATGTGCTGATAGCCAGCACCGCTGACCAAGTGCCACATCTAAGACATCCTATTTCCTTAATGCCACAGCCAGACAGATTTATATTGCACTCTGTGTCTGACAGTGAAAGGCTGCCCCGTATCAATGTAGTTCTTAGCCTGATAACCAATCCCAAACAAACCTTTTTCTAGCATAACCTTGCATGCCAGCTGTGGTTACTTCAGGCTTTAGATGCTGTTTCAGGCTTTGAGTGCAGACCCTGCTCAGAATTTCACAGCACCAGTCCAAAAGACCATTCTCGATGCACAGACCTCACGCATAACTGGCACTGCCAATTGGCACTGACACTCTTGGATCCAACATCATGAATTTCTTATGAATTGAATCAGCTTTCAATTAATCAGATTAACACCCCAGCTGTGAATACATACTCTTCAGAACCTTATTCTTGGACTGTGACCTCCTGTTATCTCACACTATCATCGAAATTTAATCTGTCAAACAATCCAGTACAAAGTCCATGCAATTACATCTGCTTAAGAACAAATCCACGCTTGGCAACAAGCCCTCCACAGATACATCTTGTTCATATGTCAGTCAAGTTTCATTCAAGTAATTACAGCCTCTTTCTTACTGGAAACAGCTACTGATACTCGAAAAGCCTCAAATTTACTAAGCACTGAAGGGCAAGCCAAGCCTGGGACTTCCAGTTTTATGAACAGCAAATGGAAGCAGGGACACGAAGTCAGGATCACTGAGGCTTGCAATGGATCAGCGAACTGCAGCAGGGACATTTCATTAACATTCACCACTAACTGGTCTAGCTATAAAATGCAGATCAAGCTAAATCTTGCCGTGATTCCCAAGTTTCTCCACTTGTATCACCTGTACTTTCCTTGACAAAGAGAACTTGATCACTGCACCTTCCATCTTTCCAGTTTTGACCAATGCACGCCTCCGATGATTTAAAGCAGAACGCAGGGGATCAGAAACACGAACTACAGCACAATACAACCTAAAGTGGAAATCATATTCTCTGATTTCTTACAGAAATCCATTGTGTAGGTCACTTCTTTTATTCCTTTCTCCCTCTATTCTCAGAACAGTGCTCATGCAGATTTCAGCTCAAATAAGGTGTATGCATTGTACCTTAACTAGTTCCATAATATGCAGCAAGAAAGTAAAATTAGACCTCAGTTATTTGTAATAGCACACAGGCTATAAGATACCTATCTGTTCAAGTCAGAAAAATGAATAAAAGGATCCCACAGAACTTTGCCTTCTGTCTATTCACTCCTCAGATTACAAATGCCCCACAGATTCTTTTCAATGTAACCAACATTATTCAACAGAACTCAATGTCTGATTGCAATCTCCATTTACAGTATTTTTTTAAAAATATACAAGCCAACAAATGCTCTCATTACCCTCCATCCTTTGTACAAAACACCCATGATAGCTTTACATTTGTTAAATTAAATTAGATGAAACTTAATACACCAACTTACAGAGGAAAGTGAGTTCAATCAGTTCTTCAGTTTTGTTCCTCTATTCAGTTTCTACTTATCCAGGTGCTATTGGTTCAAGTCTGGCTTTTTAGTTTCTGTAGTATAAGAATCATGTCAGGAGATTCATTGACTCAGAGCTACTACTTATTTCTAGCCAAAAACGTGTTCAAAATGCTGTCTTTTCCCTTTACTGTTTAATTATCACCATTTGGTTAATTTTGAACCCTTTAGCAAGGTTCAAACCCTTTACCAACGTTCATCATGTTACTTAATGTCTTTAAAGCAGTCATGATCAACCACAGAAGATGTTATTCACTTTTCTAATCATCTAAAATTAGCTAGGTCTAAACACTCCACACATTTTTTCAGTTATATCCGTTACTTCAGTAAACCATTTGTAAACCTTCCCAAGCAGGAGACAGTGATTTCCTCTAGTATTATTTATGAGTTATCAGTTAAGGAGGTTGATTCCTCCTTGTTGAAATTATTTTATAGCTGATCGTCAGATCATTATGGCATCAGCCAGCCCAACGGAATTAAGTCCTCATCATTCTTTAAAAGGCTTTCCAGTTATTATAATCTGATAAATGTAATTCAGCTATTACTCAGCATTGTTTATTCACTGCTTTGGCTGTTTGCTAGCATTTGTTGATGCAGCAGAGGGTTGGTCTAAGCTACAGGAAAACACCTGCAGGGCTAATCCTTGAGCAACAACTTCAGCTCCTATACATGCCCCCATCCTCACAGCAAAGCTTTCTTTTCTGTTTTCCATACACAAGACACCACGAACAATTTATCATGGAATGGTTGGGGCTGGAAGAGACACTGAAGTCCACCTTGTTCCACCCCCTGCCATGGGCAGGGACACCTTCCACTGTCCCAGGCTGCCCCAAACCCCATCCAGCCTGGCCTTGGACACTGCCAGGGATCCAGGGGCAGCCACAGCTGCTCTGGGCACTCTGTGCCAGGGCCTGCCCACCCTCACAGGGAACAATTCTGCACCAGCTATTTCAAGTTTGAAATTTTCTTGCTTCTACACATCAGCTGCACTCCTGCTACTCAACACAGACTTCCAGAGAACAGGAATAGGCAGCTGCACTTGGCTGCTTTAGCCCCAGAGGTCAGGCAGAATTAAACCAAGGGGTTCTTTGGAGATCTGCTTTCCAAGTGCATTTGTAGCCACCATATCCAACCCTCACTTCCCACAGATGCCTTGGATGTGAGGCAAACCACAGAACATGCAGTCACAAACTCAAAATACTGCAAGCTTTCAGAGTGACCTAAATCAACCACATGGGCAAAAATGAGCCCCTAGGAACAGCAAGGCTTGGGCAAATGGTCAGCACAGTCCATTCTGTCTATTTATCTTTTCATTAAAAAGCTTCAATCTAACCTTTTAAAAGCTTCTGATATTCTACTTAACACAGAGTGGCAGACATACCTCCTTGTGTGTTATTCCAAAATGGTATGATTTTGCTTTACATTTTACATATATTTTTGGTTTGTATCTATACATACGATAGATCCTTTTCTCACCATTCTGGCTTACACTTCACATCAATATTTCAACAGTTTTCATCCGCCAGCCATTGTTATGCTAAAACCTAGGTGTTAGCAGAGCTCTATTTTTGAAGTTGTCTGCCAGAGCATGTCTCACTCAAAGCAGCCTGTCAAAGAAATTCACCCTCAACATGAACAAAGAGATATTGAAAAAGTAGTTGATGTAATTTAGGTTTTTTTTTATATGAGAAGAAGTCAGTGAGACAGAACTAGATTATTATGAAACATAGAAAATTATGCTATTTCCAATGCCTATTGAAATTCAGAAAACAGGAATTTGCCAGAAAAATTATTTTCAAATTTATGTATTTATTTATTTAATTGATCCATATTATATTTGGCACAGCCAACTCACAGCCCACGCCCCATAATCCTTACCTTACCCTAACATGGGGAATTCCCCTGTAACAGAGTTCACTTATGGAGAAGACATGGGATTAATTTCATGACATCTTCATTTTGGAATGACAAATTTGTCGAATTTTTTTTTTTAAAAAGACAACAAAGGGACAAGAATTCAAGGAAAGCCTGAATTCAAGAAGGTAGTTGAGTTTAAGGTAAGCTGAGGTTGAACTGAAGTCACCCCTGTCTGGAATCTACTCTAAAGAGGAGCAGTTCCTGGTAGTTTAAGATGTTTTTTTGCATTTCCTCCTCAGCCATCAACCAACTCATGATAATCATCACCTTTTCCATTAGCACAGAGCTAGAGAATGCTCTGGGAACATCTGCCTTCAATAATTCATCTCTCACACTAATAAACTGCTGAGCCACTGGCTGCAGATGCACCTCACTTTTCTCCTTCCATACAAACCCTAATTACTTTTCTGAGTGTGTTTATTAGCTTGGACAGCTGCCCACCTCCCTTTTCAGTCCTCTGCCCTCCCATGCAAATAAACACTCATAAAAGGCTGAAATCTCCTAAAGATCTTGTGGAGAACCACAGCCCATCCCCATCATTAGCTCTTAGTGCAAAGGAGGCACTGTCTTCCAGGGATACTCATTAGAAGGTTCTCCCAAGACTAAGAGGGTAATCACTAAGGCAGTGACACTCACTTATTGAACACTTACACTCCTTTTCCTTTCCTGTCTGGGATTCTCCCTGTTCCATCACTTGGGCAGCAAGCCAAGGTCCTTTCACTTGCTTCCATTTCAGCCACTGCCTGAATTTCAAAAATCAAACAGCTGATCTGTAAACCAATAAGCAAAGTTAGTTTTCAAGTCTCTAACACCACCAACCCAATATTTCTAACAAAGCAAAAGGTAAAAAGCTTTTATAGCTTAGTCTTAAAGCAAGCAAAGAAATCAAATTGTTACTGACCTTTTAACATGCTGGTGTACTCTTCTTTTCAATCATGAGCTGAAAACATTAACTCATAGTTGAGTATCAGCCCCTTGGCTTGGTTCTTATACTATATTTACCACTGTTTAAAAAGAAGCATCTGAGATCCTTCCACAGCAATTGCCACTGCTCCTAGGCAAAGGTTTAATAATTATTAGCCTGATTCTGTCATTTCTGAAAAAGAACAACCAAATAAATAAACCCAGCCAAGTCCCAATTCATTACAGCAGTACAGGAATTCCCTGGTATTGTGACTTTTTGTATTTCACTTCAGTTGCTCAGAGTCAATATAAATTCTTTTCACTGCACAGTTACTAGGCCAAAGTCAAAATGCTTTTCTCCCAGTTCAGCCACGATAGCCTGATCTTCATCTCTTTCCCAGAAATCTAATTAGGTCCTTCTCATAACTGCTCAGAGAATGCAATAAGATCCGATTTCTTTGCAATATTTATTATTGCAGTTATCATCTTGCAAGAGTTACAGCCAAGTAAGCATCTGACCAAGTCCTAAAAAGTACCTTTGTTTTGCTTAAGACCTTCCGCAAGTGCCTCAGTCACAATTGATCTGAGACATGACTCTAGAGTGAAAGAATTTTGCAAATCCACAAAACCTGGTGAAATAAAAATTAGCTCCGAGTAGCAGCCAGCAGCCAAGGCAAATCGATTGCTGCCCCTGATCAGCACCCAGATCACAGCTCTGCCTCCCGAACAAACTGAAGGTGTCCAACTCGGTTGTGGCCTGAAACGACAACCCCGGGCACTTCTGCCATGTTACAGCTCAGCCAGAAAATAAACAGCTCTTGCTGTTCAATGCTCAGCCCTGTCCATCTGGCTAAGCTCACAAACAAACCAAACCGAGCCACGCTGCCAGTGCCAAATGAAGTATTTCCACCAGAAAGCACTTCCTGTTGACAAACAAAGCATCAGCCCTGCTCGCTTGCCATGTATTTCTAGGAAATAAAATAGTATTTTGCAGATTTGTTTGTAAAGATAATCACTGCAAGCGATTATGGGATCAAGCACTTGATCAGATTTAAATGTTCATTACACACTGTCTATTTACAAACACCTGGTGATAATCCTGTGTTGCCCTAGACTGAGAGGAATAAAAACAAGTTCTGAGTAGTATTTCTTTCTAGGTAACTTGAGGAAAAAGAAGTTACCTTGAATTATATGACAAATAATGAAAATTATCAAAGGCAGTGGCCCTGAGGAGCAGCACCCAGCCCTCTGCTCCCCAGATCACATTTCAACCAGGAGAACCATTGCCACCTCAGCTCCTGCCATTAGGAAAAGGATGTCATTTCCAAAGCTTTTGTTCCTCCCAGTCTAGGACAATGGCAGATTATCACCACCTATTCCTAAACTCTGGCCCTGCAAAGCTCTCAAGTTGTGCAACTGCAGTAACACGGGCAATGGCTGTTTCAGCCAGGTTTCACACTAACGGTGCCAGAACCCCAGCAGGAATCATTCAAATTTATTTTCAGATTTATACCAGTTGCAACCTGCTATGTAATTCTTCGCTCTGGTTCATGACAAATCAAAGTCCTAATTCTCTTAGGCAAACAGTGAATTATTGTGAACTGAAATAAACTTTCAGTGAAGTGGTTCAACTTCCAGGACAAACGCACTTGTTAGATTAATTCCCACTCCATTTTCATCTGGATGCCAACACAGAGGTGACTTCCAACATGCTGACCCTTGTCCCACAGGATTAGGACTTGCATTTAATACACATTCTGGCACAGCTACACTGCCTGAAGTTTCTACAGCCTGGGCAATTACTTGAAACCGAACAGAAACCCGAGGGCAAGTCAGTTGGGAGCTCCTAAGCCTCAACCACAAAACTGCTGCGTACCCACCATGGTTTCTTACACATCTTCCAGGGAATGAAAAGTCCCTTTATTTAAAGTGTCATTAAGCATGTAGCTACTACTGGCATTTCAAGAACATACAATCTAAAATTAGCAGATGCTGCTAGCAGCATGCACTTTAAAAAGGCCAGTGCTCCTTGCAGTAAGTCAAACTGTGTTTTCGTTAAACCTCACCTAGAAATTAAGATCCAAGTCATCTGGAAGGTGCTTGAGTTTAATAGGGATGAGCATTTTTTACTGAACTGCTGAGGTGTCCAACAGTACTCATCAGTAAAAATTCACACTGACTGACCAAGTTACCTCTCCAGTGAGATCTCCCTGCCCTTGTCAAAGCAGCAGACGTGGTTTTACTCACAACTCCAAGTCATTTTTCCATCTCCAGGCAAAAAAGCCCCAATATAAAGTAGAAAATATGAATGAAAACTTGAAATCTGCTTTGAAACCAGAGCGGTGCTCAAAAAAAAAAAAAAGTTACACAGCTTAACTAACAACTACCTCGAAGAAATCCAGTAACATTGTATCAACAGATTTGTCTCAGATGTCTCTCACTCCTCAAAGGACACAAACTTTGTAAGAGAAAACTTCCTCCTGTTTGCATACTCTGAATATTCAAGAGTATCCCATCAGAAATCACATTGCCTTGAATTTGGCAACACTGTTCAAAATTTGCAACTCTTATATCACTGCAACATTTTTCTGCAAGTTTAGATTTTAGAGTTTGAGAGTATCAACATGAGAACCACAGGTTTTAGGAAGGCTACAGCCAGAACAAGCAGATGGAAAGAAACTTGACAGAAATGCAGCACAGTATTTGTAGCAGACATATCACAGTTAGTTAGACCATTTATCTTCACTGAGCATTCTACAATAAAAAAAAAAAATCTTAACACACAGTCTGAACCCTGAGTATTTAGAAAACAAGGTAAATGAAACTTCCAACACTCCTAGCTTTAATGCAAGTACAACAGCAAAGAAAACTCACTGATGTACCCTGAGATCCTATGAACGGTGTGTTCTGCTCACAAGCATTTAATGCTTCAATTCCTAACCCCGGTATATATCTTAAAAATAAAAGCTGAAAATTGCACGGATGATTGTTCAGCAATGCTGAGAATCCTTCACTAAAGCTTTGTAACTTGTGATGCAAATGTAACTTGTACTAAACCCCTGAAGATACACACCCCGTGTTTGAAATACAAGATGACATTTCTGAAAAGCTGAAGATGCATGCTTTGAGCAGGGTTACTGCTCTGACTGGGCTGTGTCTGCACTCATCCCTTATCAGCCTACTCAAACACCTCAGTATCAGGTTAGCCAGGGAAAAGGAAGTATTAGGACAACATGAGAAGGCTGATCTATGCTGGCCTGTTAGCTTATTTTTTCGTTCAATGATAAATGTTTCCATGGAAAGTTTATATTGGCGGAATTCTCACCTCCACAGCACTCCGTGGTTTCTCACTCACTGACGGAGGGAATCAGCTGCAGAGCCCTCTGATTTTGTAGTGCAGACAGCCAGCCAAGAGGGATTGAGCGAGTTAAACTACTTGGGACTCAAGCACTCGTGAACTAGGGGATAAATAATCATTTTCCACAAAGTGCAGGTTGCCCAGTGCAAAACTTGATTGCCTATTTTGGCCAACAGTTGTTCCCCTAAGTGCCGCAATTATCTCTACATTAAGGGATTACCACATTAATTACAAAATTACTTAGGTTACACCATACAAAGTAGCCAACACTGAGCAGCATTAGCATATGACAACAACTTGACTTTCAGGAACACGCGCCTGATTTCACTCGAGCTGGGACACGGCGCAGATTTTCCAAGTTAGAGAAATCCTTTGTTCTCCGCTAGAGTGGGTGTAACAAATTGTCTCTTTCACTCAAGAGCCTCCAACAGACAACCTGCCCATCCTCCAAGAAAAGAACAACTCTACACAGGCAAGGTTAATCGACTTTACAATGAAGACTAGATTTCCTTTCCTTCATATGGTTTGTGTTGGAAGGATCCTTCCCTGCCAGAGAAACGGGCTCAAGCGTGTTTGGTCCTGGAAGTAAATTTTCAGCCCAGTGAGGTTCAGCGGCCAGAGTTTCTGTGCAGCATCCTCTCCTGTTTCTGCTCCTTGAGGAGAAGGAAGTTTAGGTGTAAGACAGCAATTCACTGAGCAGAGCCAAGAGCCCTCCACACCCTATCAGCTCTGCAACAGCAATGAAATATCACAGGCTCACCCACTCTGAAACTACGCTCTCACACCATGAAGATCTGCATCTGTTTTTAGCAACTTTATATTCTGCTGCTTAACTTTACCACAAGTCTTGCACATTTCTAGCATTATTTTCAACTAAATCCACCCTGGGAATCAAAAAGCACACCTCATTTTGAATTCAAGTTGAATGGAGGTTGTAGTAATTCTAAGGCACAAAGGAACAGAGTAATACAATCCTCTGGTTACAGACTTTGCTTACCTGACTAGATAAAGAGGCTTTACTCTGTCGGGGTTTAAAAAATTAAAATAAAAGCTTCATTTTTTCCCCCCCAAACCACTCTCAGCATCTTTATTTATTATTAATCAGGTCTCATCTGCTCAATACATCATTTCCATAAGATTAGCAATCAGCCACATGTTTCAAGAAGACAACAAACCCTGTGTCCTTTTCTCAACATAAAGCTTCCACCTCCTCAAGAGTAAACAAAGAGCAGAAGCTAAAACAGTTTGTGGCCTGTACATGAATCAGCCCCTGGATGAAAAACGTGTTACAGAAAACAGATCTGATTTTCAATCTCAGTTATTTCAATCTTGTATCACCGTTTGTCATTAGCACGGGCCTTTAGCTATTCCTTCTTAGGAATACTCCCCATGACCTCTCACTTGAATGCAACAAATACAAGTGAATTTGTTCTTTTCAGGGAATTAATACATTGGGATTTATTTTAAACAGGTAAAAGTTAACTGCAGATTCATGCATCTGCTGACAAGTGGACGGAAGACACAAATTAAACAAATGCCAAGCAGTTAAAATATATTTGCTTTTACATCAGCTGCTCATTATTACATAGCACGTATAAATATCTAAATATAGAAATCAGTCTGAAAGTTGGCAATCACAGGGACCAGAAGCAGAACCAGATCCAGCAAATTCCTCCACAACATTCAAGCACACGAAAGTGATAATCTAGAAGCCTTCAAAATTTTCTGAAGTTATATCATTTTAGTTCCTGTCTCAAAACCTCACAGAACAGCTGCTTGTCCTTGAGTATTACAAGAATTCGGCTTCTTTTTCCTTCCAAAAGCCAACAGCCTGCAAGCACTCCAGAAGTTTGGGAGAGTGAAAGCCATGTACACTGAAGCTGCTGCATTCCAGCCATCACCCATGTTTCAATGGCCTGTCTGTCCTGCTTGGAGGCAAACACCAAGGAAAAAATGCTTCTTGCAAGTGAGGAAACCACTCACTAACCCACACCTCAAGCATATACAGCTATCTTGACCATTAAAATCCATTTTTACAGCTCCAGAGGAATTACTTACAAGCTATTATGGCTAGAAAACAAATCTCACGCTCTGTCCCCATGATGATTTTCCAAGTCACATCCCTCATCAGCATCAGAGCTTCTCCTTGTCCACATTCCCAAGAAGATCAAACCTAACAGACTCCTCTCCTACACAGCTCTGGGTTTTCCAAGTCCATTTGTTTTCACTCAGACATTTTGGGTTGCAGACAGACACATCTGGATACAAATTTTTAGCAACTGGTTCAAGCTCCAGGACCAGCAGCAGCCACACTGGGCTTTCAGTTCCCTGTGCTCAATGTGGAATTGCACCCAAAACACAAAACCCACTGTGGATGTGAGCCACTGTCACTATTAGAGGCAACATTTTCAAGATGCTTACCTATCTCCTAAGACTCAGGTTTTATGTTCTGCTTTAAAAACTGGACTAAAATGAGACTTGGCTAATGTTTTGCTTTTCTGTTTGAGTCTCTATGGGATGGCAACACAACAGTAATTTGGCAATACAAAATCTGGAGGACAGCTCACAATCAGTATCATCCTGTTACCATCACTGCTGCCTTTCTACACCTTTATGTAAATGTCAATCAGATATCTTCAAGATCAAGCCCACTGCACTTGTTCTTGATTTTAGTTTCTAACGCTTGCAGAAACAATCCAAACAAAGAATCACAGAGCAGTAGAAGGTTTTTCTGGCACCTCGTAGTGTTCTACACACACTATTCCCAGTGAAACCTGTACCTTAATCCCTATCCAGGGAATATATTACCCTGAGGATGATAAATGTCCTGTCTCTGCTGACATACCTACCTAGGAACAGCCTTTTTATTGATGTCATCAAGTTCACAGAGGCAAATGAGAGAGAGATGCTGAGACAACAGACAGTTCATACTCAGGAAAAACAGATTTATTCAACCATTTTCACCCCTGTTTGTAGCAGGTTGTTGTTTTGGATTGTTTGGGTTTTTTTACTTACAGCCTCAACGATCTTGTTTGAAAAAGATCTAATCCCATTTGTAATTGGATCTATTTATCCATATTTCATTTCCCTAATGTGGCATCACTCACCAGCCTCACTTCTTACCTAGCAGACAATATTTCCATCTGCTGAGTAGAGAAACAGTATGAGAACTGCACAAAACCAGCTGCAGAATGTCAGACAAGGAGGAGAAATGTCTCCATGTTGCATGGTAACACAGGTTCCTCTGACAGCACCTTTCACTGGAATTCAGGAATACCAGACAGCTCCTAAAACACTCCAGTGTTGCTTCCTTCCAAGATGATGGTATTTGTATTCAAGCTTCTAGCAGGTAGCTGGTTCAGCCTGAGTATTCTGCCTTATTTACATATCGATTTATTTTTTTTAAAAAATCATCTGAAACACCACCAGTAGCTACCTGTGTCCCTACAAATTCTGACCAAATTTATTTTCCCCATTTATCAACCACGTTTTTAAAAAGCTATTGGCCTAGTTAGCAAATCAAGGGATATAAATGTGAACTTTAATTTTAATAACATGTCATTACCTAACAATAAGTAATCCCTAAAGGGACATATTTGCAATTTTGAGGTCACTGAGGTATTTTGCCTCTTGCTGTTGACAGGCTATATTCAAATCACAGCCAAACACCTGTATTTAAATGCTTCTTGCTTCCAAATTGACTAATTTTTTTCCGCTGTCTGTAATCTCATTTCAGTGCTTACTGTGAGAGCAAGCCAGTCAGGCTCAAATTAGAAAACCTGATATGATTAAAGTGTCTATATCACCCTGAAATACTAACTTTGAGATAGATTCATGCTCATTTTGTCAAACACCCACTTTAATCCAATATGTTACAGAAGCAAAGCAATCCTCCCCGTTCACACAGAGAGCAGCCTCTACAATCCTCAATCTGAAGAATCAGCTCCCTCCTGAAACAGCGGTTGCCTTATTGAAGAAAAGGTAGAAGTCATCTCTTCAGACTACTGTATTCCATAATCTAACATCAGGATTTTCCCTATCAGCCTGGAAATACAAAATCTCTCTGGCTTATATTGAACTTCATTGGTTTGCACAGTAAAATAGTCAAAGCATATAAACCTCTACCAGAATCACAACCAAAATGCTGTATTATCCCAAGAGTGCATGAATCTCTCTGTTTTATTCTCCTTATGTTTTCCCACTGCAGTTTCAGCTGCACTGATATCACCATCAATTCAAATGGCATACAGTGTTTTCCACAGATGAGTATCATACATGTCCTGCCTCCACCATATAGATAACAACCACGTCAAAATTATTACCATATAGATGATGGTAATTTTCCAGCTTATGGAGAGGGGCTGGAAAGGCATGCTCTGGAATATTTTTTCAGCTGTTGTTTAAATCCCACAAAGAACAACAATGGGACTACATGAAAGCCACCGAATTTCTTCCTTAACATTACAGCGATCAAAACGGACCAGCATTTGGATTCGGCATTTAAAGCAAAACAGGGGCCTCCAATTGTTTATGTTTGTCTGTAGACCAGTTTTAAAACACATGCAATGCTCCATCCTGAAAGCTTTTGTCAGATAATTTGGAGAGGATTAGCAAGTGAGCAATTAGTACATGCAGTTCACATCAACTACCACGCCAATTAGCATCATAAATCAAACCAGCAATCCTCTGACTGAATCCTATTATGCGGGAAGCAAGATGTTCCAGGAAGCACAATATTCCCAGAGCAGTAATATCTTTCTGGAAGCCACGTAGGGCTCCTGACCTCTGCTAAAATACTACTTTTCTCAGATATTAAGCAGCTATCAAGGCAGGTGTCTGCTGTAAGTATCGATCACCTGGCACCCAGATACCGACACACATCCCTCCCTCCAGGGGTCACACACCTGGGTATTCAGCCCAGCTTTTGCCTGCAGTTTGCCCCACCCTCCTTAAATTTCGTTTTCAAGAGCTAGATCCTTCCATCCATAAACTCATGTACTGTTGTACAGCCAGATGCTATCAAATGCCACAGCCTCATAGCGGTAAGGCATTTTTGAAGCTTAATTAATGCAGGTTAAAGTTAGACTCTTATTTTGCATGAGAAAAATAATGAAACGGGACTAAATGGATGAGTTGCCTCAGGGTCTAGGAATGGTTTTCCTCAGCTTGTTTCTGCTCCTCCCTGCTTTCATTTACTCAGCTCCAATGGTGGAACTGGAGATTGCCATTCAAGAAGCAGAACTGCCATAGATAAGTGATAAACCACTCCAGCACGGTCCCACCTGCATTCAGGCTGCAGCATTAGAACATATTCAGAACATACCAGCAGAATTGGCAATTCTTACAGTTTCATTATCCATCATTCATGTCACCACCCTGTGCAGGGGCTCAGAAGCTGGCCCAGAAACCCACAGAGATCTTCCAACCTCAGGCCTGAACAGCAATCCAAAACGAATTTTATGAAGGAAAACTATTACTCAGCTTTATTCAAGAAGAAAGAAAATAATCCTATTAATTCTTTAGCATGCATTGAGAACACGAACAAAGCTTTACTACAAAAGCACTTTTAAACTCTGCTTCATCATTGATTTTATGTTCATGACAGCAATGGTACATTATTTTCCTTCATTGTCATCATTTATTAGCTTTGATAGTTGACAATTGTACCCTTGGCACCACAACCAATAACACCTTCTGGCCAGAAACAGAGATAGTGCAATTCCTAACAAAGTGATTTTTATTATCAGAATCCTCACAATCAAATAGCCCACATCTGTGAACACTTTCCAAGCTATCATTCTAGTTTCAGTGCTTAACAGTGATCCAAATCAGAGATATACAGCCTTTCTCTCTCTCCATACCTCCTTCAAAACCTGTCTCCCACAGCAGCTACAGCAGCAGATACAAAGCTGTATGTCACTTCAGTGAGAGTTTACTATCTCTGACTTTTGATTATTTCTTATCAGGCCAAATTTATCATGTCACACCACCTCACCTAAATATAAACACCTACCAGGCCTTTCCATGAGCTGTACAATGGTTTTAACAGTTTACTGCAGCCTAACGTTAGTAAATATTTTATCTTTCTACATCAGGAAGAACTCAGTCACTGAAGCCTAACTCAGACCGTTGTGTAAAATTTACAAAAGAAAAGACATCAATATTCAAACCTAAGAATCCAATGGCAGCTCAATTACTCCTTCTTACTATTCCAGCATTACTAAATGGATGAAATAAGTTTCCAAGAGATCCTCTACACCCTGCAGTCAGATCCACTTTTTGAAAGCAACACAGGTAATTTCCTAGGCCAAGCGTATGACAAGAAGTGCCATCAGTCCTTCCTGCTGTAAGTTGGCTTTATGGATTTCTTGGCTGCATTCGTGTGCTACAGCTGCCACAGGAAGGCTGAGGGATGACCTGATTTTTGCCTTCGAGACATGAAAATTACTATAAATGTTCAAGCCACCTCAAGGAATTTCACTGAACGAGTAATTCTGGCTGTAACTGTGTTGAAAGCAGGTGGGAAAAGGATCATTCCATCAATTTGCACCTGCTAACCTAGGTCAAAGCAGCAGATTTAAACTGCAAAGCCACAAGCATTTTTATGCTTTGAGAACTCTGCTAGATCCTTTCTATAATGCATTTACATAGCTCTAAAACTACCCTCCCTAAGTTTCTGGGCAAGCCTACTAAAGATTGTTTCCTGGACCTGGACAGGTATTTCAGCTTCACATCTATCAATTCATTCACAGCCTTAGACATTTCAATCTCCTTCCTCACATCTCCAGCATTTTCCTGAGTTTGCTGATATCTCTTTGAGGATATTAACTGCTGGACAAAAAACAGCAGCTATCAAAACACTGTTTGATCTTGCACAGCAAGGTCAGCCCCTCCTGAACCACAGAATCTCCTGAGCTGGAATAATCCTGATCCACAAGGATCATGGAATCCAACCCCTGGCCTGGAACTGACACCCCAGCAATCCCACCTCATGCATCTCTGGGAGCAGAGTCAAAATGCTCCTGGAGCTCTGGGAGCCTGTGGCCATGCCCATTCCCTGGGAGCCTGAGCAGTGCACAGCACCCTCTGGGAGAAGAACCCTTTCATAAAATCCAACCTAAACATCCCCAACACAGCTTTGTGCTGTTAGAGATGATATAACAAAGGGTTCCACAGATACTGGGGGAGAATTTATGGAAAAAGAAGGAAAATAGAAGTAAAATATCTTCAACATGTACACTAAAACTTTCAAGCCCAAGATTATTCTAACCAGGCACAAAATTCCCCATTTGTCCACGCACTGGCCATCTCCAAATTCACGCGCCAGGCACCCGAGTTGGGATGTTGCCCAAGTGATGCAAACAGCTCCTGGCACACAAGGTGTTAACTCAGACACACCAGCGCTTGCCAGGTTAAAGGATCCATTTAAATGATTGCTGTCTGGGCATCCCAGTGCCATGCTTTTAGCATATTTCCTCTGGAGAGCACAGTTGCTGTGATACCTAAACGACAGGCATCCTGGCTGCTTTCCTGAGCATGAGAAGCTCAAACAAAGATAAGGATCACTCACATTCAAACCTCCTGGATCTGTATAACCGAGTATTGATGCTACAAAATCCTGCAACAGTGACTGGCTGGCTGTGTCATTCCTCCTCTGGTTATGGTACTGAAAAAGACAGTTGTAAATTATAGAGACAGTGGCAGAATTAACATGAAATTTACTAAAAGGAACAACATCTGCTGTTTTAGTTCACTACCAAGGTCAAGTCAGGGTTTTGAGTTAAGTCGTGTTGAGCATTGATTTGGTCTAAGCTATAAACAGCTCCTCAATCCCTTTAAAAATACTGAAAAAAAATTGAAAAACTTAAGCTTCTCACAGACAAACACAAAGCAATACACCCAAAACTATAGATTCAATAACCCAGTGTTCCTCAGAGTCCCTTTGCTTGCCTGTATCTTTCTCTGGGATAAAAGGGAAAATTACCAAAGTAACTGTCTCATCATTAGTTTTACATTCATTATCCAACTATGTAAACGAGTAAAGCCACAAAGGAAACAGTGAAATTACATCTTTCACACAGATCAACCCTGTGGTTTTAGTTCTGGCTTCCTGAAGTGGTTAACTGAAGCTTATTTAAGCAGTAAGAAAGAAAAGTGAAAGAACAAGTCATTCTCTGGTTTAGAAATGCTATCTTAACACCCTGTCATCTGTACCACTATGCAGGCTCCAAATAGATTAGTCAGGATCCTGAAATTGCATTAATGAGGCTGAATGTGCACATACTGATTAAGTAACACATCTGCTTCCACCCACTTAAGGAAAAAAAACTATTAAATGCTTCCAGAGGGCTTTGGAATTGCCAGCTGCCCACAATGGACTCACCACCACCAAGGAAACCTGACATCCTTACTGTTTCCACCTTGGAGTTAAAATTTAAAACAAACTTTCGAAGAAATCATAGATTCCTCGTAGCCAAAATACATCTAAATGAAATGTTATCTTATTTCTAACACGGATCACAAGACTTATGCTGCATTTATAACCTTAGCCCAATTACAAGAGAAGCACAAATTAACTGCAAACAACTTCAGATCAGAAACTACTAGGAAGTAGTTGAAAAGTCTCTCCTTACAGGAGATAAGTATTTCTCTCAGGTGAAATTCTGTAAGTTAAAATCACCCTCCTTTTCAGTCTCCATGGGTATGTAAATCACAAAAGTCTTTACATCAAAAATCAGCAGCATCCCCACCCGTCCACATCTGGCACTTTTGCTCTATTTCCTGGTGTGAGGACAGCCAAGAACACAAAAGAGAAGCTGAGCCACAGTCCTCCCTCAGTACAGGTGACACAAAGTACAAACAGTGCTTGAAGGCAGTCAAGGACAAAAACTAATAACAGAAGACGAATCTCTTACTCCCACAGACATTGGGATTATCAGAACTATTGAATATCCCACTTGCTGTCTCAGAACAGAAATCTTTATCCACTGTAGATTACTAAGCAATCATTCTGGATTTGTTCCACAACTGATGTAAAGCCGTGTGTACGAAGGGCACGCAGAAAACCCTTCACATAACAGCTCACAATTGCAGAAAGGGATGTTTGAAATGCACTGTCAGCAAAAGGTCACACACTTGAGATGCAACTGAGTTCTGAGATTTTTTGGGAGCTTACATCACCTTTTCTTCAAAGATTTGCCAAAAATATCAGCACTGCCATTCACCTTGCTTATTGGTAAGGACAAAACCAATTCCAATGGTGATGGAGTAGAGAACAGAGTATTCCTGAAGTCTGGGGAGTCGTTCAACTGCCTGGCACGACTCCAAGCCTCTCTCATTAGCCAAAAACAATGTGGGATTTTTTAATTTCACTTACAAACATACTGCAGCCTGACAGTTTTAAGTGCATCCCTTAAACATTAGCAATTAATGACATACCTCACACTCCCACCTCAGTTTTCACATCATGAGCAAAGATACAAACCTGTTCCTTCATGTGGTAAAGTTAAGGCTAAGACCATGGCTACCTCAAGTGCTGGAAAAGAAACACTTTTCCTAGCTGGAAAATAAGTCTTGTGAAGACACTTAGCTTGAGCACCGATGTCACCTTCCAGAAACCACGACTGCCATTTTGTTACTGCTCAATCAGAACACAAACACAGCAACTCAGCTTCCACAGTTATTTCCTTTTCCCAAGTGCCTGAGTTGAGCAAAAGCAAATCCAGTGTCCTATCTGCTGCACTGCTGAGTGCCCCCTCTTAGGGAGTAGGACTCATTTGCCAATTTAAATAGAAATAAAAACAGTGATATGTATACACAGCAGCATGAACTCTTGTATCAGCATTATTGCCTGCTGCTTTCAACTAATCCCCCAAAGCAAACGGTGGGAGAAGGCCGGCACACTCCCTGAAAACTCTAAAGCCTCACAACACATTTGCTCCATCAACATCAGCTGATCCACAGCAGGTCTCCTTCTCTGCCCTGGGGAAAGAAGTTATCCTCACAAGTTAATGGTTTAAGGCTTTCCTCTTGATCTGTTACTCTTCTGAGCTTGCTCAAAAGCATCTGATATTTAATCATGCAGCCTTTGCAGAGAATAGCAGTGAAGCATATAATTTAAAGCCGGAATAAGACATTCCAGGAACTTCAGACACAACTATCAAATCTAGCTTTTAGTTTCCTGTGCAAGTACAGTTAATATCAAGCATTTGAATCTTCTTGTTTACCCACATGCTGGAGTCTGCCATCTTCCACATTAAAAAGAAATACCTTTCATTTGCATGTGAGCCATGCGAACAGCGAAACATGCGTCGCAGTCCACCAGTTTCTTCACACTGAGGTCTACGAACAATAGGAGTGGAGCACAGAAAGGTTTGGAGGGGACCTTCAAGACCATCCAATTCCACCCACTGCCATGGGCAAGGACACCTCCCACTCGACAACTTCCCAGGTTGCTCCAAGCCACATCCAGCCTGGTCTTGGACAATTCCAGGGATGAAGCAACCATAACTTCTCTGGGCAAACCTATGCGAGGGCCTGAGCACCCTCAGTGCAAAGCACCCTGTGAATGTTCCCTTTGAGCCAGGTTAACAGCTCAGGGCACAAAGGTGCACAGGCACCACCAGCAGAAAAGGGCATTAAGAGACTTGTCCCCAACACGTTGCCCTGGCTGTTACAGGAAACAATCCTCACCCAAGTCAATGCTGACTGTGTTTATGCAAGCTCAGAATTTACCAGGATACACTTACTCACCAGCTACCTGGGCAGATTCCCTGTGTCTGAATCACCCCAATTTAATCCCCCCAGCAAACCAACAAAAATATCACATTCCCATGCTCTGCTGTACTCACCCAGAAACCTGAACCAAGATGGCTGTTTGGAGAATCAGATGGATCCTGACAAACTACATGGTTTGTGCCACAGTTCCAAGATGCAAACACAACAAAAGCTCCAAGAGGCCAATTGCTATTACACTTTCAAGATGCAATTGTCTTACGTGGATCTGGGCGTTTCTTCAGCTATAATCAGTGATGCCTAAATATCTGAACTATGCCATCATTCTTTGATGTACATAGATAATACAGCAAGCACCCAGAGAATCCCAGACTGATCTCGGTAGGAAGGGACCTCAAAGCCCATCCAATTCCACACCCTGATATAGACAGGGACCTCTTCCACTCTCCCAGGTTGCTCCAAGCCCTGTCTAAGCTGGCCTGGATCAGTTGTGGTCTCATATCTCCCAAAAGCAAACAATGCTTTTGCAGCACGTGCATTTTTCAAGTCGTTTGTCTCAGCCTTCAAACAGAAGTGTTAAGCTGCCTCAACTCCAAGTCTAACTCCTCCTGTAACACTTCCCTCAAAATAGTCAATGCCAGCATTCAAGGGGCTGCAAAGTTGGAACAATTAGATGTCTCTGAGGCTCGGGTACTTCAAGAGTTTTAGCTCCACCCTAAATTTATTTTCGGGAAACAATACTTTGAAAAGTGACCAGAAGAAAAAAAGTAAAGCACAGTTTGTACCTCCTCCCGTTTTCTCCCACCCACACACTTCCCAGTGCATCTTCGCACTGCCTTGAGCAAGTTATTTCCAAATCTACAATCTCATATCTTCCCTAAGACTTAGATCATTTCTTGATAATCACTTAATCATCATTTCAAAATTAAAACTAGCATTTACAACATGCTTTTTAAAGTTTTATTTTTAACAGAAAAACTAGAATAAAAATCACAAAGTGCTCTGCAACACAGCAATTCATAACTACCATAAGGTCTGGTGTGGCATTTTTACCAATTAAAGCAATAATTTCCACTTAAATAAATAAATAAAAACTACCTGAGATGCTCAACACCTGCTGCATCAGCACGTTAGTGCTAAGTACATTAGTATTTTTATAGACTATTAACAACAGTCTATAGTCGATCCTGTTAATTGGTATCATCTTAGCTAAAGTGTTTTAAAGTCTTTTCTGCGAAGGATTAAAAATAAAGTTTTTCACCATGCTGAAGTTTATAACCATCCAGAGCTAGTTTCAGCTGGATGATGAGAGAGTGGAACTGACACATTCAGCAATTACCTACCTTGCAAATCATCACACTGTGGAACCTCAAGATATTTTCAGTAACCTAAAGACCACTGAAGGCAACTCCTATTTTCTCTCCCTATTTCTAAGCACACTACATACTGGATGTAAGAAGTGTTTAATGTTGATCAGAAAGTTATGCTGTGAACTACAGAACATGGGAAAGCAGATTTTACTACAGCAAAGTCTGTGTAACAACAGACTAATAACATTAATTATACTGTTATTAAATTAATATAACAGTTTAAGTAACTGTAAAACTGATAGGCTACTTAGCATGTATTTCCTACAAAAATACAGGACAGAAGTGTATGCTTTTGAACTACTGACTCTGCAACTCTGAGACATGCAAGAACCTGGAAGCAGCCCCCTTGTATTTTAGCACCTTTATCCACTGAGGAAAAACTAATGAAGCACAATCACCCACAACTGTTTCATCCAGGATCGTGTGTAACTTAGAATAACACAAGGCAAGAAATCTCTGTGCAAAAAGTATGGACAAATCAACTTAGGACCAGTTTAGCACTTGCTCTCTTCATATTAGATAGCATTCTTGAATATAAACAACTACAGCTGAAAGGGGAGCTTGAATTTCAGATTATTTCAACAGTCTTTGGTCCAGCAAGTGTGCCTAGACACTCCTATGAACTCCAAATGTAAGAACTAAATGTAAAAAGAGGGTTTATATTGCCAATAAAATCCAAAGTGCTGGAAAGGCAGCGCAACTCTACACAGAAAAGAAAATCCTAGGAATCAGTAATAGCAACTCTACTTCCCTCAAAATCCCAAACTGCTTAAAATTCCAAGCATGTTCTACTCCAGAGCTGTCAAACCTCTCTTGAGAAGGAGAGTATTAAATAAGCTGTTCAAGGAGCACAAGTTAGTTGGAGTTTATGTTTAAAGCAGCCTGAACTAACAAGTCTATACTCTTCTCTTTACAGGGTACAGCTCTCCTTGCAGTGGAAGGAGCTCTTCCAGGAAGTTACTTCGTATTTTCTCACGGCAGCCACAGGCCAACCACATCACAATTCCTGTCAGAGAACCTCAAGCACCCTGAGGTCAAAAGATTTTGTGATTTGGGGACTATCGGTACAACACTAAACTCTTTGCAGCAAAATTGGAAGGTAACCACCACGACCCAAGCGTCTGTTTTTCCCACACGCAACACACGGCGTTACACATGGATTTAAAAGCTGCTACCAGTGAGAAGGAGTTAGCAAAAGGAGGTTTACCAAAAACACAACCTGCTGGAGTTGTAATCTAATGGAGTGAGGAGTTGTTGTTTTACCTCTAACTCTTCAATTATTCAATTTTTAAATATTGAAGAGATAGCTGAAGAGCCCTCAGAAGACATACCATACACTCCTTTTCTAGATAAATCATTCCTATCAATCACAGCTACAGCTGCCATGACTCAGTGTCCAATAAAAGTTCGACAGTAAATTATCTGTGAAGGTTTTACTCATCCTCTCAGCTCTTGAAACATGTTTTTTAGACTGCTATTTTGGTTTTCAAGTCTTTGTGATTGACAAATGAGCTGAGCCACAGTTAGGTAACAGAAATCATTAATACATGAAAAGACTAACACAAATCACATGCTGAGGAGATATCTGCATCCAGTGCTTCACATCCTCCTCCCACTTCCACACAAGCTTGGCACATCACTAAAGCCCGAGCATCTTATTCAGAAACGTGTTTATACCACGTAAACATGCATTAATTACCACTTGAAAAAATGCTCTGCTGAAGGCATGGTCTATCCTGCAGAAATCCAAACACCAGCAGCACGGAGAAAGGGACAGTGCCTGCACCAGTCTTCCCACAGGTATATTAATAAGTTTCAAACTCCTCAGAAGAGGAAAGAAAAGGCAAAGTATCCTTAGGAGGGGACAGCCCCACACCACAATCTCAGTAGTGACTAATAAAACAGAGAATATGCCCAAATCTCTACCACACACTCAGACGTAGATCCAGAATTAGGGACTGCTGTGTAATGCACTGCCAGCCTCCCCGCCTCTCCACACAGCACACTAAACCCAAAATGTTCACTGCAAGAACCACCGTGGCTGTCCATTCACGCCCCACTGCTCAAGAGGAACACAAACCAATCTTTCAGGCAACAATCTCAACAGCAGCTTCTCCATCGGGATTTTTTGATTACATACCATTTAAAGACCAGCTAGGCCACCAGCACAAGACGGTTTTAGGCAGCCCTATTTCAGCTGCTGTACATCACACTCTGCTGCCCTGAATCCCTTCCAAAACAGCGACAGGATACTCCAGTTGAAAAAGCACACGATGTGAAGCTTAGCAAGTTATCGTGCAAAATAAGTCATAAATAATTTCTCCACAAAATGCATGTTTTAGACAATACCGTTTGCTCTTTTTAACTCCACCAACAGCTAAGGAAAAATATCCGCAGACTTCCCTACGCTGGTGATTTCTTTCCTTATTTTGTGCATCCTAAGCAGTTCAAGCCTCTGTAGTGCTCCTGCGGGGATAGCTGCACATAAATCTAAGCTTAGAAGGCTGTTATCTCCATCTTGCCTCCCGACCTGTTTTTACACTACTGCACAGCCCGACACCGCTCCATAACCCAGCTGCACGTCTTGTTTACCCACTTCACACCACCAAACCACAGCCCACACCGTCTCCATCACATGCTGCAGGGAGCGCCGAAGAAAATTTCATTTTCCCGAACCCTTCTGCAGGCAAAACCAGCAACATCCTTCCCTCCGTACCGCAGCCCGAAGCAGCCCGCTGCTCTCCCGCACAGCAGCAGCGGACGAGTGGCGAAACAACTTCTAAACCCCACAAACCCCAACAGAGTGGGCCACCCGGGGCACTCAGCGCAGAGGAAATGCTGGGGACACAGCCGGAACACCTCCAGCTCCCTGAAAACGCCAGCCACGAGGGGGGGAGGAAGGGCAGGCAGCCGGGAGCGGGGAGGCATGGGCTGAGGGGCACGGAGGGTGAAAGGCAGGGGGCTGGGGGAGATGGAGGGAACAGGGCTGTGGGCTGGGAGGGATGAGGGGGAGTAGGGCCATGGAGGAGGTGGGACAGGGCTGTTTACGGGGTGGCGGTGGGGGACCATGGAGGGAGGCAGGGGTAAGAAACAGCCATGGGCTGGCGGAGGTGGACAGACAGAGCCATGGGCTGGGGGAGACCTGGGGAGGGATAAACAGAGCCATGGGCTGGGGGAGGCTTGAGACGGAGAACAGGACCCTCGGTCCGGGGGAGCAGAGCCGAGGTCTGGGGGAGGTTTTCGGGGCGCAGGGCCATGGGCTAGGGAGGCTTTGGGGAGAGCACTGAGCCAGGGGCTGGGGAGGCTTTGGGGGGTGCTGGGGAAGGTTTTGGGGCACCCTCCGCCGCTCGCTGCCTCTCCCCGCCGTCTCACCTTCGATGGCGATGACATGCTCGCGGATCTGGTTCTGCAGCACGGGCTCCTCCACCCGCTCCAGCAGCTCGTAGATGGAGTAGATGTTGGGGTGCACCGACTCGAAGCGCTGGATCTCGGCCCGGATGGCTGCCGAGTTCGCCAGCTGCTGCTGGTAGTTCATGGCGCGGCCGCTGCGCTCCGGCCCCTTCCCGCCGAGACCCCCGGGCGGCGGCGGGGGGGAGCCCGGGCCGCCGCCGCCGTCTCACTCACCGGACACCCCCCCCCGCTCCGTGCCGGGCCGGCAGCAGCGCCTCGGCCTCGCAGCGCGCTGTCACTTCACTACGGCGGCGGCGGGGCGGGGCAGGGCCGCCCCCGGCCCCATGGAGGGAGGGAGGGAGGGATTGAGGAATGACCCGGTGGCGGTCCTGCTCGCGGTCCCGCTCCCGCCGCCTCCTCAGCCCCTCACGGCTCCGGGTCCCGCTCCTGCCGCCGCCCCCCCCGCGCGCGCACCCCCCTCAGCCAATGGCCGGGCCCCCTGCACGCGCGCGCCCCCGCGGCTGCCAATGGTCGGGGCCCCGCCGCGGCCTCGCGCCCTCCCGCGCGCTCGCCCCACGTCCTTCCCCGCCTGCCCCGCTTCACGCTGGCGCAGGCCACGCCCCCTCCCGGTGACGTCACCGCGCAGGCCCCGCACTGTCCCACCCTCGGGCAGGCTGGGAAATGTAGTCCTGGAGGGAGGGGGGGGGTCGCGCCGCTCCTCAGGGACACCGGCCCGCCCCGGTGTCGCTCCCGCCCCGCTGTCGCTCCCGCCCCGTTCCGGGGACGCGGGCCCCCCCACCGTGAGCGCCCGGCAGTGCTCGCTCCGCAGAGAAGGATGGAGCCCCTCTCCGTGAGCCCGGCCCCCGCGGCCGCTGGAGCCCTGAAAGTGATGGAAGGAGGAGATTTGTGCCCAAAGTGCGCCGTTCACCCCTGGAATGGCAGCTCCAAGTGTTCCAGGCCAGGTTGGAACGGGGCTTGGAGCACCCTGGGATAGTGCCCATGGCAGGGCGTGCAGTGGGATGATCCTTAAGGCTCCTTGCAACCATCCTATAATTCTATGACTTGTCAGAAATACGTACCTCGTGGGGTAATGAAGCGCTGTTGGCATTGCATAAACAGGGTTATTTGTATATCGGTTCCAAGCCAGCTGTGCACTGTCAGGCACTGACCTCAATTAATCCATTTTTCGGGTCGATATTCTATGGATTTAAGCACCAAAGCTGTGAAACATGGAGCAAACTTTGATATAGGAGACTGCATAAGGACAACTTCTTATAGGACAGCCTCAGAAAAATGGTATCCATCTATTCTACTGACATATACCACAGGAAGGGAGTAATTTTGATAATTTCCCCCCCAAAAGGTCTTTATTTGGGTCTAGAGCTCTGACCTGAGGGTGGAATGAGATGAGCCCTTTAAGTCCCTTCCAACTTAAACCAATCGATGTAATGGTTTAAATTTACACAAATTTTTTTTAAAAAATAGAAAAGAACTATAAAGGACAAATCAAGCTGTGATACAAGATTGAGTTTTTAGATGCTGCTGAGCCTGAAGCTTCCTCAGCACTGGTTGATGCTTGCTGCAAGAGTTGTCTTCTGCTCCTTTGAATAGTTCAGGGGGATGTGGCCATAAATACCTGTATCTTCTTCCCTCTTCCTTCTCAGCAGAAATTGGTATCATTTTTATCAGCTTTCCCATTTTTATTTTCTAGTCCTAAGGGGAAATTCTGGAGTGGATAAAGAAAAAGAGAATTAAAAGGCAGGAAGAATATAATCCCCTTTCTACTAGCTAGTGCCACTCAGGGCATTAATGATGCTGATAAAAAATTGTGAAACATAAGAGGATTTTTGCTTTCATTTACCTTAAACTGTTTCACAAAGCTAAATGTATGTAAAAATCTGGATGAAAGCTATCGTTCTCCCCTTTTCCTCCCTCCATCCTGATCTAGAGCAGAAGGCACTACCACACGTTACTTGTGTTTCAGAAAATGCCAAAACAAGCAGTAGAGCCAAGAGTCAGGCACCAGCCTCTGCTGTATGTGGGGTTGATTGTTTCCACTGCTGCCATATGCTTTGTGTTCTTCCAGCTCTGAAATTCATGGAAAACAACTCCCAGAGCAGTCTCAGCTGTAACGAATGCAACTACTGCACACAAATAATTGAAGCATTAAAATCTTGTGTTAATATAAAGCCTTTTTGTAACATTTTCATCTGCAGTCCTCCCGTGGAGCCTTTACTACCCTGAATTTTGTACTAAATAACAGCTTTTGTGTAAGCTTTGTAAAACCACAGCAAAATATAAGCTACTGTTGCAGCTTACATAGATTTCTTGTGTAAGAAGTCCTTAACAATAAGTGGTATTTTGCTTGTGCTTGCAGCTAAAATTGGCACGAAATGCTGCTAGTGGTGTGCAGAGAGATGCTGGATACCTCTCTTTGCTCTCAAACTCTGTTCTGGAGGGTCTGGCATCCCAAGTGTTCCACCAACTTTTAATGTAAACTGGCAGAGAATGACTTGGGCAGCCCTGCTGTGAGCAGTAAGGAATTGAGGTTTGTTTTTCTTTGGTCTGGGAGCAGGGGTAACGTGGGCACTTCACAGCTTTTTTGGGTCTGTTTTTTCCAAAGGCAAGACGAGCCCTGCTGATCTGGGGAGGTCATGAAAGGCAGACAATTTTACAAGTATGGAGAGGCTGATGGGCTGTAAGTAAAGCAGACAGAGTGGTCCCAGTGTGGGTTATCCTTCTGGTACTGATTTTCCTTTCTGAGGGGGAACGCTTGCCAGGGGTGAAGCTTCCCACCACTCTCCCACATGGCTGGTTCTGTGCTTAGGTCTCTAACATAAAGTTCCATCTGTGCTGGCTTCCTCCTCCTCCTCCCCATCTGGCAAATCCACTCACTGCCCTGCCTACAGAAGGCCAGTCTGGATGCTTTCCTTCTGCTCTTGGTGCCTTGTTCCTGGAGGAATGGGAAGCTGGAAAGCAGCACTGAATCACCATCTCAAACCGTTCTATCTCTCATCACATGACAGGGCTTATCCACTTCCTGCTATTCCCAGCCTAAGGTCCACCAAACCTTACAGAGAGCATAGGAAAAAACTTGGGGGAGTCACAGTTGATGCACTTGGACTCAAGGCATAGGGACAATGACATTTTGGGTTTGGCACATGTCCCCCTTAATGGAAATCTGACTGCACAAAAGTGCCACAGAGATGTTGCAGGCAGGGCACACGGGAGAGTATGGTGACATTTAAGCACAGATCTTGGAAATGGAGAACTCTTGTGCCTGTACCTTCCCCTAAAGCTTTGTTGGGATGTGGAGGAGCTTTCCTGCCCGCTGAAATGGGAATTAGGCAGCACTAGCTTTTAGTTACTAATCCAGCAGCTGAAATGTTGATTTGAGGGGGAAAAAAGTTTTTAAAGTGTTCAAGCATGATCTGTGCCTGAATTTCACATAAATTAAACATCACAGGCAGCTTGACACAGGGACTCGTTTGTGGACCTAACAGGAAAGGGATTAACTGAAAAAAACTGAGAACAAAGGGACTCCTGCACCATCCAGGAGAAGTTATAAGAGAAATCTTAGCTGATGGTTGCAAGCAGCATTTATGCTGGACTGTTTCTGTGTCTGTTCACAATCTTAAAGCCTGGCTGTTCCTGGGATTACTGTTGGTGTGAGCAGCAATTTTTTTTAATGGGCAGGGGGTGTCTGGAAAAACACAGGAGATGGAGCGTTAAGAGATGCATCTCTGTTCCTACTAATACTGATATTGCTATAAAGACTGAAATCAAACCCATATGAAAAACAGATATGGAAACATCAAGTTTTCCTGAATTATCTTCACTGTATTTTTCAGTGAATATAAAAACTTAAATAGGTTAAGCTTCCTCTCCTAACAAATTGGGATGAAATTCTGTTATTTTACTTAGTAAATATTTGGGTCAGTCAGTTACTATTACAGAGTGATTAGATTGCTCAAGAGGCTTTGAAACAAATGTAACTAATGAATTAACCTCATTCAGGGAGTGTGAAATCTGTTCCAGGAGAAATGCCAACTAGTTCAAACAATACTAATTATGGAGTAGCAACAACAAGCGGCTGTCAGAGCTGCAGCTCACTCCCCAGTGCTCCTGTCAGAACTGGGAAAATGCTGCCTGAAAAAAGGTGGGATGGCAAAAGCAACTTGTTTTTCTGGAGGTGGGAGCACAGATCAAATCCCTGCTGCAAGGTCAAATTATCCTGCTTCAAGGGTCTTCTGATCAGAAGTGAGCCACATACCAGCACGGAGCTGCAGAACAGGGAACTAGCAATAACTCTGTGTGTCCACCATATGGGGAAAGGAATCTGAGAGTTACTTCTGAATTCTAGCCCCAGGGACTTGGATTTCCACTAACCTGAAACTTTCTGAAATGTTAAAATGAACCATCTTTTAAACTGCCCGTGTTTTGGGTCCTTGTTGATCGAAGTTTCACTGTAAAACCATTTACAACATTTACAGATTTGCAGAACTACTATCTTCATTAAACCACAGTAATTGTTCAGATCTGTGTTGTGCCTTTGATCAGGCTGATGATGGTCTGTGCCCTAGCTTTAAGGTGTCTTCAGTGAAAATAAATGGGTTTTCACCCAAAGCAGGTTTCAGGTCCTAAGTTCTACCTGAGCTACCCAAAGCTTAGACAGCTTCATTGTAGCAAAGACTCAACTCATATACAATAAAAAAAAATGTTCAATTGGTACCCCTGAGTCAGGGCTCAGCTAACATCCTGCATTTTATAGCAGAGCAAATCCAGTGACAGCTTCATATGCCAGCTCCGAGATACTCAGCACTTTATTGAGCTCTTATCATGGCTAAATATGATTACACTGAAAGTGTCTCTAAGCTTGTTGCTGTTGTCACTTCCTTGACGGAGAATCAATATTTGATTCACCACATAATTCCATGTTAAGCTCAGGTCTCACTTCAGCTGTGGCATGCTGACAGGGCTTGAAAAGTTATGGAATACTGTAGGCTCAGTTGTTACCTTGGAACTTTCAGACACAGGCTATTGATTTAATGCAGGAAAACCACGGGAGAGGTCACTCTAGATGAGTTCAAACTCATCTTTTAGAGCAATTGCCTAAATGTTTAATAACATGTTTCTATGCATAATGCTGTGACCTCCAGTGGTAAGGAATGAAGAAACAGGATAAGAAATTGATACGGTAAAGTCAAAACAAGTAGGTCTGGCAAAATGCTTGCTGCTGAAGGTCCCACGTGACTTATTTTAAGAGCATGATATTGGCCAACTGGCTGACCTAGCACTCCTTGAAATGCAGATATTTGGTGACAGGTTGCACAGTTTAAATAGCAACTTGAAATCATTCCTCTGGTAAGAAAACAAAACATTTTCTTAGGTGTTAAGAGCAGTGTGAGCCATTACTGATCAGTGAAGGGATGCAAAAGAGCATGAAAACAAAGCTGAAGGTGGTAGTCAGGGCTGGCCATGGTACTTCCCTACATTTCAGGTGAGAAATCCAGTTCTTTCTGTCCTTGAGACTTGTGCCTGTGAGTGCAGACATCACAAAGACAGCCAGCAGTAAACTGTGGCTTCTAACAATCCCAGAATCATTTCAGTTGGAAAAGATCTCCAAGGTCATCAAGTTTGACTGTCCCCAGCCCAGAGCACTGAGTGCCACATCCAGGTGTTCCTTGAACACCTCCAGGGATGGTGACTCCACCACCTGCCTGGGCAGCCCTTCCAATGCCTGACCACCCTTTCCATGGAGAAATTCCTGCTGATGTCCACCCTGAGCCTCCCCTGTCCGAGCCTGAGGCCGTTCCCCCTCCTCCTGTCCCTGTTCCTGGGAGCACAGCCTGACCCCCCTGGCTGTCCCCTCCTGGCAGGGAGTTGTGCAGAGCCACAAGGGCCCCCCTGAGCCTCCTTTGCTCCAGGCTGAGCCCCTTCCCAGCTCCCTCAGCCCCTCCTGGGGCTCCATTCCCTTCCCACTCCCTCAGCCCTTCAGTCCCTCAGCCCGTTCTGCGGGCTCCAGCCCCTCCAGCTCCCGCAGCCCTCCTGGGGCTCCGTTCCCTGCCCTGGGAATGCTCCAGCCCCTCAGTGTCCCTCTGGCTGTGAGTGCCCAGAACTGGCCACAGCCCTGGAGTGGCCTCAGCAATGCCAGCCTAGGGGACAGGTCCTGCCCTGGTCCTGCTGGCCATGGAGAAGAGAATAACAGGCACACTGCTACAGCTGTGCAACAGGCAGCCTGTGCAAGGAGAGTGCTGTCACCAATAGCAAATTCTGTGGGGACATGGTGGCTGTGTGGAATTGTTCACTTCAGTGCCTATCAGAATGGTTATGGGCTCTCTGCAGCAACACCTGGAGTACAGCCCTGCTGCTTGTTACACACAGGTCTGAGTTTTCTACTGAATGTGTTTATTTAGGTGTGTATTTGACATCAGCATCACCTGAATTTTCCTTTCCTTGGAACTTTCAACTTAAAAATCAGTGAGATTTACCTGGAGTGGTAAGGCCAGCCTTTCAGCTTTCCCACGTAAGGAGTTCCTCCCAGGGATGGCTTGCAGGCCAGCCAGCCCCTCGCCCCAGTGGCCAGTATTCCTGAGCACTGTGGTGTCAGAAGGGGGTCTCCAAAGGGCTGGCATCTAGGACACGGTCACCATAGAAACTGGGGGGATTTGCTCTGTGTGTGTCAGTTCTTTGAGCTGCTTAACAGCTCGCTGATAACAACTCACACTCAGCAGCTCAAGGATTGTGGCAGAGACAGGGCTGCGCTGCAGAGCGGGCTGTGCAAAGGTCCTGGGGAGAATTCCCTGGAAAGGCTCTCCTCCTCCCGGCTTGTATGCATCACCTTGTATGCCCCCTTCCTGTAGCTGCAGCTTCCTCATAAAAATGTAATAAAACCCCGTGAGCTCTTTGTCTGGAGACAAGGAAAGACTCCTGGCACATTTCCACCATCCCATTTTGCTTATGGGTTGACCAGGTTTGTCTGACCTAGTTCTGTTCATAAACTGGGCTTAATGGTGGAGCCCTGGAAACGTTCCCAGCTGCTAAAGCCTGGGTATTCCCTCTGCAGTAATTAATTGCAGTTCAAAAGCCCTGCACCAGCTATGTATCATAACATTAACATAAAAAAACATGTTCTCTGGGATCCTAAGCTTTGAACAATCTTCTTATGGTGCCCAGACTTATATTCCATAGCATGAGACCACCATGGGACCCTGCTCATCTATTGATGCTTCTAAGTACAGACTGAACTGAAAAATCTCTTTCCTGTGTACCCATTGCAGACCCATTATCACAGCACAGAATGAAATTTGGAATTGTTTTTATTAAGCTGGATGTGATTTTTCATTCCAGTGTAACTTTCCATCCACTTGCAAGAAAAGAAGAATTTGAGAACAAGTATAATGAGTTGAAACTCGATGCCCAATAATAATTTCAACACTGTGAGGCTCCTGGAGAGTGTTCAGCAATTATTGAGATAGGGAGAATTTTTAGCACTAACTGCCTGACAAAGAGATAACTTCTGGTTGAACTAAGGGTACCTAAATCACACATCTTCAACAGAGAGAGCAGGAGACTGCTGTAAAACTTATTGATGTCACTGCTTTATTAAAAAAAAAAAGGGAAAAAAAAAAAAAGAACAAAAAAAAGAGGCTTGAGCAAATATTCATGTGCTTAGCTACTGACTGTGTGAATTGTAGAGGAACCTCGTTTTGGCATTGCAGTTCCTGTGATGGTTCCTTTGGGATTTCCTGGCCCTGAACTGTGTCAGCTGCACTTGCTTCCAGCTCACTGAGAAATGTGGAGCTAAGGCCAGGAGCTGGCACAGAGCTCAGCCTGGGAGCTGCTGGGTACCTGCCCTGGCCAGTGGGGAAGGGTTTTCTGGAATGCTGCAGTTTGGGGAGGGTAGACTGCTCCTACTCAAGGTGCTCAAGCTGAGGTATACATTTGATATCCCTGCAGACCAATTCAATCCACATAATATCCAGCAAAGGCCAGGAATCCTTTGTGTAAATCTTTGTGTAAAGAGCTCTTCTTCACATGGATGCAAGTGACTGGAAGTTACAGTGAATCCTCCCCTGCATAATTTATATTACCCTCTTCAATACTCACCACATTATTTCTTTTTACATCCAGTTTTAGCCCCTCAGCAGCATCCTTGAAGCTCATTAGGTCATGTGCAACCATTGAAGCAAGCTGGAGGATGAGATTTTAAAGCCTTCTGTTACCAAAGATTAATACAGTTTTGTTTTTTTTTCCCCCAAAATAATCAGCTACAGTCCGGTGCCAGGACTCAGATGTATGGGCTCAGATGTATTTTGTCTAATGGAAAAACATTTCTTCTGCTTTGTAGAGGCTGCTTCCATCCCTTCTGCTGCCCTTGAGTTATTTGTTACATTTTTCCTGACACCTGGAGCGGGACAAGCCGGTCCCTTGGCCCCCATCTGAAGGTGGACAGTGTTAAAAAGAAAGGTCAATTGTGGTTCAGTAGCTTTCAAGAGAGGCCTGGAGTATTTCAAGCACAACATTTCATTTAAAGTCAAAAGACTGAGTTGCAACACTCTTCAAAGAAAGCAAAGTTCTTCCTTTTAGGACAGCTCCAGTGTCCCTGACAGTGTTCCTGAGGCAGCGGAAGCACCTTGGATCTGCAGTGCAGAATGCTTTGCTTTCAAAGCCTGTGAAGCTGAAACGCCTCAAAGCTTAGCCTCAGCTTTGTCTACACTTTCAGCTTGTGTCACTACTTTGAAATGCAAGATAAAATGGAGACTTAGGGCTCCTTGAACTCAAGAGACTTGAAGAAAGTATGGGCATGGTGGAGCTGCGTTTTGCAGGCAGGGAACTGGGATGGAAGCATGTCCCTGCCCTTTGGCCTCAGTTCCATACTGAATGCAAGAGCCTGCTATTGACCCAGGTTGGAAGGGTCAAAACCCAGGGGAGTTTGGCACTAGTTTTCCCAAGAGTAGGCTGGATGGAGTAAGATGAAAGTATGGCCTGGATTCTTACTCGCTCCCGTTCAATCACCCAAGCTGTCACAAGTTTGAGTGCCTCGTTATCCTTGGGCCCTCAGCTGAATTTTGATGACCTGTGTGAGAAATGTTTAAAGCTCCCACTGCAGACTCCTCACTGCTCCAGACAAGGCTGCAGAGTCTTGGTTGCACCAGGAACGTTTAAAGTCAAATCAACCATCGTAAAATTTAATAAAGCCGCTGGGAAAAATTCTGCTGTGGTCTCTAGTAGCAGCACTGCAGGTGTACAGTCTTGAGAACTATAAACGCTATTTGTGTTTTATCTCTTCACTACTTGATTTTAAAAAGGTGTAGCAGACTTTTAAATATTCCCTGGAGAATTTGGGGAGTCCTGTAGTGTTAAGATGTATGGAACCTGAGCTAGAGTACTCTGAAAGCTGAGATAAAGTATTGCAGCAGTGGTTCTGTGTGTGTCTCAACCTGGCAAACAGGATAGAAATATCATTCCTTGTCCAGCTGACAAACACATGTGCACATCTGCTGGAGCTATGCATGCCAAACAGACCTGGAACTGCTGTTGCCTTGCAGAACATGAAATCTGGATGGCAAATATTTACCTAACATGAAATACTTGGCAGAAGTCTCAAAAGTTAATTTCATTTTTATGCTTTGTTCTTTAAGGGAAACAGGTTTAATTGGAAGCTAATACTTTTGTTAGAAGTATCCTACTCTAAAGGATATAAATATTATTGGGTTTTAGGAGTGGTATAAATCCTATTGGGTGCAGGCTGTGATCAGTTGGAATTAACAGAGGTAAAATCTCAAGCAAAAGGGCTTCAGGATTCTGGTTGTCAATGCCAAGCTAAACTGCACATATCAGGAGCTTTCCTTCATGGCTCTCACATCTAAATAAACTTGTGAGTTCTGTTAAGAACATACTCCAAGGATGTACCTGTCCAGTCCTGCCTGTAAGGTTATCTGATGCCATTCTGAATAACTTACATGGATGGAAAAAATTGATTTCATGGCCCCAGACCCCACCTTTGGGGGACAGGAGTCAAAGTTCTACCTGGGCTGGGTGCAGGTAAGGATCAGTGGCCTCAGTAGGTTACAGTTGCATTGAGTTCTGCATTCTGAGAGTAAACCAGCTGTTCCAAGCAGAGGGAAGGATCCAATCTTTTCTCTAGGATTGTGGCTGTGGTCCCTTGAATGTTACGGTTCTCATGGCAGCCTGTTCTTTTTTAGATTCTTCTGAAGCAGAAAGCATCATGTGATAACCCTGCATCTTAAATTTTGTGAAAACAATGCCAAGAGGAAGTGAACATCTAAGTGAAAATAGGGAAACAACTGAGAAGGACTGAGTAAGTGAAGCAACTCCATACCCAAAACAGCATTACAGCATTGCAAAGAAATACAGGGCAGTGCAGAGTCACTTGCCAGAAAGATTTCCCTCTGAAACAGTCAATTCATTTACTATGGAAAGAGTGACTATTTTAGGGTGACTTGGAGCTTCCCTTATTGCAGTAACTGCAACTAACAAGTAGTCGAGTTGTTGGTTCCTCTGAACAATCCACATAGAAACCTTTCAAAGGGTTTTCAGATATTTCTGGAAAGTGTTCAGGCCCAAACAGACATGAAAGATATTCCATAAATTGGTCACTTTGGAGCTTGTAAGGACAAACCATGGCACACATGAACTTGCAGCATTCCAATGGTTATGATCTGCCCACCTCATGGATCATCTGGCGCATGAATGCCCTGGGAAAGGAGTCTGGCCTGTTGTGGCCACTGGCACAGAGCACTAAGCAAGCATTTGCTGTTGGAAGAAGAGTTGTCTTCTTTTGCTGGACAGCTGGGTCACACCAGGGTTCTTTCTGTGTAAAAGGGGCAAACACTGTAAAGTGTTCCAAAATATAAGGAGAGCCAAATTTGAGATGTCTATCAGATAGAAGTGCATCTGTCTTGATGCTGAACTGTGCTGAACCTGCTAAAAGTGCTCTAAGCTTCCCTCAGCTGCCCCAAAGTACCTGTATAACACTGACAGAAACATTGCTACTAAAAAAATAAAAAATCATCTCAGCAATGGCCAAAGTGTGCTCTGCAAGGAATTTAACAAAAAAGAAGATGCCAAAGAGGTGCAAGGTGGGGAATAATTCGCTATGCATGTGGTTGAGCAGAACTTTCTGCCCCCAAGAGCTTAATTCTCCAAGAAGAGGTCACTTGGCATTTGAGGTTAACAGAGATATTTTGAGAGTTTGTGTCTGATGCTGGCATAAAGCAATGGTCCACTTTTAGTCCTGTTTTTATCTATGATGCAATAGGATGTAACAGAATTATGAGTTTGTCACAGATCTCAGGCTTTATTAATCATCTGAGCAATTGTAATAAGCTGGCATCATGGGCATGATGGAAGAGCAGCTTTTGTGTCCTGCCAGCCTCTTTCCATCATTTTAACCTGCTGTTTGAAGTAAGAAGACTGGAATTCTTAGTGGCAGTGGATATGACCAATCCCAGTGTCTATCATCAGGCTGCTTTCTGAAGAGTCCTGGAGGTGATATTCACCATTCCTCTGCTCAGAATGAACCATAAAACTGTGTTAAAAGTTGACTGCCTCAGGTCTAGCCAAGCTAATAATGAACTTTTAGAAGCGAATCATTTTCCTGTGAATTAGACTTTAGACTTCAACTCTCTCAGCTGAAAGAAAGAAAACATCCCAGTATTTCATGAGCTCTTGCTCTGGGACAAATAGTTTCTCATCTCATGCAAACTGTTTGCACGTTCTACCATATCCTTGCAAAGATAAAAAAGTAGAATAAAATAACTGGAAAAGCTGTCTGAGAGTTTCACATTCTTAGGTGCTATTTTATGGGTAGATTTTCTTGCAAGAGAGTCTGTGGGGAGGACACAATATCAAGCCTGAAAGCAATCAATCTGGAGACTGCTGAAACTTTGCCAGAAAAAAGTTTTCTGTAAACACACCTAAACTTAGTGAAGGTTTTTGTTGGTTTTAACCAGGTGTCACATTTCATCTGCTTAGCACTGGCAGTCTCACTGCTGCAGCCCAGTTGCACATTTTCTGCAAAGTAACTGAAGAAATCCCAATTTTTTTTTGTTAGAAATGACAAGTTGCTTCATGTGGGCACTAGGTTGAGGAAATACGAACCTGCACTCTTCATGATCAATCTGTGTGTGTCAGTGTGGTCACCTCCTGTGTTTATCTGCTCTTAATTTTCACCTGTAATGAGCTCTCTTCAGACAATTTAGCATTCTGAAATGAGCTGCTGCGTAGTTCTGTGGAAACATGTGTTCTGTGATGATGAAACACAAAAAGGGAATTGAACAGAGTATTATGTTAGTTTTCATAAGTCAATAGTCCATGTGCATTTGAATATTGCATGTCTGTCTAATGGCAGGAATGGAAAGAGCTCAGAAGGAAAGGCAAAGCTGGAGACCTGCTTCTATTTTTGTTGTTGTTTCGAGCAGAGATTTCTTAGGTAAGTTACTAAATACCAAAAACTGTACTTAAGCTGAAGCTGTTTGTAGCTGGGGGTGCCATGGTGTGAGTCTGTGTCCTTAGCTAGACAACTTCTCTTGGCCATACCAAAGTGGGCTGTCAGACTGAACTTACCTTTTCTGTGATGTCGTCAGGTGGTTTGTGCTGCGGTGAAATCCTGCTGAGCACTTGTAAGGGGTTATAACACAATGACAGTTTCTCAGTTGTTGTGTTAAGCTGGGTGCTGATTAACTTGGGTTGGTCAAGGGAACGGACAGCCATGCCTGTTTAAAACTTCCCAACATGCAGCTTGCCATCACTAATTAGGAGGATGTATTAATTTGCTGGAAAGAGAACTCAAATTACATCCAGAGAGAAAAGCATGCACTGTATAAAAAGTATACACTTCAACTCCAGCACTCTGCTAAACTAATTCTGTCTGATGAAGCATACAGTGACATTTGACTGACCTTGTCAGCTGGAGGGGTGAATGGATAAAAGAAATGAGCTTTCAGTCTCTGGCTGAACATATTTAATATGCTGGGTAGGAGGTCAGTATGACTCATCCTTTCCGTTTGCTGGATGGCCTGGGATTTGCAGAGAAAAAATCTGTGCTTCTGTCAAATCCTTCCAGAGATGTTAATGCTTCGTGGTACTTGAATCCTCCACAGGTGCCTTTTCCAAACAGAAACCAGGTTCTGTAAAGCTGCCACCCCTTTACTAGGGCTCTGTAAGTGTGATTTAGTGTCAGTGTCAGAGCCAGGATTCCCCCATGCCACAAGGCCGGGAGCTCACTGCATTCCTCAACATGCCATGGGCCACTTCAGCCTCAGAGGGCACCAGCCTGGATCCTGCCATCCAGATCATGGAGCTGCTCCTAGAAGCTTCTAAAAACAGGTCCCTGAGGAAACAGTGCACTGAACATGAAGATCTCCACAGGAGTTTAATTAGGTGCTGTCCTTTGAGAAATGCACTTTTTTTCTCAAGACTTTTAGAACTAGGCCTCTGGTTCCTAATTATCTTGTTCTTTTGACTGGGACAGCTAAATAATTATGATCCAGGCTGGGTGAATGAATGCCATGATGTTCCTAAAGGCAATCAGCCTCCCATTGCTCTGACAAAAAGTGTGATAATGTAATAACCAAGCCTTGCAAGAGAGAAATGGGAATATAAAATGTAAAATGTTTGCACAAGTTCGCCTGGGAATTAGTTGAGTCAGCTCTATCATGGAAGAGGATATAAGTCCTCCATGTTCCAGCTGAAGCTGTAAGTGATTTCTAAATGAGCATGACATCAAGTGAGCAGAAACCTAATCAGTAATTGATAGATACAGTTGCACGTCCCTGTCACCGCACTGTCTCGGATAGGCAGCCTGGATTGAGCCTCTGAGCCCTTGGTGCAGCCTGTCAGCAGCCTTGACTGCACTCCATGGTGTTAGAGGCCTCATTATGCTCACAGCTATGAAAGCTGAACCCCCAAAGTGAGAAAGAGGGCAGTAATAAAGTACAATTTATCCAGCACCTTGGCCATTATCAGCTTGCATAGACCTGCTAAATGCAAAAGAAGGAGACAGAGGATTTACCATATGAGAAGGGATAATCTTTGCTTTTTTTTTTTTTTTTTTTTCTTTTTTCTTTTTTTTTGTCCCAGCTGTCTAGACAGCTAGACAAATGCCAGGTTCATTTCTCAAGACCCTGACTGCAGGATATTTTAACATTTCATCCTTTATCTTGAGTGCAATCTGCCCAGATTGTCTCGTAGTTATTGATCGTATAGCCAACAGACTTGGAGGTTTTCCAATCCCTTGAAAAAAGTCGAAAATACCCCTGACCATGATGATAATGAGTTTGGTGTGTTTCTAAGTTGATGAATGAAATATAAAGGTGGCTGAGGTTGTGAAAATAATATTGGAGCAATTACACCCTTGAACAGATCAGTGTGAATGCCAGCTGTAAGCCCAGATCTCCTCATACTGATGGACAAGCTCTCGGCCTTGGAAGCAAAACAGAAGGAAAGTTCAGAAAAATTGTAAGACTTAGCTTTTCTCAGTACTCATCCTACATTGGAAATGAGAGTATGGAGAAATGGGAATACCCTCATAGCTGAGCAGCTCTCTGTCTCACCCTTCTCCCCCCCCCAGTTCTGCTGTCGATGTCAATCTTCACCAATCTGGTGCATGAAGAAGTGTTTTTTAGGTGTGAGAGCAAACACCAGACTTCCCCAATATGTTTCTCTGTGCCCGTATGTCTGTTGCAGTCTTGCTCAGGGCTTAGTGTCTGCTTCTGACAGACTCCACCAAGCTCTGACTGGAGTCACAGTACTTGAAATTCAAAAGGTGGCTGCTGGAGAAAGCCTTTCCAGGACAGAAACCCCGTGTAATTCACACTGTTCTGCTTGAAAAGAGTTGTGTTTGGACTCAGAACTGGCATTTGGCAGAATATGCTGGAGCAGGAGGCAATGGCACTGCAGACATATGATGGATAACAAGCTTGTGGCTCAGAGCAGTCGTTCACATCAGACCTATGGAAATTCATAGTGTGTGATTTAACACTTGCTCTGAAGCAGAATCTCAAAAAGCTGTTCACAAAAAGGCAAGGAAAGCTGATAATGGTCTGTAATGATGGCTCTCACAGAGAACTTGCTGCCCAACCCTGCATAAGAAGCCATCTGCCACTCTGAGGGAGCACAATGGAGCTGTATCCTGATCCCTGATGTGGGGCACAGCCGGCAGGGCAGCCGATGGGAGGCTAGGTATGACATTCTTTTGATGACCCCGGATTGTTAACTCCACTGAGTCCACAAAACAAAATTTCAATGTGCTCTGCCAGCGGTTTGTTGTGCCTAGCCTTGGGGGGCCACAGCTCAAACTGCTTCATGGCCTGCTGCAGATGCAGGAAAGGTCATGAAATCTTCAGAGAATGCTTTGGGTGGGAAGGGACCTTAAAGATCATCTTGTTCCAACCTCCTGCCATGGGCAGGGATGCTCCTGTGTGTCCCAGATTATTCTGTGCCTGTGCCCTTTGCAGAATTCATGAGGAAAACCTAGGCATGCTGCAATCCTGCATTTTAAGCATTAGTTTTCTAATTGGCACCAGAAGGTTGTCCCCTTGCATGGATCATCGATGTAGGGATGTAGTAAAGCACAACCTTCTACACATTTAGTAGTAAAAATGTCAGGTTCAGACAAACAGCACCCTGGTTTGGTATGTCAGAGAGCACTAGTTATGGTTTGTCAAGGCATCAGATTGAAGGACAAGATGGGATACTGGGAGCTGAAAATAATTAGCTGATGGGTTTACATGCTGTACTTGAAATTTGTTTTCACTGTTCAAGCAAAACTACTCCACTGTCCTTACACAAGAAGAAAACCTTTTCCTTCAGCCTCTGACCTTGTTCCTTGCTTCCATTTCCTTCCAAGTGTGGATTTTACCTTAAGTTTTGAGTGCTGTTGTGTTCCCCAGAAGAGCTGATGTGTAGTGCAGCTGTGCTTTTTCATCAGGAGCCACTTTTTTGGTTGAGGGAAATTAATTTCTAGATGATCAATGCATAGGGAATGTCCCAAGTAGAAGGGTGCCATGCTTTCAATGGGAGCCAGGAATTTATTCCTTTAAGTGAAGGAATGTTTGTTCTTAGGAGTCAGGAAACAGTGTTATCTTCTGTAAAGATACTGGAGAGGTGTGAGAGGGAGTCTGATCTGCTGTATGGCAATGCTATGGTGGTGGTGGTGGTCAGTGTAGCTTAAACCTGGCTGCCAGGCCTGTCCTAACCAGGTCTTTCCCTTTTTAAGACAGATTAGAAAGTAAAGCTCCTGATATATTCAAACACTCTAAACTTTCTGAGAAATGATCCTGTTTCAAGAGCACAATCTGTGGATCTGTTATCCACATTGATGATGTCTTTCTGACTGCAGTTGCCTTTTTATTCTGGATGTTGGAAATACCCACTTCTAACAAAATTTATTGGGAATGGGCCTGCCAGCTTCAGGCTAGCTGCGCACCATTCTTAGCAGTCAGTTAAGTAGTCACAACTTCTCTCAGACACTCTTGAACACAGTAAGAAGACACCTTTTGAATGAAATGACTGAGTCTTGGTGGACTGAGGAACTGAAGCACAAAATTGTGTCTTTTTGGCCCATTTTCCCCTGAAACCCTGAGAGCTGTCTTTTTTATTGTCTGGGAATCAGCAACTCCTCTGTGAATGGGATGGTCACAGCTGACAGCCCTGCCTGTGAAATCTCTTCCCTGCTCTTCAGATACTTCTAAGTCATTTCCCACAACCATATGGTTGTCATGAGGATTTAACCTCTATTCTCAGAGGGGCTTTCACTTCCATGAGCAGCAGAGAAGCTGCCCTGTGCTTTCACAGCAAATACAACCAGCACGGATTTGTAACACCACCAGAAAAGATGCAAGCTCCTTTCTGAGAAATCCAGTCACTAAAAGGATAGAACATGAGGAAGAAGAAAGCTGAAATGAGCCCCTGGCACAAGCAGGGAGATTCTTGTCTGTAATAAATGATGGAAACTACCCTGTAATTTTGGTAATGAAGGTCCAAATGTAGGAGGTGAAGTGCATCATAATTCCCTGGGTCCATTGCTGCTTAGTTTCTTATGGCTGCATCTCATTTTCAAAAGGCTGTAGCGTAACACTGCTCTGGGCTCTGTAGCCATCCTATCAGAGGCTCGAGGCAGAGATAAGTCACTTAATATTTTTATCACATCAGGCATATGTTTGTTATGAGACCCTCACACTGGGAGAGCCCTTCTTCCAAATTTGCATTATCCCACCTTGACTGATGAGTTTAGAGCTGAGGCGGCAAAGTGCCATTATGCCAAAGCTCAATGAATTTTATAAGTTTACTCAGCCCATATTTTCATTTAGTCTTTCACACCAACTCCCCTTAATATTCATCATTGCGTGCAGGTTTTCGGGTCAGGCTCAGACTGTCAGTGTTATGTGCTGCCTGTACATGAAAGGAATGTTTTCAGAGTGGTAGCTGTGGTGGCAGCAGGAGGTTTCTAAGAATACATCTCATAGTAGGTGTGTTGTACCTTCAATGTCTTAGAGCTCTGTAAATAGGGGACTGAACTGTTACCAGCACCTACTCCCCCCAAGCTGGTATTACTTAGGGAAAAGCAACACTAATTTGTTTCTGTATAATAAGGTTTACTCACTGCTTGATGTCATTGAGCTTCACAAACTTCTGAGCCTGCTAGATTCAAACACATAAAGCACAGTAATATAAATGTGTTGTTGAAATTTGAATGAAAGAATAAGCAAACCAGCCTGGAAGAGGAATTCTCTCAGAGGCACAAGGCATTTTGTGCTGATTCCATTAAGGATTTTATGAGTTTAGCTATGGCTAAGCATAATGCTTTTACAGGGAGCAGCAGTGTGATGGATGATGATTTTTAGAAGCGAAATAGCAGTGCTGCTCTTCAGCTGTGCTTAGAGCTGCTTACCAGCTCTTCTCCTGAGGCTTAATTAAAAGGAATACACTGCCCATCTCCATATGGAAATACTGGCATTCTAGAAACATCCACTTGCTTTGATCTTAGTGATCGGTGCGTAAAAAGCAGATGGACCCAGGTGCTATATTTTCATGTAATATGACTGATTATCATAAGTACTGCTGCTCTCTGATAACTCCCGAATGCCAGCATTTTGGCCCTGGGAAGCTGCAGGAAATGCAGCCTTGGTTGCAAAGACAACATCCCCAAAACAAGTTGTTCAGTGTCATCCGTCATCGCAAAGAAATTCCTCTGCCCACTCCTTCCTGCTGCCTTCTGGATGGAAGATGATCCTATGAGCTTCTGGGATGTTGCTGTCAGCTCCTCATGGCAACACTGAGGTTTCCCCCTCCCCTTATGCTCCTGCAACAGTACAATCATAAACACACACCGTGGCACCAAGCAAAATAACAAAACTGTGGCCGAGGTGGAAATTCCCCTCCAAGGTGCTAATGGCTTTGCAAAGCATGTCTTAGGAAGGAGGATGTGGGCTTTGCCATCCCTCTTCCCTTGATACTCAGGACTACCCAATCATGGAAGTGGTGCCAGGATGCAGCATGCTATCTGCACACAGATCTTTCTTGAGCAGAGTAAAACTTGGGACTTACAGAATCCTAGAATGGTTTGGATTGGGAGAGACTTAAATCCCATCTCATTCCAACCCCTGCCACGGGCAGAGACACCTTCTACTAGTCCAGGTTGGTCCAAGCCCTGTGCAACCTGGCCTTGGACGCTTCCAGGAATGGGGGAGCCACAGCTTCTCTAGGCAACCTTCAAGAAGGCCCACGTGTGAGTTGGGAAGGTCCAGGAATTATGTGTGTTAAAATTATAGGGAGCAACAAGGAGGAGAAGTAAGTGAAGGAGAAAATATGATTTAATAAAGAGTAAAGCATCCAGAGGAGAAGATGTGAGGACTGGGGAAATGAGGAGGCAGCTTGGTGCAAGAGGCAGTGACTTCACCTGACATGGGGCTGAGCCTCAGCCCTAGCTGAGGGACACAGGCAGGATGCTTCTCTCTTTCCTGCTGTGGCTCTGCAGACTGCAGACCTTCTATGCCAGCACCTGACAAGTCTGCTCCATGACTTTCACAGGAATTTGAACCCTCTGTGGCCTTAGAGTAATGAAGGTAAATAAGCTGATAAAGCTAAGGGCAAGTGGGATGGAATTGTAATGAAATAAAAAAAAAAGAGGCTTTAACTTTTAACTTTGACTGAAATGTATTTGAAGGACAAGATTAGCTTCAGTACAAGTATGGTACCTCCTTAGTGAGTAAAGCTTTCACTTGACTGCAAGAAAGCCATAACTTTTGCTATCTCTTCTGCAGTAACTGTTAAATGTATAGCTGGCACATGTGTTACTGATGCATCAAGGCCAGCTCAGCAACAAATTAGTGACTATTTCTGTTGCTGAAAAGACTGCTCATTTTTATAAGATGCCTGTTGTTGCATTTTGCTAATCAGTATAAACAACTTGTTTTCTAATTTTCTGCTATTTGGGATGATATTGCTTCTGAAAGTTCAATCTCAGCTTCATATTCCAGTTTCAATCGCATGGAGTTGGAGCAGGTTTGCCTTGGGAGCAGAACTACTGTTTTTCAGTGCTGAGCATTCACTGAAGACTTCTCCTGTATTCCTGACTGTGATATTTTGAGTGTAAAAGAACTATCATATCTGCTCACATCTTTTCAGCTTCACCTCCTGTAACTGCTAAATTGAATCTTGTGATAACTAAAGTGCTTGATTTGTCGTAGCCAGCCCTTGAGATTTCTAATAAAGTTGCACAATGCCAGGCTGCAGCACAGAGCCTGATATCTGCAGTTACATGACAGCATCTTTTTTGCTGTAGGAAAGGTGGTTGAGGTGACGTCTGAAATGTGACCTGAGGGAACACTGCTGGCTGAAAAGGAGCAGCTGATTTTTTGGTTATTCTGGGAGGCTGAGCATATGGTGCAGCACAAGGCCAAACAAGTCTGTCTGTGCTTTGCCAACCTGTCTCTTAGTGTTCCCTGCAGTCTTCTCTCCCACCTTGGCAGGCAAAAGTTTTGCATTCCCCAGCTAATTAGACACAGTGTTAAGGCATTGCTTTTCCCTGTAAATGGGCTTCATGAAACATGCTCAAAACTCGTGGCCCAGTGGTCATGGGGGTAGGTAGCCCAATGCCTGCATTGAATGGCTGGATGCCTTTCATTTCACTGCACTTCATTGAACCTAGTACTGTATTTTTAATAATATGATCAACTGTGCTGTCCAAATTATCTTCACAAGTGCTAACACTGGTCTCTGCTCCACTGGTTCCTCTCTGTCACATGGCTGTTGGAGCTCCAAGATGAAGGAAGCGTTTGTTCTAGACTGAAATGAATTTGCTCTTAAAAAGCAAGGATAACTGATCTGAGCCTTGATTTGAGCCAAGACCCTTCACCAGAAGCCATTTGCTAAAGAAACCTTTATCTTTCCTTGGCATTGACTGTAGCTGGAGGGTTGGGTCTGGCTGACAAGGAACTTATTCTGTTGCAATTCTGTGAGACTGAAACAGGACACAAGAGTATTAGACAGATCCTGTGAAATCAAGAACATGGGAAATTCTAAGAAAAGAGGAAATGCAGTGGTGTAGCAGTGGATTCACAAGTCATTTGATAAGATTTTCAGACACTGTGTTAATACCATGTGGTAGAGAGTTGATACTTCCAGCAGTGAGCTCAAGCACTTTACTGTATTTATGTGGATTATGCTGATGCTGGGTATTCTGCACAAGGCAGAATCTTAGATCTCCAGGCAAACATACACTCTGGGGTGATTTTTTTTCCACAGCTGCAATGTTTTTAATCCCCAGTGCAAATGGCTTGCTCAGTTTTCTTATAGCTCGGACATACTGTAATTTGGTTTGGGGACAGCACATCCTTTTAATTACAGGACCATGCCTGTTGCATTAGCACAGGAAGCTCAGGACTGAAAGTGGTTTCTCAGAAGCAGAGACACTGTCAGCTCAGCTCTGAGGATGCACGGCTCATGGAGCGTGTATCTAGCTGAAGGCAACACAAAATTGTGCAGCTTCGTTGAGATTGTTGTGCTACTGATTGATTAAAAACCAGGAAGAAAACAAGAGCAGATCAAGCCAGAGGGGGCTGACAGTACCAGCATCACTGGTTCCACTCCAATTACATAAATTTAGGCATCAGGAGTGACTAATGCAACAGATTTGGGTAAAAGCTTGCCACAACTTTCATGGTTCATCCTTCTAACTGGGATGTAATGCAGTTTGTCTGAGACTAGCAACATCCTATTAGCAATGCATACAAGAAATTAATTATTCAAGCTTGTTATGGTGGGCCTTCAATTGGTTGCAGCCCAGTGTTGTAAAAAGGAACTTCATAATTCCCTGTTGGAAAGTAGATGTTTTAATAAATACCTGTGGACAGTATAGAAATTTACTCCATAGATAATGCCTCACTTGCCTTGTGCTGCCTACTCATGTTCTGCTTTTGTCCTTGAAAAGAGCAGCAGGGCATGGTCCTGTTAAATAACACCTCCATCCTGAGCAAAAGATTATGGGATCCTCATGCCAGAAAAAATAGAAGGAATCCAACCTCTCTCAGCAGGCTGTTGCCATCTAAAGCTGAGATCAAACATTGGAACTATGGGATCAGAGAACGGTTTGGGTTGGAAGGGACCTTAAGGCCCATCCAAGTCCAACCCCCTGCCATGGGCAGGGATGCTTTCCACAAGACCAGGCTGCTCCCAACCTTATCCAGCCTGCCCTTGAATTTTTCATTCTTTCAAATTGTTTTCTTGCATTTCAGCTGCTTAGTTTTGGACTTGGAAGGAATTAAAATAAATCCAACTGAAGAGCTTTGTTAATTTTCCTTCTTATCTGCCTCAACAAGGCAGTCTGATTAGATTTTTGTAGTGGTTATGCTTCTTTCACACTTCAAAATATCTCTCATTGCAAAGTTTCCTTCCCTCTTACACTGTATAAGCCAAATGGGCACTTCTGTCCTACAGAATGTGCCTGTCTGTGAACCCCTCAGGTTGTGCATGGACAGACTCAGTCACCAGCACAATGCCACATGAAATGTGCCAGTCCGAGTTCTCAGAGAAGTGAGGCAGGAGCCCCTCTAGTAGCTCTACTCTGGACCAAAAGTACATTAGCTTCAGTGAGGGTAAACCTGAAATGGTTTTGGTCCTTCTTAAAATCAGAGAAGGCTTTTAAATACACCTAAATTAGTCCATTTGCAGAGCTGAGAAATGGTTCCTTGGCTTCTCTCCCTTCTGACCCACAGTGGTAAATTGAAAAGCCATGAAAAGTAGGTTTTGTAGTCATAGCTGATACTTTGGGAGTTGTGATAATGCCCCAAGCACTGGGGTAGCAATTCCAGCAGCTGACTCTAGAGAGGAATTCTGAGTTTGCATTGGATTCTACTGGAGACAGTCTGCTGTTAGCTTGGAGCTACAGTGTCTACAATAGCACTAATTAGCATTCAAGGCGAAAAATCATTACTTCTAAAACATAGCTTTTATTCTCTAATACTTCTGGTATCAGCTATCATGTAATGTGAACCTCGAGAGAAATGCTTTGTAAGTAAGAATTCCACTTCAGCTTGTCAGGCAGACTTGCACCACTGAACTTACTGAATACATTTAGAGTCAAAAATCTCTTGTTTCACTGATTCCTGTAGCAAGTATTTGGAATAATTTGCCAGCATATTTAGGGCATTAAAAGACCCCAGCCTGAAATCTTCTGGCACTATTACATAAGACAAGTCTGATTTAACCACAGCCCATATGAACTCCTTCCTGGGATGAAACAGAGGTGGCTGACTAAAATGGTGACATTCCTTAGAAATTCCCATAGTCAGGGTCATTGGGATAGCCTGCTGGATAGGGCCATCAGGATAGGAAAAAGAAACAAGTTCTTCCTAAAGAGAGCAATGAAACAGGTTTCTGAGAGAGTCTGCGAAATTTCCATCCTTGGAGATGCTCTGAATTCAAACCTGATAAAGTCCTGAGCAGTCTGACCAAACGTTGAAATTAGCCTGGTCTTGGGCAGGGAGCGAGGGCACTTGGCTCAGGTGGCCTCCAAAGGTCCCTCCTGCCCTACCTGTGATTGTCCCATTCCAGACCTCCTCCTGTGGCAGGTGGGGCTTCCTGAACCAGATCTACAGGGCTGCCTTTAGTAGCCCTTCATGTCTTAATTCCCTTCTATGAATTTGTCCATGGGGGTTTTTTTTTTTGGAACATAAAATCTTCTGCCTCCCATCATTTTGGAGCAAAATGTTCTGCAGCTTGTGTGTGCTGCCAGCTGCCACCTTCAGTTTTCATGGAAGCTGCTTGCTTCCTGGGGTGCCTTCTGCCTCCCATGTTGTGAAACAAAATAAATGTCACGTGGGATTTTATAGATGTTCCCTCTTTTTCCTACTCCATTGGGGCAGATAATGGTTTCCCTGAATCTGTCTGGCCTTCCAAAGACTTTAAAGCTGTGTGACAAGGGTTGTGTCATGGACCAAAGTTTATTCCTTGGCTCGGTGCCCAGGAAGCCAAGGCTGGCACATCCCAGCCTTTATTTGTATGAAGAAGTTTAATACGAGGAATTGTTGTTTAGGCAAGAGATATGGGAATATTCATCCAGTAGCCATAAAAACTCAAAGATAATATTCTGATTCATCCCTGTGTGGGTGAAAGGAGGAAATCAAAACACAAAAGGATGGCCTGTGCTGGCTTTGTTTTCCTGGTGCAGACTGTGCCGGAGCTGGGCATCGCATTAGCGGACCTGTTCATAAAATATTCCATAACAACCAGAGCAGCTCATGCTTAATGGAAAAACATTAAATGTTCCATTGGAAAACAATTGCCCTTTATACTAAAGATGCATTTCTTCTCTCTCCCTTTTGTTCAGGGAATCTGACTGGGAACAAAAAAAAGCTTGTCCCTTCAGACACCCTCTGTTCGTGCTGCTCCCTCCCCAAATCAGGATCCTAATCCCTTGTTTGGACGACATAATCAGCTACACAAATATCAGTCGAGATAGCACAGACAGATTATAGCTCCCAGCAGGACGAGGGAGGATGGGTCAAGCTTTAAATACCTCTGCCTGTATGCAACTGTTTTTCCTAAGGATAAAGCAAGAGGAATATAAACAGGAATTCTTTAGGCAGATGGCCTTTAGTAACCTCTCCACGAGGCATCGGCAGCTTGTAAATAAGAAGTGGTCCAGTGAGCCAGCCCTGACTGGAAAGGCTTTCCAGCCCTGGGTGTGGGAAACCTTGTGCATGGCTGAGGGGGAACATATTACTGGAGAGAAGAAAAGATAATAAAGGCTGATAATTAACGCTAAAGAGTGAAAGCCACTGTAGAAGATAAATTTGTTTTCAGTTTTAAACCATAGTTGAAAGCTGACTCTTGCAGTCATGGCTAACTTGGTAAGATAGGGAATACTTCCAGGAGCCATAAACCATAGGTTGCTTCATTTTCTCATTTGGTGAGACACAGAGATATCCTGCCCTTGGTGTGGGCCATGCTCCTCTTTCCTTGGGGAATATTGCTAAACTTGTAAGGAAAAAGGGAACTTTGACCTGTTGAGATTTAAGTACTGGATGTAACAAGTACCTGTTTCTAATCCATATCCATAAATAGGTCCTTGAGAGTCGCTACAAATCCAGCCTGTTTCCTGACAAATTTCTCCATATATCTGCTTTGCTTGGCTGAGCTCAGCACTGAAAGGTTGAAGTCCTTCCCCAATACATATTTTCAATTATTGACATTTTCCAAACCTAGTAAGGGATACTCCAGCTGCACAAATTGGAATCTCTATTTCTGAGATGCATCAGTATGGGTAACAACTCCAGAGAGATCTTTAAAGATTTCGCTTGGACTGTATAGAGATTGGGACATCTCAAAACTGGCTCACCTTGATTACTATCTGCTCATTTGACAGTCCAGCTGGCTGCTATCCATGGATATTTATACATATATATATATATATTTATAGGATTTGGGGACAATGATTTTCTCTTTAATATGGGGGCTGAGGTATTGTGTGCGGAGCTGGGAACCACAGCAAACCATTTCAGGTCTTCAAACTGGGTAAGAAACCTGGAGCTGAGCAATCACAGTCCTATTGGAATAGAATTAAGATTAAATGGGCCAGGTTTAGATGGGATATTGGGAAGAAATTCTTCCCTTTGAGGGTGGGCAGGCCCTGGCACAGGGTGCCCAGAGAAGCTGTAGCTGCCCCTGGATCTCTGGAAGTGTCCAAGGCCAGGTTGGACAGGGCTTGGAGAAGCCTGGGACAGTGGAAGGTGTCCCTGCCCACGGACAAGATGGGATTTCAGGCTCCTTCCAACCCAAATCAGTCTGTGACTAGAATTCTGTGATTGCTACTGGAGGAAAATTAAAGTTATAAATCATGCAGAGTCTAGATATCCACTTGTGCAAAGTTTTGCACACTCAGTTGAAAAAATTGTAGTAGGTAGTTATGCCTATTTTCCCATAAAATCTAATAATAATTTTAAAAGCCAGGTTTGACTGCATTAAACCTGAGTCTCTGTGAGCTGTATTTCTAAATTAGCCTTTACCTTTAGCCTGGCACAGTAAAAATTGGACACTTGGGGAGGAGATTGTGAGAAGCGGATTAGGAAATTTGTCTGGAAAAAAATGCTTTTTTCACCTTTTACCACCACACATGTAAACTGTGCATGCCCAGTGTGGGGGTAAGGCTTAGTTATGATTCAGCTCAACAGAATGTAAATGAAGGCTACTATAATGAAATGAGTGGGAACATTTTGGACTTTCATTAACTTCACGCTATAAAAAAGAGATAATTCAAAGAGCAGCTTCTCGCTTCTGAGAGATAGTTTTCAAAAACCTGATTAGAGATGCACAGAATTGGGGCTTTTGTTGAAGCTAAACCCTCAGTGAGAAATGTCTGTAACATCTTCTTCTCCTCAGTGCTGAGAAGGATTTAAGAAGTGAAATCTTGAACATCTGAAAGGCACAGACAAATTGAATTTAGCACAGGGAGGTTGCCAATAGCTGCAGTGAGGCACTGGCTGTGAGCTGAAGGCTATTGAAACTGGGAATAATTTTTAGTAAAACCAGTTTTCAAGTAATGACACTTTAATAACTTCAGCCAAGAGCCAAAAAGAATTGGGAATAAAAGTGGGTTGGCGGAAGTTAAGTACATGTTGGCTGGGCTAACTCACCACCCTTGGAGTTCTGAACCACTTGAGCAGGAATTTAGCCAGGGGATTTACCCAAAGCCAACAGCAGTCAAATTTTAGGGAAAAAACCCCATCTTTAGAAGCTGAAACAATCAACTCTTTTCTGTCCTAAATCGCTTTTGTGCTGCAGTTTGTGTGCTGAGCAGGTAGAATAATGCAAACAAAACAGTACCTCATGTGAGGAGTGATTGTGCCCTCCAAACCAGACTACAGCACCTCCAAACTGACAGAGTTTACATTAGACATATTTGCTGAAAGGATCACCAGAAAGCATCAGAGTCATCGTGTGTGCTGTACCACACATTGGCTGCTGGTGGGAGTAGGATATAAAAGAAATATCAATAGTAATTGCAGATGTCACAAAGAGGCACCTGAGGCTGAGCTAATTGTGTAGAGCCTGTCCACACTGGTGTTGAAAATTAGCTGTTCCAACAGCAGATTGTTTGCACAGACCTTTTCTTTTTTCTCTTTCCAGGAGGAGAAAAAGCTGGTTGAATTCAAAGATGATAGGGCAAGTTAGAGGCTGGAGGAGAAGCTGTGACCAATTAGAGCAACACATCTGCCAAGGTACCTGCCCTGTGCACAAGTGCTGCAAGCCTGGGCAGTGGCATGAGAGTGCAAACAACATCAGGAGTTTGAAATGTAATTAAAATTGGAAATTAAATGAATAGAGAGTCTTCTGCAAAGTGAAGTGAGAGCACAGGGTAAGTGCTGCCTGGTGAGTTCACTGTTGTGCTCACCCACACAGTGACAGGCAAACATGGGCAGCACCCGACACCTACAATCCTAAAATATCTTTCCTAAATGAAAGGAAGAGGCCTTACAGGGAATAGAGGCCTGGTAGTGTTTGAGCTCACTGCAGGCATGAGCCATTAGATAAGGCTGAAGAATCCTCTCTTCGCTTCATGAAAGCGTGGAAAAATAATTATGCTCTTTCCTTGGTGAGTAATAGCTCAACAAAGCAGCAGCTTGGAGCACGCTGCTCGCTCTCCTCGCTGTGATTTAGCTTCCTGCAGCAGTCCAGGATGCTTCTGCTTGTCAGCCTTGGGACTGGCTGATGCATTTACATCCTGGGAATTCAGGTCTTAAAGATCCTGTTACAGCACATGTCCTGTTTAATGGGAGTGAAAATGCCTGAAAATCAGCCTGGTATCTGGAAGTTTGTTATCTTTAGGTGCATGAACAAACTAAAGTCATCAAGTTAAAATTCTGGGGTACTAGCCTTTCTGGGCTAAAATTTAGAAGCCAGAAATGGAGCTGGCTGGAAAAAGCCCAGCTGACTAGAAACAGAGTCTGGGACAAGACAGAGTCGAGGTTGTTTCCCTGAGCTGAGAAAAAGGCCAAGCCACAGCTGCTGGTCTTGTCTGGAGCAGACAGCTGTAGAAAACATTTTGCTGTGCAACAAAAGGGCAAATATTAGGATGCCATGAGACTCATGTAGAGTTTGGCTTGCATAGCTGAACTCCTGCCCTCCCTTTGTACCAGAATTATTCTTAGGGGCTGAAGCAAGAGCAGGATTTGGAGCAACCTGGCCTAGTGGAAGGTATCCCTGCCCATGGCAGGGGGAATGAGATGGGCTCTAAGGTCATTTGCCAAACCATTCTGGGATTCTATGAATTTGCCCTGCTGTCAAGCATCCATAAATCACTCCTCACATGAGGTACTGTTCCATTTGCATTATTCTACCTGATTTAATAGTTCAATGATAAAGAGCTCATTAATATTGTACCACAATCCCTGTGTGGAGGCTGTTGCCAAACACCTACATGGCAACAGGAGCAGCAGAGCTGGGTCTCAGTGCCAGCCTTCAGTAAGTGAATTAAAGAAGTAAGCAGGAACAAAAAGTATTGCTCTGTGACTTTGAACAGTGGTTGGACAGCCAGGTGAAAAGACACTGCCCTGCTCAGCTTTTAGCTTGCAACGTAAGAAAATAAATCTTAGGCTCTTGTGGGTTGTGTCTATGTAATGAAATTAAAAGAATTTAAGCTGGCCTAACATAAGCTAAACTCTTGCTTAAGGAAGCATCGCTGCATGGTTGCAAGAGAACATCTGCAACTGAGAGACTATTTGGATGCAAATAATGCTGCGATTCACAAATGCCTTTTTCAAAGTGCAGTGTTGATGTGCAGCCCTGACGCTGGGTAACCACACGGAAACAAAAACATCTCCCGGTAGGATCTGCCGCTCCAGTGATCCCGGCCGGCCAGCATTCACACTCCTCATCAGAGCAGTGCTGGAAAATGCATCTGGGCAGGCAGTGAGTATAGGAATTGAGTACAAATCCACAGTTCTCATTACCTCAGAACCCATAGAACACAATCATAGGTCCTTAAAATATATTTTTTCCTTTATAGATCAGCAAAATGCTAAAACTTATGAAGAGTACGAGACTCTAGACTTGCTCATGATGTAGCATCTGTTCCTTGTCATATTTTTCTTCTTCTTTTTTATTTTATTTCTTTGGCACTGGAATAAGGTCTCAATATTCAAAACTGCCCCAATGTTTACTTCCTGGAGATTTCTGAGAGTAGCCGGATTTGGGGGTTAAACAACTGCAGCTTTTGAAAGGAGAATGGGTTGGGAGCACCAGTGTCATGATGCACAGCCGGAAAAGAATGTTTGCAACAAAAAAGATCTGTTAATGAATGCTGAGTATTTATAGCTCTGTGAGCTTTCCTGCAGAGTTCATCTCCATGGGAAGTTATTAGCTCAAAAGTGAGCTTAGTCACAAGCCGCTTATAGGGAATATTTCTATTTATAATATTTTCATTTCAGTGACTGGTACTTCCACGACATGGCTATTTACTCACTTAGGTGTCCAGTGCTGCTCAGGTCAGAATGTATCACTGCAGGTACCACTGCCGTGATGGGGAGAGAGCTCTGCAGCCATGACAGACAGAGAAACACCTGCCATGTGAGGCTGGGATGGCAAAGGACAAAGAGAGGGGTAGCAGCCCTATTGCTCACCCAGTAACCCCTTTGACACTGAGCAGCAAACCACAGCAAAGGGAGCAGAATATGGGAGCATTTTGGAGCTAATGCTGTACATGCTATTTTATCATCCATTTCCTGCTCTATCTGATGGGTGGTTTCAGAAGCCAATCTGCCTTCAGCAGCACAGGGTGAACGGGGGGTACATATGTCAGCACAGGAGAACAGCTTGGAGCATGAACTGATATTAAGGCCACTCATGCATGAGGTAATTTGTTTCATAATAGCAGCAGAAAGGCTACTTATGCATCAGTGAGATGCAGCAGCCTGGGAGCCATCGCAGAATTAAAGTAGCACTGTGCACTGGAAATGCTAATAAATATGAACTTATGCCCAGATGGATTTTATTTGGTTTATGGCCATGCAGAGTGTCCCTGCTTCCTGCCACTGCCACGGGGCTGGGATGTGACTCTTCGGGCTGCTGTAGCAGGGATCTCTCTGCAGAAAGCTGTGTGTGAAGGAGCTGGAATCCCTTCCGACAGTCAGAGCTCTTGGTGCGGATGTGGCTGCGTGGCTGCTGCTGGAATGCTCCCACGCAGCCACGAGTGGCAGCTGCAGCTCAGATGATATGATGGTTTATGCTGTTCTGAGGCTGATAATGCCCTTCGGGGAATGCCAGAGGAGGAGAGGGGAGACACAGTGAGAAATGAGGGAAAGGGAGAGTCAAGCCTGGGCAGCATTTGTGAATAAATCTGAATTCTGGTTTTAGCACTTTGCTTGTATGTGTGTATGTATGTCTATGCCTACTGCAGGCTGTTTTTAGGTTTCTCTGTGAAGTTTCACTTTGAAAAAGGCCTCAAGATCAAACACTACCTCTGTGACATGCTGCCCTCTTAGAACAGCTTTCAGTGACAATATATGAAAAAAAGTTGAGCTTTCATTGTGAGTAATATTAGTTGTTGCTTTATTGAATGGATCAAGTTGGTTTTTCTTTCCACAAGGTGCAACATCCCTGTTTGTTACTTGATGGTCACTGGAGGTCATGGCCAAGAGGTTTTCAAGCGAGATTGACTTCAAATGTGCTGGCACCCTCAGGTACAAAACTTCTACCTGAAGCTGAAGTGAGTGAAGAAACACATTGGACTTTTAAGGTTTAAGATGTCATCACATCATTCATTATTGCCAAAAAAAAGGGTGATTTACTGTGTGTCCTTTTTCCTCTCATACAGGGAGCTGTAAATGCTGATTCAGTTCACAGAGTTTATCACTCAGTGCTCAGGCTGCCTTAGCAGTTGCAGAATCATTGAAGATTCCAATACCAGGCTCCCATCAAATCCAGCTCCCAGCAGCCTCTCTCTACTGTGGTTAAAGCCATTAGCTGAGTTCCTTTACCAAAACCTCTCTAATGTTACTCATTTATTGTCACTGGGTGTTACTAATGGTTGCTCGGGGTCCTTGAGGGTGTATTTTCCCTTTATTAAAAATGCTAAACACCATTTTAGCAACCTTTTGGGAAGCTGAGGTTGGATTGACTTCTTGGTTGATGAGGCAGCACCATGATTCATGAAACCACAGCAGTTCAGCTAAACCCTGCCCTGCAGTACCTGAGTTTTATGCCAGCAAACCTCTCAAAATGTGGTTCAGGAACCTGAGATATCTCCATTTGCAATGAGATTCACTGGAATGTTGACCTCAATCTGCAACCCCAGATTTCTGGGCTGTAAAGCATCCATTTCTATGAGATTTATTTTGGGTTTGATGCAGACTGAAGACTATGTGCTACCTTCAGTGTGTGTGAGCACGGACAGACCATCAGCCTGATGTTACGGAGAGGGGGAGCTGCAGCTGCAGCTGATTTTACAGCTGAAAGGGCAGCTGGAAGCACAGTCTGCCACCACCAGCCCTTGTCACAGGCAGGCCCTGGTGGTCATTCCTGCCCTGATGGCTCCCTGACTCCAGACAAAACATGCTCTCATGGTCAGCCTGACAAATAACCCTCCAAAGCTTCATTTATCTACTTAATATCACTCCCAATGGTTCTTCTTTCTCTCAAGACTAAAGGAAACTTGCTACAAGGTGTTCCCAAACATCTCCAGCTCCTAAATGCAGGGAGATGTCTGTCAGCCCCCAAAAAGCATGTTGTGCCAACCCCAATAATGAAAAGCTCCAAACAAAACACAGCAGTGAAAGATTTTTTAATGCTGCTATAAATCACTTTGAAATGAAGCATGTCAATGCCTTATGTGGAAAACCAAACCGATGCAAACAGCACTCAGGAGCTGGCAGCATTTCATGGTTTTTTACACTCATCCCACACAGGACTGGCTTTATTTCTTTTGCACAGGCAGGTTTTTACCCGTCATCCTTGCTGGTGTCTCATGTTGACATCAGCAGGAGCCTTCATCAAATACATTTGTCTTTATACCGATACTTTTTATAGAATTGGGCTGCTTGCCACTCAAGGAAATTGTAGTTTCAGAGCAGTTCAAGTGGTTCCTCAATATAATTCATTCCCAGAGAAGATTAAGAAAAGCTTAAATCTGGCAGCATGACTACTTTGCCTGGAAGAAGCAGGGAGTATTTCTTACTCAATCTGACAGAAGAAAACTAAGACTCGTTTGGGTTTTAATGAAAAACAGCGTGTGACTAAATATAAATCCATACTTTAGCTGTCTTCTGCAGGGGAGAAACATCTCAGTGCAACCTCCAGAGTTACCATTATTTGCCTGGAGAAGTTCAAGCTTTGAGTGGATGTGGATGTACAGCACGTTCTGAGATCCTGTCAGAGCTCCCAGGGTGCTGCACAACTTCATGCAAAGCGGGAGGAGTTGTGCAAAGCAGGAGGAGACAGGGCACAAATGTCAAGTGCTCCTCTCTTGCCAGCTGCTACTTGTCAGCAGAGGAATATCGATATGTCTGAAGGGCAACTGCTTGGTTATCAGTCAATCTAAGGGAGCAGGCTTGTACTGACAGCTGGTGGTTTGTAACCAGTACCCACCAGTGAGGAAAAATCTGGTGATAAAAGCCTGGGACCTTAGGTAGCTTGTTGGCTTTATATGATACAGAGATACAACAGACACTCCTGTGCCTCCAGAAATCCTAGAATCACAGAATGGGCTGGGTGGGAGGTGACCTTAAAGCCCATCACATTCTAAACCCCAGCATGGGCAAGCACATTTTCCACCAGACCAGGTTGCTCCAAGCCCTGTCTTGGAAACCAGGAAAACTTCCAGGGATCCAGGGGCAGCCACAGCTTCTCTGGGCACCCTGTGCCAAGGCCTCATCACCCTAACAGGGAAAAATTCCTTCTTCATACCCCATCTAACCCTACTCTCTGGCAGTGGGAAGCCATTCCCCCTTGTCCTGTCACTCCAGGCCCTGCTGAAAACTCTCCCTCCATCTTTTTTGTAGGCTCCCTTCAGGCACTGGAAGACCCCACTTAGGTCACCCCAAAGCTTCTCTTTTCCAGGATGAACAATCCCAGTTCTCTCAGTTTCCTCATGGAGCTGCCCCATCCCTCTGCTCATCTTGATGCCTCCTCTGGACTCCCTCCAGCAGCTCCAGCTCCTTCCTGTGCTGGGACCACAGGGCTTGATGTAGCCCTGCAGGAGGGATCTCACCTGAGTGCTACAGAGGGGCAGAATTCTCCCCTCCCCTGATGCCCATGCTGCTTTTGATGCTTCTTTTTGATTCTCTACAATTCCACATTTGTATGTGCTTTCACTCCTTTTTTAAGTTGGAACTGGAAGTTTAGTCAGATATTTGTCCCTTTTTTCCCAGCAGAAGTTGTTCAGCTTTCAAATGCAATGGAAGAAGATGGATTCAGAGCACTGCCTGAAGCCTGCCCCAGTATTGGGAGGGAGAGAAGTAATTGTTTGCTTAGCTGACAATGGAGCTGGGCTTTCCAGAAGCCAAAGTAGCACTTCAGGTGATAAGGGTAACCTCATAAAATTGGGTCTTAACTATTTGTAGGCTGGAAGAAAACAGTATGGAAAGAATGTTTTCTGCTAGAAGGGAATGGAGTCAGGGTTCCAATCTAAGCATGCACAGAAGTTAAAGTGAAGAAAGAATATGAATAAAAACTGATTAATGGGTGCCAATAAAACTAGTCACTAACTAAAGTCTCCTTGTTTGATTCCAGCCAAATCTTCAGACTCAAGACCCTCCTGTGTCTCTGTGGCAGAGGTTGCCAGTTGAAGCCAGTGGGAGTTTTGCAGCACTTTTTCTGGAACATGTGAGCTGGTGCAATAAGTTTACCCTACTTGGACTTAGCAGGGTAAACATTTAGTGCTCCTGTGTAATCCTGGCTGTGCAGCTTTTGCCCTATCTGGCTGAGCTGGTCCTTGAAAAAAATGGGAATCTTGTAACTAAATGTAATGCAAACCCTTTTCCTTGCTCTGAACAGGACTTGTCATGTGTTCATGGCTAAGGATTAGCACTTACTCCACTCTCAACTCAACATTTCAACTTTTAGTTGCAGATTTGCAGTCTGAGGGAAGGTCAGCATGGAAAACTTCATTCTCCAGAGGGAAAGCTGACATTCAAGTGTCACTTTGGTGAATAAGAGTTTTAAGTAAGTGCTTCTCAATTATCAGTAATAAGCTTTGAAGTGCAAAGCTGAATGACTGAAGCTTCTATACCCAAAAGTCTCCAAGTGATCTGCAGCTGAAAAATGTAACAAGAATCAGTTTTCCAACATGACAGAACCATGCTCTGTTCTGCTTGTATTCATGACCACCACCTCTCTGTGTGGGCTTGCCCTTGCTTTTTCCTTGTCCTTCCAATGCAGCTTTTATTTCTTTTCCCTGGAAGGACCTCTTTTTGCCCTGGTGTGTGTGTGGGTAGCACTGGTGGAGAGTGCTTAAACATCTGCACTTGGGGGCTCATCTGAGGGCTCAGCTCTCAGTGCCCTGTCACGGCTCAGCTCTCAGTGCCCTGTCACAGCACAGAGCCAAATCTGTGCCTGACCTAAGAGTGAAATCTGTCCTTTGGCTCTGGGAATCAGTTCAGCATTGGACCAGGCTTTATTCAAGCCTTGATTGCTTCACTGTTCAAAAAAAAAAGTGAAAAAAGTGCACTAAAATGAGCTGAAATGTAACTCTGAACAGTTGAGCTATTTAGCTGGAGTTCTCAGTACACTGCAAACTTCATAAAAACTTTCATAACTCATGTTTTGTCCCTTCCCTCCACAGAGATGAAATACACTGGTTTACATTTGCTCTTTTTTTTTTGTCATTAAGAGAAAAGAATCAAGGACTTTGTAGGCTGTGCAGGAAAAGAGTAAGATATTTTACTTTTTTTTTTGTTTTGTACTCCTACATACTATGAGTTGATGACTATTTAAATGGGATCAATTCTGCATTAGCTTGGGGATAATTTGCATAAGCTCCAGCGTTCTCACTAGTGCAAATGACACTGATGCCATGCAGGACAAAGCTGTGCCAAAGGTTGGGACATGGTGTGCAGAGTGACTGCCTGTGGCTGGCGAGCTTCCAGCCTCCCAGGCATTGCTGGCTTCAGCCAGGGGGACAGGAAGCCTGGAGAAAAGGAGGCTCAGGGGGAACCTTCTGGCTCTCCACAATTCTCTGACAGGAGGGAACAGCCAGCGGGGGTTGGATCTGTTCCCAGGGAACAGGGGCAGGAGGAGAGGGAACAGCTTCAAGTTGTGTTCAGGTTGGACAACCAAGAGAAATTTCTTCACAGAAAGAGTGTTCAGGCCCTGGCAGGGGCTGCCCAGGGCAGTGTGGAGTCCCTACCCCTGGAGGTGTCCAAGGAAGGCCTGGATGTGGACTCAGTGCTCTGGGCTGGGTGACAGGGAGTGGCTCAGTCACAGGTTGGACTTGACGGCCTTGGAGGTCTTTTCCAACCTAAGTGATTCTGTGATTCCATAAAATATGAGAAAATAAAAACGTTTGTCCCACGCTTGAAGTAATTTGACCTGGTAGTCTGGGAAGGGGGGAAAAGTCTTTTATTGTCAGTTCAGATTGTATAAAAGTACCTGTAAAAACAGACAGGAGGTAAAGTTACCCAGGGAAGCTGAGGCTGTCTGGTCCTTGGAAGTGTCCTAGGCCAGGCTGGATGGGGCTTGGGGCAACCTGGGACAGTGGAAGGTGTCCCTGCTCATGGCAGGGTGTGGGATGAGATGAGCTTTAAGGTCCTTTCCAACCCAAACAATTCCATGACTCCACAGTGACCTATCAGACCATCATGTTCTGCTCTGTAGGAAGGCTCTCGGTGCACACACAGTACTGCTGGTTGCTGCTGCACCACACAAGGGGGTTTGCTACAGCCCAGGCTCTCTTCTTCAGAGAAGCTGCTGAGCCATGAACAATTCAGGTTAGGGTGACCCTACTGATCCAGTTCCCAGTCTCAGTGTTCAGCTATTTTTATCTCATTACCCATCTGTGCACAAAATGTGGCTTTCTAGGCGTGCTTGTGTAACCTGCTTGGGTGATGCACTTTATCAGTCAAGTGTATGAACTGCCTGAGCCTGTACAGCCCTCACTCCTGGCACAAATAACAGCCCAGCAGCTGTCCAGCTGTCTGACCTGCCTAGCAATGAGAAGGAAAAAGAAAGAAAATGCACAAAACCAGGCAAAAGCTGAAGCCTGCTTTCCAATACCCACTGCAGGAGGATGAGGGTGAAGGAGGCAGCACTTCCCTGTGTGCCTTTTGGTACTCCCACTTCAAAGTGAAAGAAATGGTGAAGTACAACTTTTCAATGTGAGTCTGTGCATTCTGGGAATGTGTATAAGGGATTGCCTTTGTGGATTTCCAGTGAAAACACTTCCAAGGACTAAAGTCCCACAGTCCTGTATGGTGCAGTATGCAGAGAGAAATGGTTTTGCCAAGAACAAAACAGGGGATAGGAGCATATATGTGTTGTCCTTGCTCTCAAGACAGGTAAGCCATGATCTCAAATGTGGACCAGGAGGTGCAAGGGTGAAACCACTAAAAAAGGGGAATGGATGGTAAATGAAGGAAAGACACCAAAATGAGACTAAGCCAAGTGCTCAGGTTGGACTGCAAACTTATCAGTAGGTTTTTGCTTCAGTCTCTTCAGGAAGGACCTGAACTGGAAGGAATTAATGACTGGAAACAGCTAGAAAGGGCATACTGGGATTTTGGTGTCTGGGAATAGGGAGTAAACAAAAGGCAGTTGCTAGCAGTGAGATGGGATAATTTGCACGGATCAGTTCTAAAGGGTAGCCTTTCCTTTTTGAACAGTAATTGATTATTTTCATCTCATATCAGTTGTTTATTGATAAATTAATTTTATTTCAATGAGGAGGGACAGGAACATGTCCCCTCACTGCTTGCCCTCCCCAGCTCCAGGGCAAGTTGATGAAAGCACACAAATAAGCCACTTGACTGGCAAAAGTATCTAGAAAAATTATCAGACTTCCATGGAAAAGACACTGATGGTCTGGAAGGCAGCAGAGAGCTGAGGTGTAGCTGGAGGAGCAGTGCAGGCAGTCTCATCTGTATGAGGATGGGGACAGGGCCCCAAAGAGCAGAGAAAGATTTCCTGGAATGTGGGCTTCCCTTGCTCCTATTTAAATCGTTAAATGCAAATTTCTGTGCTTCACTGCCAAGAGACCTGAGTTTTGTGAACAGGAGGACAGGTCTATCAAACAGCTTGAGAGACAGAGGTTAAAAGGCAGGTCAACCCAGGTCATGGGTAAAATCTGAAGACAAACTGGGATTCAGAGGAGGAGAGTTGGAGAAGGAAGAATGACCAACAGGAAATGAAGCTCCAACAATAAATCTTATCCTGAAAAATGCCAGATTGTTTTGCATTCCAGAAGGAATATCTGTCTTGGTTCTCAGGGTAGGATGCTGCTTGGTGGGACAGTAAAGAAAACAATTAATTCTCTGGGGAAAATGTGACATGCCAGATATCCAGATACTGGGTGAAGTGCTGAAGGAGAAGAGGGAGAGAGCTGCCTGTCATTCCCAGCACTCCCTTGAGCCCAGGGTTTACTTCCTCCAGCTCTCAATGCAGCAGGCTTTGTACCCCATGGTTTCCTTGGACTGATATTGTTGTAAACCAGGCTCTTTTGGAGATTAATAGTTGTCTGTTAGCTTGTGTGTAATAGTTAGAGCTCACTGAATTTGAACAGTCTCATCAGCTGGACCACAATGCCCTGGAAATTGCACCTTCGCCTGTAAAAACTTGGTTTAGAAATGGCCTTGTTGCCTCTTTTCCAGCAGAAAAACACAAAATTCAGCAGTAATGGTTTGTACCACAGCAGTTTGGGTATGGATGCTGCCTGTCTCAATACTGGATACATTTACATTCACTAAGTACTAAGGCAGAAAGTATCTTAATCACAGCCATTGATGTCCAGCCCTTGGTGCTCTTTCCATTTTCAGGACTAGGTTTTGATCATTTAGGGTTGGATTAAGGATCAAGTGAGTATACGAAGATGTTTGAGTCAAGTTAATAATAATTAGAAACAATAATATGTACTTATAACTGTGGTAGGTGATCTAACTTGGAGTTCTTTTGAAACAATGGGAGAAATGGGCATGGAGGAAAAAAGGGAGATGGTACAATGCTCCATTGCCCATTTGTTTGTTGTCAGCAACATAACTTGAGGAAACACGAGCTTTCAGGCTAGCAAATTATTTAATTCTCCAGGCTTGAGAAGGAAAACTGTTTGTTTTGCCAGCTCTATATCTAATATCCAGATATTAGAACTATAAACCATCATGTGACAGTACTCTTGAAGAAATTTGAGTAATTTCTTTTTGTTTGCCACTCTTCCCTGGTGACATTATAGCCCTTGCAGCTGCAGAGGACCACTGGGAGGATTAAGTCATGGTTTGCCAGCCTTTGACACGAACTAAAATGTATGCAAAGGCCTTTGGGACTGAGTCTTACGGGATATCATGCCAGGACATGCCAAATCTAGGAAGATGGAAACACTTGTGGCTTTATTAAGAAATCTAAGGAATGTAGAGTATTTCTCTTCAATAAATGTCAATCTCTAGCTTCCGGCTCACTGCTGCTGAGACAATTTCCTCTTACTTGAGCAGAGGTCTGGAAGGATAACAACCAAAGCTAGAGAATGTTGGCTATCAGCCTCTGCCATGAAATGGAGCAAAATCACATACTGACCTTCTTTTCTTTCCAGTAATTCCATTCTCTTCAAGATATTGACAGAGCAGTAGAAATCCTGGTTAGTAGTACAGAATAAAGGTGCTTTTCAGCACCCAGAGGCCGCCCTGGGTAACAAGGCAGCACATACTGCCACAGGGAGCTCACTGCACAGCTGAGCAGCAAAAGAGAAGGAGAAGAGCCAAAATCTGCAAATGTGGTTCATCAGCACCTGCAGCAGAATTGTTGGGGCCACATCGAGAACATTGTGTTCAGTTCTGGCCTCCACAGTTCAGGAAAGACAAGGAGCTACTGGATAAGGTTCAGCAGAGGCCACAAAGATGATGAGGGGTCTGGAGCACCTCTCTGATGAGGAGAAAATGCATGAGCTGGGCCTGTTCAGTGTGGAGAAGAGAAGACTGAGAGTGGATCTCAACAATCCATACAATTGTCTCCAAGGTGGGTGCCAAGAGGGCGGTGCCAGCCTCTTTCCAGCGGTGCCCAGAGGCAGGACAAGGAGCAATGGTCATAAACTAAACCACAAGAAGTTCCACCTCAGCATGAGAGAGAATTTCTGTTCATTGAGGGTGGCAGAGCATTGGAACAGCTGCCCAGGGAGGGCATGGTGTCTCCCTCTCTGGAGGCATTTCAAACCCACCTGGATGCACTCCTGTGCTCTAGGTGACCCAGGGGGTTGGACTGGACAATTGCCAGAGGAAATCTGTGGTTCTGTGAAAATGGTTGGAGGAGAGGCAAAGAGTATAGAGCAAAGAAGGAGAGAGACAGATGGATAGCATTGAAGTATCTGATAAGTTGCATTCCTTCCCTGTTTTCAGCCACAATGAGAATTGTGTCCTGAAATAGTTGAGTCAACCCAACAGATATTTCCCGAGGTCAGGGTGTCCTTTCCCAGCTCCTAACTGCAAAGTTGCTTGTATTTATCATCCGTAGCCAGAATTAAATGATAGAGTCATAGAATATCCTGAGTTTGAAGGGATCATCTATCTCCTGAGTCTGCTCTGGCCTCTCTGGCAGAGCCAAGTGCCTCCAGTGAGCCTACCTGGCTGGTGACTGGAGCTCACCAGTAACCACCACACGTGGAAATATCTTCCCAATAGGAATGTTTGGGGGTTTGGCCTTCCCCCACAATCAAGTGGAATTTTCAGCTCAGTGGCCAAACACTACCCAGACAGTGAAGGACATTTTAATACCAAATCCACGAACAAATCAATTTACTGCAGTAAAGCTACTTAGGGGGCCCATCTGGTAACTGCTAATTTACAGACTGGGCCATCTGCCACTATCACAAGCTGGGAAGACTGGAAAAGTTACCCAACATAGCCAACAGTTTGGCTTTGTTTTCTTCCCCCTTCCCCCCCACCAATGCTGTGTTTTGTTTCGCCACTAACTGACAGCAACACAGCGGTTTCTGTTCTGAAATCCAGATTTTTCAAACCTTGGATAATCTCGTGCTGCTGCTGTGACTCAGCGGTTGTCCCTGGGTATGTTTATGCAGCATTGAAGCTGCTGACAACAGGATGGTTTGGGAAGCTGGGTTTCTACCCAGCGCCTGCATATTTTAGGTTGGTGCGACAGGATGTGTGCAAAATTTGTTTTAAATGTATGTTTTTGAAGCTTTAGTCCTCTGGAGTTACAGAATGCCTTCAGGTACAATAGAAACAAATTGGTCACAGAATCATGGAATGGTTTGGGCTGGAAGGGATCTTAAAGGTCATCTAGTTCCAACCTATGATATGTGTGACATGGAGAGCAAATCCACTAAGAGCTGCAGGTTCATTCTGTGCTTGAATTGGTTTGGGCCATTTTGGACCATGCATGGGGAGCTTGAAATTCTTCACACTTTACCCTGCTTGAGTGAGACAATGGTTGCTTTTGTTCAAGGTCTGTGTGCCTGGGACACAATATTCTGTTTGAAGATGAGCTAAGTGGCTGGAGCTGTGTCAGGGCAGGTTTAGGCAGGATATTAGGAAACAATTCTTTCCCCAGATGATGTTCTGGCCTGATGGTCAGGCAGTGGTCATGGTCCCAAGCATTTGGACAACACTCTAGGCACAGGGTGGGATTGTGGGATGTCCTGTGCAGGGCCAGAAGTTGGATTCAATGAATCCTTGTGGGTCCTCTCCAACTCAGGCTATTCTGTGATTCTGTGACTCCATGATAAATACTATAGCAGCAAGTTCAACAAGGCAAAGCCGTAGACAGAATACGGCCTTCATTTGAGAATTTTGCCCTTCCAAAAGGGTTGGGGTTTAATCCATACTTTTTTCTCTGCTAACTGGATAATGTTTTAGGCACCTGAGCAATGAAAGTAGTGGCATATAGGATTTGCATATTCTTCAACAGATGGGGAAAATTGAATCAGCACAACAGACCCAACACTGACCTTCTGAAGGTTTGGCCCCAAGAATTCCTTTGGGCTTCCCTGGATTAATACGGCAGATCATCCTAAAAGGGGGAAAATTCAGCAGCAACAAAGCTTTGTGTTGCTAAGGCAGAAACCCAAAGCCCTTCCTTACTTCATGACACTAATAGTATTCTGCCCACTGGGACACAGTCTTTCCACTGGAAGTTTGGAGCTGGAATTTCTTTTCCATCTGAGCGTGCTTTTCCTCACTTAGTGTGATTGAATGTGTCATCCTTAGGGGACACATTAATTGAATTCTCTATCAGCCTCTGCTTTAAGAACAAGGAGGGCCCAGAGGACGGATTACCAATAGGGGTTCTGTGGCTAAGGTGATTAAAAATTATTTGGCTGTGGAAGAGAGAATGTTGTTGTTCTCCATTGTGTTTCTCAGCAAAGAGAAAACACTGAGACTGACTACGGGGTGACAGGTCATACATGTTTAATTTGAACAGCTATAAAAAGAAACTTGCAGCAGGGCTGCTCATTGGGAATCTAATAAATAAAAGTTAATATCATAGCTCAGTGTAATCCCAAGGATAGCTCTTCATGAGCTCTTCTTGGAATCCAAGCTATCTAAAACATAAAGATGGGAGGTTGTTGTGGGGAGCAGAGTAGGTCTGAAAGGCAGAATTCCCTACTTACATGATGGAATTTGGGTGGTGTGTTGTGCACTGATCTGTGTTGTGCTCATAAAGCTTGTATGTTAACAAGCCACCGAATCACAGAATATCCTGAGCTGGAAGGGACCCACAAGGATCATAGAGTCCAACCCCTGGCCCTGCACAGACACTCCCAACAATTCCACCCTGTGCATCCCTGAGAGCTCCTTGGGCTCTGTCAGCCTGGGGCTCTGAGCATTCCCTGGGGAGCCTGGGCAGTGCCCCAGCACCCCCTGGGAGAAGAACCTTTCCCTGATCTCCAGCCTGACCCTGCCCTGACACAACTTCGGCTCTTTCCTCAGGCCCTAGACTGCTACCAGGCTGTTCTACAGCTGTGAGGTAGAGGCTCAAACAAAATTACTCACCCCAAATTAACCAAGGTCCCCCTGCCTTGGTTGTGCTATTTATCAACCTCCTCTTATCTCTTAGCACCTCCCTGCTGGAGCCATGGTGAAGGTGCTGGCTCTTTGGGCTGCTGGAGAGATCCTTCAGGTGCAGCTGTTTGGGTGAAGGCAGCTGTCAGGGCACAGACTCTGCCCCAGCTGTGCCTCATTCTCCACAAGGCATTTATAAATGAGGCTGAAATGGCACCTGGGGCTGTAATTTGGGTAGGGATAAGAAGAAAAGAGGGGAAGCTGCAAGTCCCCAAATCTAGATCTGGCTTCCCAGAGTCTTGACTTGCCTCCTGTGCTATGCAAGAATGTCAGGACAGGCTTTGTGTGCCTGCTGTCCTAGGGTGCTGCTGGAGGGGCCCCTGGCCACATGCTAGGCTCCCTGTGATTCTCTGTGCTTCAGGGTTTTGTCATGAGCCACTGACCCTTCCAGAACGTGCTTGAAGGTTTCTGAATCTGACTGAAATATGCAGACAGGAAGGCAGGTACACATCCTGCTCTGAGCCTGAGTGCTGTAAGATTACAAAATGCTTTGTAGGGGTTTAGGTTGTTTTATTGAAGTCTGTGGTTTGTTTTTGCCTGCTTTCCTCAGGAATGCACTCCTGGGAGAGGCACTGCACCTCCTGCAGCGTTGGAACCTGAGGAAATTGGCCACCAGGAGCTGTGATTTCCTTCTCCTGTGATCCTCCAGCTGTTCCACCTCTCTGTGTGCTGTGAGTATGGCATTGCAGAAATGATAGAATGCCTGATGCAAACAGTTCTCAGCTATTTAATCTGCACCCTGGGGCAAAGAGTTGGATATAGGTGCCACAGTGGATATAGGATATCCATACTTGGATATTGGCCCCAGGCTGAAAGTAAGTTAAATAAGTATCCATTGCTTTGCCACTTAGAAATAATGGTGAGAGGTGCTTCAGCCTCATTTGTGTGAATTCTGCAGTGACAATGGACCAAAGTGATCTCATTATGCTTTTTGCTCTGGAGGATACTCCACACACAAGCAAGGTTCCTTTGTGTTCTGAATAAGTTAATCACTAACTAACATTTGCAGTTATTCCTTTCCTTATTGGAAGTTTCTTTGCTCAGTAAGACTTCAGGTGTGCCCTTAAACTGTGTCTTTCAACTGTAACTTCAAAGATTTGCTTCAGTGTTTGTGGCAGGAGCAAAGTCTTGCCAGTGTAAAGTGTATCCTGAAACGCCTTGAGCCGGGATATTCACAAGTACAGCTTGAGCTTCTGAACTGCAGGGAGGTGGAGAAAAGATCCCTTCAAGAGGTGGACTGTACCTTTAAAAACTGCCCAAGAAAACAAGTCATTTCCTCATGCTGAGTCTAGGCCTCTCTGTTTGTTTTTGGAGAATTATTGCTGCCTGGGTGTTTTAGCTTGTAAAATAATCACATGGGAACTCAAGGGGCTGGCAGTGCAACAATCCAGCAAGTTCCGATAACAAGTTGTCTTTGCCTTGGCCATCAGTGTTTCACTTTGCTGGTCCCTTTGATGCAGAGAAGAGCCAAGTGCCAGCTGGCAACACTTGGCTTTTGGGCACCTGGAATGTCCCATCAGCACTTGCCTCAGGAACCAGGCTTATGTGTTAGTCTAGCCAAGGAATCCATGATCATGCTGAGGCCAAAATCTTGGTTGGATATGGATTTCTGTGGCTAGGAATGGACACCTTTGAGGGAAGAATGTAGAGTGGGGCTGTAGTATTGTCCTGTTCTTACTGCTGCCTGTAGTGGAGGTGGGCAGGAAGGAGCAGACAAGAGGGCTCAGGTGGACAGCCAAGTCGAGAAGCTGTCAGTGTTTGTCAGATAATCTTTTCAGAAATAAATCTATCATGACATGGCTTCTCCAGACCCCTAGATAGAGCCATCTCTTGGGGATGCCAGACTTCTGTTTTTCAGTGGCTGTGAGCACTGAGCTCTTAACTGCAGTTTTGATTAGAGGTTAGGGAACATTTCCCCCAAACTTAGTAAAGAAAATCATACATATCCAAATTACTTATTTTAGGGTTTGTGCAAATCTTGACGTGAAATGGTTTAACGTAATCAAGCAATGCAATGTTTTAATAAAGCTGCCAAGAAAGGGGTAAGGGCTGTGGTTGTGCTCATTACTGCACAGAATAAATCTTTCAAGCTCTGCACAGAAATGGGCAGAACAGAAGACAAGCTGACTCTCCTATTTCTAGACTCAGTGGCACATCAAGGCTTTAAGAGTGGCTGCTGCTCACAGTGTGAGGAAGGTTGGTCCATCCAGCCCTCCCCAGCAAGGTGACATTGTCCTACCCCTAAGGGGACTGTTGGAGCTCTGAAGTATTAGAGTGGGAGTCTGACTTGAGGTTTACTGTGGTCCTTGCTGGATAATACATCCCTGTTGGGGTGTTCCCTTGACACTTAACCCATTTTGCTGTTGTCCAGAGAGGTTGGGCACTCCCCTTCCCTTCAAGTGTTGAAGACTGGCCAGAGCTTGGAGCAAACTGGTCTAGTGGAAGGTGTCCCTACCTGTGTCAGGGTGTGGAATGAGATGAGCTTTAAGGTCCTATTCAAACCAACCCAGTCTGGGATTCTATGATTTGCTGTAATATAATTCCCCTTACTTTCCCAATTGCCAGGATTTCCTGCAGAAGCTTTTTATAAAGCCAAGCCTCTGCCTGAGGTTGCTGCATAACCATTCATCATCCTCTACCTGGAAAGGGATGTGTTTTCATACCATCACATCTTCAAGGGCTTTGAGCTCAAAGCTGTCTGAGCTTGTGGGCTCTTGACAGGTGAATTGAAGGTTGTGAAGAGTTTACAAGCACAAGCACTTCTCTGCAGGTTCCTCTGCTCCACCTGATGGCCACAGAATCAGAGATTTCTGAAGGGTGGAAATCAAGTCCAGCCATCAACCCAGCACCATGTTCACCACTGAACCATGCCCTCAGGTGCCACATCCACGTGGGTTTTGATGGTTGTTCTGTCCCTGCCCCCCATGGGCAGCCTGTTCCAGTGCTTTACAAACCTCAGTATTATCTTCTGGGTGCAATTAATAATTTGGATTTATAGTGTTTATGTAAGAGTTGTGAAGAGGAGTTGTCTTTGTTGGCAGTTTAGTGTTGTCAGGCCTTTGGCTGAGTCACACACCATGAAAGGAGGCATCTGGCAGCAGCAAACCCCACTGTTGTTCTGTTCCTCACAATTAAGCTTTCGTTTACCTTGATGCTTTTGGGAGTATTATTAGTCCAATTTTTGTTCTTAAACCTTTCCTGGGGGAAAAGTGGGTTTAAAAAGTGATTTAAATCCAAATTGGTTATATTTTTTCATTCAACTGTGAGTCAGTCAACTGCATTTTGTGACTGCATGTGAAAGCCTTTATTTCAGCTCTGAGTAAAAGAGGATATTTTTTGTGCTGTCTCTGTTCAGCTTTAAAAAAGGAGCTCAGTGAGCTCTCCTGACTCAAGGTGTGCAATGACTTGTGTGAGAATGCAGCTGTGGTCAAAGCTACCGGTCAGGACATCTAAGATAAGACTCATGAAACAAAACTATACCCCCTGGAAGTATCAGATCCCCTGCATTAAGGAAGCTGCAGTTAAGTTAGATGCTGAGCTTATTTGCTGTGGCATCTGGCACAGCTCCATCATTGCTTAGCTGGAGAGCTGAGCCAGCCACAGGCAGCTTTTGGAAACAAATAAGGGTGAAAAAGGAGTTGTCCTACAGATGCATAAAATCTTCACTATTCAAACAAGAGTGTATAAGTGGCCAGCATCTTTTCTGGACATTTAATCACATTTTTTATGAACTGAGCATGGGTGCAACATCTGTATTGCCCACACACACACACACAATGTCCAAAGCTGATCCAGATGCTGCTCAAGGCAAGCTGACTGATCCATTTCTCTGGGGAGGGATGCATTTGAGCTCTGAGAAATGCATGTCAAAAGCTGCAGATAATCAACATTCCCCTCCAGTGAGCAGAAGATAAACTCCATGTTATTGGCATTTCTGTAAGTCCCAGAAAGGGTTTGGGTGAGGCTTGCCAACTATTCCCTGGTCAGGGAATAAAAGAGGCTGCAGGACTGTTTCCTGCATGAGCTTGATTCCTGGTCCTACCCCAGAGCCATGGTTGTAACTGGTGGGGCAGTGTCACTATACGGGTTTGGTCTAATCTCTCAGATGTCCTCATGTTGAACTTGTGTTGTTTAGGCTGGAAGGGATCACCCAGCCCAAACCTGCTGCTGCAGCAGGGTCACTGGCAGCAGCCTGTCCAGGACTGTCCAGTTGGGATCTGAATATCCCCCCAGCTGGAGATTCCACAGCCTCTCTGGGGGGCCTGTTTCATTGTGTGACCAGTCTCACAGTCAGAAAGAGGTTTTCTTGTGCTCAGATGGAATTTATCTGTGTGTGTTTGTGCCTCATTCCCCCCCATCAGGTACCTGGGCACATTGATATGATCATCCCTGAGCCTCCTCTCCAGGCTGAGCAGTTCCTGCTCTCTCAAACTGTCCTCTCATGAAAGATGCTCCAGTCCCTTCATCCTCTTTTGGTCCTCTGCTGGATTTTCTCCTGTAAATCCATACCTTGTACAGGAGGAGCCCACATTTAACAACACTCCTCCAGGTGTAACTTTCCTAGTATTGGGTAGAGAAGCAGGATCATCTCCCTCTCCATCCTTCAGTTTCTTCAGAAAAGGAATGAAATGGTGCCTTTCATTTAAAACCATGGTAATCATTAGGAATAAAAACAAACAAAAAACACCACCTCATACTCAGTTGTGTAAAAAGAATTATTTCCAATGGGATATTGGAAAGCTGGGAAGCTGGGATATGATTTTCCATATTTTCATGCATAGACTTCTTGTATCAGAAAAGTACAGGGAAAGAGAGGGAGAGAGCAGAAACTACTGAATATAGATTTTGTGAGTGGTATGCATTGCTCTGATGGGCTATAGGGGGGCAAAATGCATTTATTTTATGAGGTAATAACTAGGGAAAGGGCAGCAGGGGAAGAGGAGTGCTGCAGGAATAAATGGCCACAAGGAATTGCAAATTCAGGTGCTGGAAAGGGTGAGAAATTGTTCTGTCTAAATGAATGGGTGGAAAATGTGATTGTCCCGAAGCGTAAACTCAAATATTGCTATTTTAAGACTTGTAATTCCTGTTTGTTGGGGCTTTTTTCTCAGTGGGTTATTTTAGTTCTAGTGACCTAGAAGTGTGATTTTGTAGATGCCTGAGATATGGCAGCCAAACTTTGCAGAGCAGGGTCTGGTCTTTGCAGTGACAGTACCACTGGTGTGATTTTTCTGTGCCACTCATCCTATCCCTTAGCAGCTTTCTTAGCAGGACCTTTCAGGCTTTGCTTTGGCTAGGTTTTACACTTCCAAACAGACTACCAAGATCAATGGAACATTTCATTTTTTTACGCAGAGAATGGCAGCTTTTTTTGTCAAGGCTCTTGGTTCTTGCTGCCTTTGCCATCAGTTTAACCTGTGGTCTCCGCAGCTTTGATGTAAATTTGCCTTCCTCGAGGAGGAATTAATTTCTATTTAGCTGCTATCATAGAAACAAGAATTCTTCCCTGTGAGGGTGGGCAGGCCCTGGCACAGGGTGCACAGAGCAGCTGTGGCTGTCCCTGGATCCCTGGCAGTGCCCAAGGCCAGGCTGGATGGGGCTGGGAGCAGGCAGGGATAGTGGAAGGTGTCCCTGCCTGTGGAACGAGATGAGCTCTAAGGTCCCTTCCAACCCAACCCATTCTGTGATTCCAAATATTCATTCCAGCTAGTGTTTACTGGCTATTGCATCTAAATTGTGTATTTACAGATTCTGATGGTGTTTCAGCTGGAGACCTTTAACAGTGGAGTCCCCCATCTCAAGCCTGCCTTTTGGAAGCGGTGTTATATTTAGCTGTTTTGGTTTTTTTTTGTTTTTTTTTTTTATTACTGGCAACTTCAGCAGTTGAAATTGGACCTCGGGGCTTCAAAGCAGCTGCTTGGTTAAGGGAGCGTTGCTGAATAAAAGCTCCCTGCTCCGCTCCCCTCCCCCTGCTTTACTACACTCCCAGCTGTGTGAGCCCAGCAGCAAGGAAGGGAAGTTGGCCTTGAAGTGAATCTAAAGAGGAAAGAGAGTGGGAAGAGGAGAGGTGGAGTCAGCCGGGGAAATGCAATAGCAGCCCGCAGCGTGGGAAGATGAGAAAGCAGCAGCAAAGGCACTGATGGTTCAGTCTCTGTGCGGGTGAGCTCCGCAGAGCAAGGGCTGAATAGAGGGGAGGACCAAGGAGTTTAAAGAGTGAGCACATTCAGTGAAAAGGCAGGGATTAAACTCCTGTTTCTTTCTGGAGTAACAATCAAAGGGAAAAGGTAAGGGGTACGAGGAGGAAGCGAGGGAAATCAGTGCCTTTAATAAACAAGGGGTTGTGATAGCTGGAAGACACTTGGACATGTCTTTGGTGTAATGCAGGAAGCAAAGAATACTAAACAGGGTTGTGAGAATCCTGTAGGCATGATGCTCTTATTTCATTACATTCTTATTTTGGTTGTGTAACTGTGCTCTAAGCTGTCCCTGGCAATACATGTTTTAATCCTTAGTGCAGCTCAAGTGTCACTACTGTATTTCATGGTATGAAAGTGACTGTCAAATACCATTTTTTTTTTTAATTTAAGTTTTTGGGGATTTTTTCCTAAGGGATTAACAGAACCCTGGAGACAATAGGACAGTATTTACTTTCTGTAGCACTCCTGCCTTCACATAGAGAATAGGCTGGCTTTTAGCCAAGTCTAACATGTTCAAGTTGAACTCCACATATTTGAGGCAGCTTTTGGTAAATAAATCAGTTTTAAAAATGCACTGAGTAAAAGTATCAGGCTTAGGTCACTTTGATCTGCTAAAAATGACTCAAGGCAACTTTGAAGGCTTGGAGGGAGTTGAAAGTATATACAAAAGGAAACAAAATTGGGGTAAAACTTTGCTTGTATCTTTTGGGATAGTGTAATACCTACTCTGCAGTCCCATTTTGTCAGACCACTATGGGTGCACTTAGTCCCTGCAGCTGCTAATGGCTCCCACCTTTCAGTGAGGCAGTATTTCTTGTTCCCTTTGAACCAGAAGAAGGTAGAGCACAGAAGTGGCTGGCTCAGCTTTTCCACAGTGCTTGAAGTAGCCCCTCAGTGTGGGGCCCTGTGCCTCAGCCAGCATCTTACCACAGAGACATCTCTTTTATCTGAGATTTATGAGGCTGGCAGTAGGGCTGGGCTGAGTGGTTGTGCAAACAGGGTGGCCACTGGGACAGGGCTGGTTTTTTGCTGTGCTGTAGTACAGCCCCTCCAGTGCAGCTGTATCTCCCCTTGGTTACCAAACCCACAACTATTTAGGTAGTCCTGGGTAACAGCAGTGCTTTGCTTACCCTTTCTTTCTTTGGCAATGGAAACAGGCCAGAGAAGACACAAAACTTTCTTCCAAAATTTTTTAGAATTTAATGTGACTCTGAACTTCATCCTGCCAGCCAAGTACTGCTAAAATGCTAAGTCTTTCTTGTAGGCTCCCTTAGGGTTCTGGAAGGCCACGATTAGGTCACCCAAAGTCTTTTTTTTCCCCAGACTGAACAATCCCAATTCCCAGCCTTTCCCCATAGCAGAGATGCCCCAGGCCTCTGATCATCTCTGTGGCCTCCTCTGGACTCACTCCAGCAATTCCACGTTTTCTGCTGTTGGAGCCCAGGGCTGGTGGCAGCTCTGCATGTGGGGGTCTCACCTGAATGGGACAGAATTCCCCCTTTCCTGCTGCCCATACTGTGGGATCAGCCCAGGGCACAGGGGGTTCAGGGCTGGGGCAGGTCCAGTTCTCACCCACAGCATCCCCATCTCCCAAGGCTGCTCCATCCCAGCCTGGATTAATTCTAGGGATTGCCTGGACCCAAGTGCAGCACCAGCATTTGTTCTGGTTAAACCTCCTGAGATTCCCATGGATCAGTGCTCGAGCTTGTCCAGGTCACTCTGGATGACCCCATCCTTCAGGTGTGTCCCTGCCACTCATCCTGGTGAGTTCTGCATGCTCCAAACAAGCTGCTGCTGTTGCATGGTTTATCTGCAGGTTTGAATTTTCCCTTTTTGGATCACCAGCTCTGTTTTCAGAGGAACTTGCTGTTGATCCTGATTTCTCTGTAGGCTCAATGAGCCCACACACTTCACTCTCTCTTGTCTGTGTGTAGCAGATCTACTCTAGGAGTAGAGCAAGGCTGCTGTAAGAGCAGCTTTCACCATGCTGTAGCTCAAGGCTTCATTTCCATATGGCTGGCTTAAAAGAGAACAGCTTTCCTTGGGCTTTCTCTTGAGGCAGAATGCCAGGATCCCCCACCTTCCTGCTGGGGCTGTGGTGGCTTGCTGAATTATAGGATAAATCCATTTTTTTTCCCCTCCTTCTCTGCTGAGGGTCTCATGCAAGCACTTCTCTCTGAAAGGCATCTTAGAAGCCTTGAAATGCATAAGAGTATCAAAGTGTGGCGTGACAGAATAATCTACATAATCAGATTTTTGGGTTTATCTGGCCTTTTTGTACAGAAAAGGCCATGTATGACATGTTCAGTGCTGAAATCTGGGCTGTGGCCTCCTCTTTTCATCCCTTTTTCTGTTTATTTAGCCTGCAAAAAATGTCTCCTTCTGGCCTAACTGGCATGGAAAGAAGTATTGGAGGCCAGAGGAGAATTTGAAGTGACTCTTCAAGTTGCAAAGGCCCAAAATAGGGTCCAAAAGAGACACAAAACAAATGAGGTGGATTTTTTTAAGAGCGTATCCATGCTAGCAAAGAGGTACCAGGTAAGAAATAGGAAATAGTTCAGCTGGTCTGATCTGATGTTTCAGGAGACAGGGGACCAGGTGAGTCTGGATTTGGATGTTATCCATTTTCAGGCTTGGCTGATTTTAAAGAAGGATTTTGATGGATGGGGCTGTATCATAGGTGGGCTCAGGCTGTGGGTACACACCTCCAAAATGTTTTCTCTTTGCAGTGGTCCTGGTAATGCTGGACTTGGCAGTGCTGCCTCTCCTGGAGGGATCAGTAGCACTGAGGTACATTTTGTGCTGGATGATTTCAAATTTGATGTAACCCAGTGAGTTGCAGCTCAGACTGGACTCAATTGACTTGCCCTCGAGGTCTCAGAGCAGATGGTGAGAAGGTAAAAAGGTGATTCTGAGCAAGACAGGGGCTGGCAGCCTTTGAGATTAATTTTTTTGAACAAACAGCATGAATGAGCACAAAATTCAGGATGCAATCATATTTTATGCCATCTGTGACCTATTAGATTATGATCATGATAAGAACAACTAGTGTATAATAACTCACTGCCTCGGACAACCTGGGGAAGGGTAAGTCCAGAGTCCTCCATCTGTGCTTTGCTGGAGCTGCTTTTGGGGAGGACACTGGAAGTTGTATCCTTTGAGGGAGCAAGGAAGGAATATACAATGATTCCTCTAGCTGAACTTGTTTGTGAAATGCTGGCTTTTCCCAGGAAAGCACATACAAAAATAGCAGCAGCCAGCCCTCTCTAGCCATGAAGCATATGTCTGTAGGCTCTGCTTTGAAGTTCACCAGTTGCTGCAGCTTCTCCAAAGAGGTTAAAATGCTTCTGTAATGGAAGTGACCTGAGCACTTGGGTTCATTATTGCATTCCCCCACTTCTAGGCTGCTGCTTGGAGTCCCAAATGGAGTCCTTAAATTCTTCAGTGCCTCTGATGCCAGTGTGGGAGAGCTCAGCTGTGTTTCCTGGGCTGGTTTGGTATCCCTGGTGAGCAGATCCTTGCAGCTTGAGCTGTGTGTAGACCCCACTGTGAGTGCTGCACATTCTTCCCCTCTCATCTGGCTTATTCCTCAAGCCCTTTTATTTGGCAGAGCTTTAACAAAATGTATGGAAATGAAGCTACTTCTCACCTCTGCAAGGTCTTCCTTCAGCTAAAAAAACCCCTGCATTTATTTTTCAACTCTCCCGAGCTGAATATTTTCTTCAGAAGCATGGAATGATTCCTGCTTTTGGCTGAAGTCTGTGTTAGGCCATTACACAAATTAGGCAGCTGCCCAAAAGTCTACCAAGGGGTAAAGCCTACTTGCCATTAAAGCTTTTAACAAATGAGATTGGTAGGTAAGTCCATGACCACCTGGGCTCCTGTGCAACAGGATTCCTGTGGACATCAAAACCCTGAGCAAGTCTGATGTTTTAGAAGTGACCTAATTGAAAATACGGCCAGTAATGTAATTATCATCAGGAAACAGCACACCTTCTGTTGCTTAATTATATTTTCCTTGTATATTTCGTCTGTTTCAAAGAAGCTGCCTTGGGTGGCACACAGGGCTTCCCTTTAATTACTGCTGTATGGTAATTGTCATGTAATTATGCTGTTATGAATATAATGTGCATGTATTATTGTGGGACAGTGATTTATGGCAGGTAAGCATATTTTTAAAGTGTTATAGATGTTCTCCACACAGACCTTTAATGACAGGAGTCTCTCAGAGCCATGCAGTGTTTTAATTTCCCAGTGTTTAAGGTCTCCTGTAATAATGCTGCTTCATCATCCAGTCAATACTATGGGAATTACACTACCTGCTTGTGGTGAGATATCTAATGATCCTCATCATGCTTGCAAAATTTGCTAGTGCAGAAATAAATTTGGCATCATGATGGGACAAGAAGGAATGGTTTTAAGCTAAAAGAATTGATTTAGATGTGTGTGGGCAGGCCCTGGCACAGGGTGCCCAGAGCAGCTGTGGCTGCCCCTGGATCCCTGGAAGTGTCCCAGGCCAGGCTGGACACTGGGGCTTGGAGCAGCCTGGGACAGTGGAAGCCCCTGCCCATGGCAGGGGTGGATTGGGAAGGACTTTAAGGTCCTTTCCAACCCAAACCATTCCATGATTCTGTGATGCTGCTTTTGTATTAACTACTTTCATAAACAGGTCATGACCCCAAAGAGGTGACAGAAAAGGTTTTGAATCCCTCACTCCAAAAAGCTCCATGAGGGGTTTCCATGAGCACTGGAAACCTGAGCACGGAGCTGATGTGGTGAAGTTATTGATGGCTGAGTGTGCTGAGCACTGTAGTATCCAGCTGCTTGCAGGTGGAATTTTGGGAGCACAACAATTTTTGTATCATCAAAGTTAACCTTTGATCACAATTTAAATGTGCTTTTGGTGGTGGTTTTGGTTTTTTTTTGCTCCTGGATGTTTCTTCATAACTTACCATGTGAGTCCCCTGCTGCTATGTGCTTTGTGACAGAACTTCTGGTTTATCACAGGATTTGCATCTCTTTTTAAGGCATTTTCAGAACTTTTGGGCTGTGTTGAAGGGACAGCAAAGACTGTGGGCTATGTTTATGTGCTGGTCCCTGAAACAGCAGTGAAACCCTTGCTGCCCTGGTGATAGCAGAGAAAATCAGTCCCAGAGATTACTGGCTGGTGAAATAAACTGCAAAGAGGAGAAGCATTCACTTGGCAAGACCTTGCACAGAAAGTACTTTATGATGGGTGATTGTAAGTTGCCTGGGAAAGGCTTTCTGAGCACACTGTAGTTCCTGGAATTAACATTTTCATCCTGAGTTTCTGTGGCACATATTGTACAAATGAAAGTTGTATCAAAAAAAAAGAAGTCTTCAGTTTTGTGCTAATGCACAAATGCTACTCTTGTGGTGTTATATTCCCAAATTTAGCAAAACCGAAGCGACTGGACAGAACTCAACTGTCTGTTTGCAATGGAACCGAGCATGAGGCAATGAAGTATGACTAAACCGTGCTGGCAAACACATTTTTATCCTGAATTAAATTTGTCTGTGGGCTTTGGCTCAGTGCTCTGCACAAAGGGTGAAACTGGCTGTGAAGAGGACAAAGTGCTCATCATGAGCACATGGAATTGCTCTGATGCTGCACAGTGGCTTTGCTGAGGCTGGGTTTGCTGCAAACATGCAAGAGCAGGCTTGGTAAGTTTTTAGTCCCAGCTCAGGCACCAGGCAGATTATGCCATGCAAATCCCATACTCGGTGTCCTGATGGCTGCAGAGCCGTGTTTGGAGCAGGGTAGATGATAACCAGGATCACTATTTTCTGCCCCTTACCCTTGTGAGGCTGGTTACTCATTGTTTTGCATCTTCCCCTCCACCCTGAATTTTTTTGTTGCTGGAAATGACAGCAATGAATTTTTTTTAAGTGATTTTGTCCTTTTAATACTTTTATTTTCCTCAAGGCTTGTGCATTTCCTGGTCTGTGGGATTCTGCCCCACCACACACGTGCACAGCAGGTCTGTTGTCATTGGCACAGCACAGCCCCAGCATCTCTGGTACGAGGCTTGCAGGGGACATGAACTGAGCCTTATAGGATGGTGAGCTGCCAAGACAGCCAAGGACTTCCCCCAAGGCTAGGGGAGCAGCTGCTTTTTTATACTGAGCAGAACTCTTGTGCAGTCTGCTGCCCTCTGAGGATGAGTAGGTTAATCCCGTACAGATGTAGGAGCTATGCCCTCTTCACTGACAAGCCAATGTACCAGCCAGCTTTCTCCAAGCTGGTCACCAAGCAAAACACCTCGTTTCTGAAATCTGATCTGCTAGAACTTCCTTTTCAGCTGGCATGGATGAACCTCTGCATAGGATGGGGGAGAAAAGAAGGTGAAAAGCCTTGTGGTTTCAGATAAGGGCAGGGGGAGATCCTTCACCAATCAATCAAACAGACCTGGCTTGGGGAAGATTAATTGATTGCTAATTTAAGATAAAGCAGCATGGTAACAAACTAGAACTAAATTTTTGTCCCTACTTCCCATTCAGAAACTATGAGGAAAAGGTTTATTTCTGGTTTCTCCTTAGTAACAACCAGGACACATGAGCCTCTTCTCCAATACCTGAATAAACCAATAATCTCCAATTTTTCACTCCTCTTCTACTCCTGTTGCTAAGCTAGAAATATGAAGTGTGAGATGCTGCAAAGAGGGCTCATTTACACTCACTGGGATTGTATTGGCAACAATTAATTACAGCGTTGCCTGAAGTGACTTTAAAGCAGCATTTTTCATGCAAAGAGCACTTGGAGCCGGCAGGAGCCCCTTGCACCTGTAGTTCTATGTCCTTTTATCTGGGAAAGGATCATCTCTTCCCTATTCATCTCTTTTTAGACTGGATGTTCTGCCAGTGGTGGGATGGTCACAGGCTCTCCACTGCCTGTTTTTTGTGCTGTGATTATGTCAGTTTGTGTAGGAGTGGCAAAACCTGGCACCTATTTATAACAGAATCCGTTCAGCTGAGGTGCTGAGGAGTCTTAGGGGTGGGCTCAAGCTGATGGAAAACGGGAGTTTCCACCCAGGGATGAAACTGGTGGGAAGAGGGGCTAGATAGCTTTTCCCAAACAATCGTTTGTCTGTTCTCTCCAGAAACCACGGGCTTCATTTCACCAGCAGCCCTCCCACAACATATTTGCTGTAGTAAATGCTGTGCCATGACAAGCAGTGCCTTCAGAGAGGCTTGGGAATGCTGGAGGGATTGCAGGGACCTGGCTGTTCTGATCAGCTGTCCTTGAACACGGCTCCAGCCTGGCAGTCAGCATCTTCTGTTTACAGTGTGAGTTCCATCGTTTGCCCTGGGAAGAAAAATAAAGAGGAGAGGAGCTAGCAAGAAACAGCTGTTGGCTTTGCAGTCCTGCTCGTTTTGATCCTTGCATCCTGCTGTTTGATTCCACCTCCTGGCTCCAATGCAAGGATCAAGCTTTCCCAAATTCTCTTATACAGGTTATTAGAATAAACCTTCCACTTAGTTTGTAACTCATATTGGTGTAAACCCACTAAAACAGAGCTTTCTTTCTACCTCTGTTCCTCTTAATTGCATGTGGCAGTAGTTTATACCAGGGTAATAGTATGCAGCTGCAGGATTGCACTTTTCTGACCTTGGGAAACCATTCCTGGATCCCTTCCACATGGGAGTGATGCAGTTGTACCTCCACGGTTACAATGTTTGGCTTGATCACTTGCTTAGTATCTGAAAGTTTCTGCAGTGCTCTTTGAAGACTGTTCAGGTGTTGGCGTCCAATTTAAACCTCCATCCTGCTCCTAAAAATCAAAATATGCCAAATAAGTCACGTGCAGCTGAAGTGAAAGATTTTTATAAGCCTTCAATGGGAATTGAGGCTGAACACCTTTGAAACAGTTAGGATTTACATTCCTCCCCCCTCACCTTCCTCCTGTCATTTGCAATTCATGTGGCACCCGGGTGATGAGTCTGCAAGTGTTAGTCGGAAATCATTGAAACATTAAAAAAGAGCTTGAGTAGCTATTTTGCCCCAAAACTGTTTCTGTTTTATGAGCTCAGAATGGAAGCTGCTGATGGAGTGCATTTGAAAACTAGGTCTCACTCCATTCTCGGGGATTTGCTCCCTGGAGGTGAGTTGATTTTGAAGCAGGAGTTGTGTGTATTTGACACTAAAATAGAGTAGTTTTGTTATTTGTTTCCTCTTTCCCTTGAAAATAATTAGTTAAAACCTTTTGGGGAAACATCAACAGTATAATTTAACTAAGCAGGGATTTTTCCAGACTGGCAGAAAACAAAAGGGGAAGATGTCCCTCCCGTGCAGGGGTTGGAACTAAATTGTTTGTAAGGTCCCTTCCAATCCAAACCATTCTGTGATCCTATGGAGAAGTCTGGTGATAACTGTGTCAATGAGATGCCTGTGGAGGAATAGTGATCTGAAGTGGTTTAAAATTTGAGGTTAATGCAACTTAATTAAAATTATGGAAATATTTTTTCTTTAACTGAGAATGAAGGGATTTATTTTGAACTCATCTTTTTCCACAAAAAGCATTACCCTTAAGCTATCTATCTAGACAAGAGATTTATAAAAATAAGAAATAGGCAGAATTTGAGCTGATGTACAGGATTTGTCAGCAAAAGTAGCTGCACTTTAATCAGAGCATGCATACAGAATCCCAGAACGTGTTGGGTTGGAAAGGACCTTAAAGCTCATCCCATTCTATCCCTGCTGTGGACAGGGACACCTTCCACTGTCCCAGACTGCTCCAAGCCTCATCCAGCCTGGCCTGGGACACTTCCCGGGATCCAGGGGCAGCCACAGCTGCTCTGGGCACCCTGTGCCAGGGCCTGCCCACCCTCACAGTGAACAATTCCCAATATCCCATCTATCCCTGCCCTCTGGCATTGGGAAGCCATTCCCTCTGTCCTGTCCCTCCATCCCTTGTCCCCAGTCCCTCCACAGCTCTCCTGGAGCCACTTTAGGGCCCTCCCCAGAGCCGTCCCTTCTCTGGATGAACCCTCCCAGCCTGTGGTGCTGGAGCAGGTCCTGGTGCAGGGATTTGAGGAGAGCCCTCCTGAAGCAGACCCACCTCACAGGTGTGGTTCCTTTGGCTCTGAGCAGGTGACACCACTGGTGACAAATGTCCATAAATGCCGTGAGCAGATGAATCCAGCAAGAGAAGCTGCTCCATTGCATTGCACCCCAGCCAACTGCCAGCTCTTAGGTTTTTTGTTTAAATACCGAAGAAGTTTCTGTAGCTGACAGTGTGCTAATAGGTGTGACCTCTAATTGGCTCAAACGAGCTGTTTATAGAACTGGGTGTGAGCACTTTATTTAAATATAAGTTGTAAGTATTGGCCAAACCACATCCAGTCTGCCCAGCAGCCTCGTTAATTGTGTTCATTAAGTGGATTTTAAATCAGAATCATCAGATCAACAAAAAAGGATGGCTCTCACTTTTCAACAGCACAAACAGTATTAAACTCTATCAGCTCTCCCTGTTGGGATGTAATTATCTGATTCTGTGCTTTATTTATTTATTTATTTATTTTTAAATTTTAAGTCCATATGTGTTGTTTTGTTGAACTTGCAGCCACTATTTTGTGAACCTTTCCCAACCCATTACTAAATGTGGAGACTGACTTCCAACTGGCTTGGGAGGATTTGGACAGCACTGGCAGAGCTCAGGTTTGAAGTTCAGAACTAAAATACTTTAAGCCCTGTGTACTTTGAGTAGGGCTCAATACTGTATCACTTAACCTCTGTACCCAGGCAAGCATAAATCCTCTTTTTTGACTTTTATGGGTCCAAACGATCACAAATAATGGTGACCAAAGTGGACATTTGTTTTACATGCACTAATGGGTAATAAATAAAGGAGGAAGGGAGAGTGAGCTCTGTGCCCAAACCAGAGAAGAGACTTTTAATCTGCTCTTAGACATGAAGACCTTTCCCTGGCATACATTGGACACAATCCCTTGGCCTCCAGATGAGGAGGAGAATGTTCAGTGGGACTTTGATATGTGGCTAAAGGAAAAGAGACAGGTAGAAAGAGAGGGGAAGAAAGGGGAAACCCAAGCCCTGCTTAGCACTGCCTGGTGATCCTGTGCTCAGCAGTGATCATCCCCAAAGGAGTTTGGGCTTCAGCACAGGCAATATTGGATGTGTTGCAGCCTCTGTCAGTTAATCCAGTTCCTAGGATTTAAGTTGGATCCCTTTTCTGGGATGAACTGTCAGTTTCTTGTCCTGTAGAAAAATACATGGAGTTTAACTGCTCACTTGAGCCAGAGCACGTGGATATAACATGTCTACCAAAATTTTTGCGTGTTGTGGCACTCCCTAATAGCATGTCTAAGCACAAACAATTGCTTTTGATGGAGTAACTCAAATCAGTGGCATTCTGGAGGAGCTGGGGCACTGCTCTGCTGTGCTGTCCTCCGTCAGGTTTAGTTTTTGTGGCTATGACAATCACAGATTTACTTCTGGTTCAGGCTCTGCCTTTTGCTCTTCCAGGTAAGCTGCTTTTTGAGCTCACAGCTGAAGTGCTGGGAGCTCCCTGCCCTGAATTTCGAGGAGGATTCCCATCTCTTATCAAGTGTAAAACCTTAGCATTAGAGCAGTTAGTGCTGTAGTGGAAGGAATTTGAAATGGTTTTGCTCTTCCCTTCTGCTCTTGGGGAGCTGTCAGGAGGGAGCCCCTGCTGCCAGCTGGATAAGCTTTTTGGTCAGTGGTGTGCATCTGGTGGCACATCTATGGGCATGTTCTCCAAAAGGCTGAGAATAAAACAAAGGATTAGAAAGAAATCCAGAGAGTTGCTCATACAGATTTGTTGTGGCATTCATTTGGGGTTCCTGGGATATGCAGAGAAAAATGCAATTGGATTTCCAAGGAAGGCAGAGGATAAGGGAAGCTTGGGACAATCTGCTCTGGTGTTACAAGGGGACACTGGAGACAGGGCAGGTGGAAACACAAATGGGCTGGTTCTCCTTCAGGGCTAAATAGTCCTGACTCAGGATTTGGTACCTGGAAAGTGAGACTCCTTCTGGGTGGGTGTTATGTTCTGGTTCAGAAAACTTAGGCTGATCTCAGTGGAGAGGAAAACATCTTTGTTAAGTGAAGAACTTGGTGGGGTATCTTCTGGCAATGCTTCTGAATTCAAGCACTAAACACCTTGGCATAGGTGATGACTTGCTTCTCCTCAAGGCATGGACTTGGTAATCTTGGGGCTCCTTTCTCAGCCTTAGCAATTCAACATTCTGTGACACCGTTTCTCAAAAGCCTTGAAAAGACTGGCTGAAACAGCAGCGACTTGGGGAAAGAAAACAAACAATGGCAACTGTGAAGTAAACAAGGAAAGAACAAGCACAGATTCATCTGGGCAAGCAATTTGAGCTGGCTCTGGGAGGGGATGGTGTGTGAGCAAACAACTGCCCAGAATGCTCTGGACTCTGTTAAAGACAGGGAGAGAGAAGAGAGCTCTTCTTTCCAGACTGAAACACCCTATTTGTCGGGGAATGTCCTCTGCCTCTTAACTTTGATGGGGTAAATAACATTGGAGGCTTGATGATCACAAATACTCGTGGGCCCTTCTAGGTTGCCAATGACCTGTCAGGCAGTAGAAAGTGAGCACAAAGCAGAAAATGAAAGAGCACATCTGTTGCACCTGGAGGGGCCTGGATTTCTGAGCTGTCACATCAGTGTGCTGTGTCCTGTTCTAGGGAGGAAGCTCTCTGGATGGGTGGCAGAACAGTACAGGTTTTTAATTCCCATTTCTACAGATGTGCAAAGGCACCAGATATGGGCTTAAAAGCATCACCTGCTTTGCAAGCTTGGAATGTAAACAAGAGGTTTCAACTTTTAGTGTTTTCAAAGGAGGTGGGCAGATAGTGACAGCACAAGGGGCAATGGTTTTAAAATGATACAGGGCAGGGTTAGATCAGGTGTTAGGAATAAATTCCTCCCTGTGAGGGTGGGCAGGCCCTGGCACAGGGTGCCCAGAGCAGCTGTGGCTGCCCCTGGATCCCTGGAAGTGTCCAAGGCCAGGTTGGATGGAGCTTGGAGCAACCTGAGATAGCAGGTGGTGTCCCTGCCCATGGCAGGGGTTTGGAACAAGATGAGCTTTAAAGTCCCTTCCAACTCAAACCATTCTGGGATTCTACAGGCACAAGATCACGGACACAAATGGAACAGCTCTGAGCTGCTGAGCCGTGCTGTTGTGATGGAGCATGGCTGGAAGGCCCAGGCTGCTCCCTAGCTGGGGTGCCAGCTACCCTTAAGCTGTAGTCCTCTTTTTATCTTCAGCCCTCACTCAAATCTGTCCATAGTACGTTGCTCTATTGTGCAGGAATAACCTTGTTTCCTCCCTCTGAAGCCTGATGAGCGTGCTGACAGCCCCGTGTCAGCTGGTTTGTAGCTGGGCTTTGTTAAACCCAGGCGCTAATTCCCTTCGGTTCATCTGCCTGACTCCAGTGAAAGCCATCAAACAGCAGGCGCCGGAGCTCTGCCCGGGATTTGTTTGCAAATGTAGACACTTAATGGTGAAAAAAGGTATGCCAGCATTTCCCAGCCTGGGGGGGAGTAGCTAAACCTGCGTCCTCAGCACTTTGAAACCGTAATTAAGAGTTCGGGAGTGTTTGGCTGATGAGGCCGGCTAGCTTGGCAGAGGAGGGGGATTGTTTTCCCTGTCATGTCAAAGAATGTGACCTAATTACCTGCTGGAACATTTGGTGTCATGCAGGGTGGGTGATGAAGGCGGTGGCTGAAGATACAGTCTCACTTTTTGGGGGATCACTGTAATTGCTCGTCCTTGGTGTCAGGTTTTGCTGCAGGAACACAGTGAAGTCCTGGAGATCCCGATGTCTCTTCTGCAGCTTGGAAAGGAAGTGAAGAGCAAAGCTGCTTTTTTCATGCATTCCTGGGCTGTCTTGCTGCTGCAGTATCCCAGCACCATCCCAGCAATGTGTGAGGTGACTGAGAAATATCTGTCACATGCTGTTTGTCCTCTCATCCTCTTCCCAGGAGTGACTGCTGAGCAGCGGCCTTGCTTCAAATGTGCACAGTTTCCAAGAGGGACACAGAAAGGGATATTCACCCAAAGCTGCAGAGGAACAGGGGTGAGCACATTGAAAAGTTATGCTGTTTGAAGGAGGACAGGTTTGTGGCCACTGGTACCAGTATTTATTTGGCTTATGTTTGGCCTGTAGCGCAGAGGAGTATTCAAGCTGCTGGAGAAGGAGGGTGTGTAGTTAAAAGAGCTCTTAGGATAAGATTGGGGGGTGAAGGAGTGCCCTTGAAGTGGGCTCTGCTTCCCTGTAGTGCTTGAAAGCCCTTCCTTTGTTGCCTGCGTCCACAGTCCTCTGAGAAGCTTGGTGCTGAAGCCGTTGGGGACATTCCTGGCACAGCCTTTCCATTAGTGGGATGGGAAGGTGCTGAGGTAAATCCCTGCTCGGCTGGCAGGTTTCTTGCCAGCTGATCCCAGCCAGGAGGAGCTGCTCCAAGGATTTAGTTGGCTTGCTGCACCAGAGGGCTGGAGGTGAAGAGACAATGTGAGTCCAAGAGCTTCATGCAGATGTGCTGGAGACACTCCTGGCACACTCCTTGGCTGTAACTCTGGCCAGGACTGTCCTGGGTGGAGTGGAGATCCTGGTCTGTGGGTGGAGGTCCCAGGTGGGGCTGCTCAGGGCACTAAATGCTCATTCTTTCCTGGTTACTGACCTCCTCCAGGTGAGGAAGGGACTGTTGCTGGTCCCTGCTGCTGTGGGGAGTTCTTTAGGAACAGTCTCATTCCCAAAGGGGCAGCACAAAAGCACTGACATGCAGGGCAGTCCCTGCTGCAGCTGCAACGAAGTTGAAAAATCAGTGCTAAAAATAGTTAATTTTTTAAAAAATAATTTTATTCTGAACTGGAATTTTTTCAGATTGGTATACCAGTATTCATTTGGAAAGCTCAGGGATTAAATATAAACATAATGGTAGGAGCTGACTTTGTTTCTTTAAAGGATATAGCAGGAAGATAATGATGCCTGTCTTGCTGTTCTAGTAAGGATGGAATGAGGTCAATTTTCTTCACAGCAACCTGTATGATGCTGTTCTGGATTTGTGATGCAGTGTTGGTAAGACTGCGGTGTTTTGGCTGTTGCTGAGCTCTGCTGGGGTTCAGTGAGGAGCAGGGAGAGGAAAAAACCAGGACACCTGATCTGAACCAACCAAAGGGATATTCCATGCTGCATGAGGATTACATCAGGTTGCCCAGAGAAGCTGTGGCTGCCCCATCCCTGGAAGTGTTCCAGGCCAGGTTGGATGGGACTTGGAGCAACCTGGGATAGTGGAAGGGGTCCCTACACATGTCAGGGGTGGAATGGGATGAGCTTTAACCCAACCCATTCTGTGATTCCATGATGTTATGCTTAGCATTAGGAGCTAATGGAAAATAGGAGGAAGGGGGGATGTTCAGGTAAAACTTCTTTCCATAGGGAAAAACATTAAACCTCAAATCTAAAAATCTACGCACTTCCCTATTGCTTCTTTGACACCAGAGAAAAATAGGGGCAGAATTACCTGCTGCACATCCCTTCAGCTGCACTAATAAACATCTCCCCCAGCCAGACCACGGGTACAAGCTACATTCTTCCGTGAGAATGTTTGCTGTAAACAGTGTACTTGTAATCAGGGAAGTTAAAAGGAGGCTTGTTCGATGCCGAAGGGAATGAGCAATTGCCAAAAGATAAATGCCCAGCCGTGCCTGCTTCCCATTCCTAGTCTCAGGGAAAATCGCTGCAGCACCAAAACATCAGTGATATTGACAGGAACGTGGGAATTACTTGAGATGTAGGGGCTGTGTGTGGTTCTTCCTCTAGCTTTTTTAAGGCTTGGTTGGTATGCTGTCCACAGCAACCCAGGGCATCTTGCAGAATTCCAAATCCTTAGTTAAATGCAGCTGCACTCTGTGAGAACTTCTTTTTCTGGCAGTTAAAAAAAAAAGGGGGGGAGAAGGAGCAGGGGAAGGGAGAAGAGATGGTCAAAAAAAAAACCCCGAAGATAGAAAGGATTCTGATAAAAGGGAATGGTTTATTAAAGCGATTCAAGAGGAAGGAGAGTAAGAAAAGATTGTCTCATGGGAGATTTTGTATGGAGCGCTTGAGGGAAAGAACTGCCTCAGGGCTGGGAGGTTGAATCTGTTAGGTTTTTTTCTTTAATTTGGGGAAACAGGAATTGCTACAGTGCCTGAATCAGTATTAGACACTGGACAGCAGGGAGATCTGTGTGGGGCAGAAAATGACAGGACATCTGTTTGTAGCTTATTCTGTGAGAAATGGCACATCTCTGTCTCTCAATCTCAAAGCTGAAGGCTGGACCACATTCATGGTCTCAGGCCATAGGAAGATGGACTCCACTTCCAGTGCAAAGGAATCACCTGGTATCTGCTGGGTTTCACTTCTCACATTTTTTTGGTGGATAGTTTCATCATTTCAGGTTTTTGCTTAAGGCAAGAACTCAAGATTCCTCCACCAGCAGTGCAAGTGGGGTTCTGTCTCTTGCTTGCTAATGTCTGCTTAAATTTTTTTTCACTTACATGAAAAGGCAGCCTAGCAAATTAGAAGCACTTCTTAGGCATTATGCTGCTGTTAATTATGTAGGAGCCCAGACACTATTCACAACAGTAATAGGAAAACTACCAAAGCAAATGCAGCAGTCTGAAATGCCAAATTAAGGTCTCAGCTCTTGAAAGCAGCTAAATTTGCAAGTGGATGCTGTATACTGTAAGTGTGGGGGTCCATGCTTCCCTGAGTGGTTCCCAAGCTTTATCCAGTGCTTGCATACCAGGATTGGAACTGTGTTTGCAAGTGTGTTCACGTGTGAGCTGGGAGCCAGGGGAGTCACCAGGGTCAGTGCTGAGATTTGGTGGAACTTTTCTGCTCTCCCCCAGGGGGAAGGTGAGTTACTCCTCCTGCACAGGGCCTGCACTGGGTGACAACACTGCACTCCGGTGTTGTCAATTATCCATCGTGGCTTCAGCCTGTTCCAGGCTCTTGGTCAGCCTGTTCCTTCAGTTTAGAGAGCCATCAGGAGGGGAGTGCCAGCAGTCTGCTCCTGACTTCTGGCACTCAGACCCCAGAGTTAAGGAGAAAGCAATCACTGCTCAACACCTCTGCAGCAGCCTTTTGGACCACGTCCTCTCCAATTCATGTCCTGTTGTTCTGTAACACCTGGGTTGGTTCCTTCTATGTGTTATTTAAAGCCCAGCAGGTGTTGCAGCTTTTAATTCTGGGTGAGGTCTCAATGAGTGCCCAATGTTTTCTGTGAAAAAACAGAAAACATCGTCTTTGCCTGATGGCACTAAGGGAGTCATTTTTACAATTTTCACTGCACACAGTCATGGTCAGTTCTATTTTCTTTCCTGTTGTAGGTTCTGTTTTCATTTTATGGCTGAGGTTCATAGCAGGAAGAATTGCCTGGACACAATCTTGGGATAAATTCACCTTCATTACAGAAGGTGGGATTTCTTAACATGAGAGCTCTGTAGAGATATTTGCATCAGATTTAGATTTATATTAGGAAGAAATTATTGACTGTGAGGGTGGTGAGGCCCTGGCACAGGCTGCCCAGAGACTGTCCCATCCCTGGAAGAGCTCAAGTATGTTTGCCTGTAGCTGGATTGACACAAAACTCTGGTGCCTTCTTGTCTGTGATTGAGGAATTGCCTTCCTTGTTTGCCAACTGGTAGTTTTCCTGCTGGCAGCCTGGATTAGAGATGGGAAATTCAGCCAGCAGTGCCAGGATCTTGTTTGAGTCCAGGTACTTCAGGTAACCGTGCCAGTGCCAAAGTCAATTGCAAATTCAGCAGGTCCTGACTGAGTTTTGTCGTTGTTGTACTGGATAGCCCCCAAACAGGATCAGTAATCCAGCATCTGACTCTGGGCAGGCATTCCAAGAGCAAACTCCTTTCTGTATTAAGTCTGCTTTGACCTCTTTTTTTTTCATCCCAAAGCTTCTGAGCTTGAAAAACATGCATTCTAATAATATTGTCCTTAGATATCCTGTTATAATGTGATACCTTTATGGATAACTGTATATTCATCTTCACAGAAGTAATACAAGAAAGATGCATTTGGATGGGAGGAAAACATCCCTCTACTTTCTGTTTTGATCAGACTTACTGGATCTTTTCCAGTAAAGATTCTTCAGGAACTAGGAAAAGATTCCCACTATTCTTCTAGGACTGAATGTGCCACAGGACAAAAATAACTGTCATTAATATTGTATGCATATTTTGCCAGAGGATGGCAGTATGGAAGGGTTTGAATTGCTCTGGGAATGCCTTTGTCTCAACTGGGGAAGGAAAATGCCATCTGCTTTCACAGACGAGTCAGCTCATGCACCCAGACAGCTCCACCTTCAGCCAAATTGGGAAAATAAGGTTGGGGGCTGGTGGGTTAAACGGATTTAAGCTTAAAGATTGCCAAACCAGTGACCTGCCCCAACAGTGCTATCTTTAAAGGGAGAGCAATCCACTGAGGAAATCAGTTATTCGTTAAAATACAAAGTTTGTGTGGGAAGGGAGAGTTAAATATGTGTAAACCAGAACTGGGACTATAGCTCTTAATTTAAGTAACACTGTTCCAAAAAGTTCAGCTAGCAATCTGTGGGCCTCTTGGGCTAATTCATAAGAAAGTAATAATGCGAAGTCTGTGGGGTTTTTCTGATTTGTGCATTCCATCAGCTTGTGTTGGTACAACCTTTAGAATATTTGTCAAAATATTCATTGTCTGCTTCTTTCAGCTTGCAGAGGTGGCATATGTCTAGGCAAGAGACTGAAATATGTACTCAGTTTCCTTATTACCAAACCAGTGGGTTTATTCTGTCTGCAAGGCATTGATCTAGTGCTTAGAAACAATTCCATGTGCAGTTCAGATAAATCCAGTTTCCTAGGAGCTGTCCTGCAGCCTGCTGTTGGAGCTCCAGGTGTTGGCCAGTCCCCTGCCACTTACTCTTACATGGTCACAGAGGGAATTTAGATCCACAGGGCATTCCCAGGGTTGGGTTTGTGTCTGGCTGCCCCAGTTCCATTGGCTTTGAGATAGCAATACCAAGTGACCCTTGAGACCACGATACAAGGTGTTTCCAGGGCAGTGGTTGGTGACACCTGTGCAGCCCCTCTGCAGGGATGTTTGGGTGCTGGGCACTGATCAGGTTTGTGTCTCAGCAGGAAGCTGCTGCCCTCACCTGCATGGTGCCTGTGGGAGCTGAAAGGGGTGTGTGTGTGAGAAATGTGGCCAAATCCTGCATCCAGCTGAATCCCAGGGAGAGGAACACTGTGGTTCTCTAATGAGCCAGGAGTACCAGGAAAAGGAGGCAGGGAGATACCAAAAGCTGCTAGAGGGATTGTACAATGAAATAAAACTTGAGGGGCTCAGAAGTGCTTAACAGGATCATCCTAGTGCTGATGGCGAAGTGAAATCTCTTTCCTGTCCTTTGGAAGCCTACCTTCCTTGAAGGCTGTCTCCAGTAGTGATGTGACTGTGAACTGTGTCTGTGAAACTTCTGAGCCATCAGGGCACTTTGGGCTGGTAATTACAGGTGCCAGTGTCCCCTGCCAGCCATCCATCCATCCAGCCATCCATCCAGCCATCCAGCCATCCAGCCATCCAGCCATCCAGCCAGCCATCCAGCCAGCCATCCAGCCAGCCATCCAGCCAGCCATCCAGCCATCCATCCAGCCATCCATCCAGCCATCCATCCAGCCATCCATCCAGCCATCCATCCAGCCAT
>CM031863.1:37185135-37203896 GCA_018697195.1 Certhia americana | reverse complement strand
CATCCAGCCATCCATCCAGCCATCCATCCAGCCATCCATCCAGCCATGAAATGCCTCAGACACCGGCAGAACCACAGCCAGGGCGGGGCTTTGCCATTTGAACCTTTTTTCTCACACCCTGGGGATGCAGCAACAGAGCTGGGTGCAGGTCTATGGAAAGCCCCAAGCCAAGTGAGGGGATGGACTAGGATCCATCCGGGCTCCAGACAGGAGCAGCAGGAACTGGGGCTGTAGGCAAGGCTGCAGATGGGTCCAAGGGGTCACCTTCTTTCCAGCTCAGGTCGGGACTGGGTGCCAGGCACGGAGCTGAACAGGACCCTCTGGACAGGACTGCAGCAGAGGCTGCTCAGAGCAGTTTGGGACTGTTGGTGCCATCAGGGTGCTGGTTCTGGTGGCTCTGCCCTCAGCCAGCCTCCTGCTTCCAGCTCCATCCCTCACTGACTTTTCCATGTGCTGATACAATCGGAACGTTTGCTGTTCCCCACGCTTGTAAGAACAGGGAATGTTTCACAGGTAAATAATTGAACAGGCAATGAATCCATGTTTCTGACTTTCCACATTCAAATAGTGTTCCCAGTATCACTTGGAAAAGCAAGGACAAATTCAACAGCAGATTTTCTGTGGCTTACATAGGTTAGCACCCCAATTTAATGAAGCAGGAGATGGGGCTGGCTTAACTATATTTTGGCAGTCTTGAGGGCAAAACTCCTGAGCTGAAGATGCTGTTGAGTTGTTTATTTGCAATGGCTGAAGAGAACTGCTGCAGAAATAAATCCAGGTTTACCAAGGGAAATGTACTGTGTAACTTGGCATCTGTCAGCTGAGTCCTGGGCCAAAGTCACTTCCTTGGCTTCCTTCTCATCTAATCCTTAGCTGGTCACTTCTTGTAATTGGATTAAGCAGATAGAATACACACAATAGAGCTGGGACCAAATTCCAGCCTGACAATGGATAACAGAAGCCTCTTCTCACACACTGGCCATTCTTTGTGCATCTTCTGCTGGGGACTTGTGACACTTTCCATATGGTGCACTGCACAGCTCCATGCCCAGAGAGGAGACACCTCAAAAGCAACAGTAAGCTTTCTCAGAACTCAGCTGGGCTTTGTACTCATGAATAAAATATCTCCTTCCTTGGTTTACTTAGGGGTTTTGTGTGCTGAGACATGAGTGGTGACAGGAAATCAGGAAACTGCTCTGCAAAATAAAAATAGGGTTTATTTATGTGGCTGTCAAGTGTTTGGTGTCCACACTGGGCTGAAATGATCCACCCCTTGTAGCAGAAAATCTCTGTTGCATACGGGGCTGTGCCAGCTGTGGGATGAAATCCTGTTCCTTATAAAAGTCAGGCTTCAGAGGTTTCCAGTCTCACTGGGTTTGAGTTTTGTGCTGTCACTGGAGTTGTCTTTTCTGTCCTTTCTTCCCTCTGTTTGCCTCCTGGAAAACAGACAGAAACCCCTGGGATATTATAGCCAGGCAGGGGTGAGAAGCTGTCCCTGTGTCACTGAGATAGGGACATTGCCACTCCCCTCCACTCTAGGCAGAGTTGTGTTTTGGCAACCTGGCAGCTTTCCATGATGCAGTCACTCAGTGGTGGATGAAGGAGGGCCAGTGTCTACCTCAGCTTTAGCAGAGCCTTCCATGCTGTGTCCCACACCATCCTTACACAGGGGCTGATAAAGGGCAGGTCAAAGAAGGGGCAAGCTGAAAACTGGCCAAATGACCAGAGGGTGCTGAACAGTGGCACAGAGTAGAGCAGTGCAGAGTAGTTGCTGCTAAGGTACCTGGGGATTGATTGCATTGGTTGTCATTAATTACCTGTCTGGTGGGACACAGCATACCCTCCCCACGGAGTCACAGCCTGGTTTGGGTTGGAAGGGACCATAGAGCTCATCCCATCCCATGGGCAGGGACAACACCTTCCACTACATCAGATTGTTCAGAGCCTCATCCAACCTGGCCCTGGGCTCTACTCAGCACTCAGCACATGGCCTGTCTGATGCTCCACCACCTGCAGTTCCCAGCACCTAAAGGGACATCAAATTATCTCTGTTATTTTCTCCTAAGTGTGTTAGCTCTCATATGTAGTTTTTTCAATTATATTTTACAGTTCTTGCTCTGATGTTTATTTTAATGCTGAAACAAAACTGTTCCCATGGGCTAATAACTTCACTATAATGTTTCTCTGCTAGAATTGCATTATATTTAAAACTTAGAGAACTATAGCATAGAAACAATCTGAATATGGGATTAACATCTAATATTATACCATCAAAATTACTTTTAAATGACTATATTAATCCAGCAAGAGTCTTTTGTTGTATTTACGAATTTGAGAAAGCTTTCACTGAATTGAATAATACATTAAGAGTTCAAAGCAGCTCAAATGAAAATAAATCCAAATTACAATTAGCTCACAGAGCTCCCATCTGTGTTCTCCTCTTACTTGTGGGACATCTAGTGGCAGAAAGGAACTGGATCTTGGGAGACGAAATGATATTTAAAACTGTGATTCTTGTGTTTAACAAGGACACTGAAACCTTTTTCTTTGCAATAGCTGGAGGCTGAAAGAATTGTGTGGGGTTTTAGTATTGATGTTTAAAATCAAGTCTGGCTTTTAGTCACAAAAGCAGTTTGTGTGGGAGCAGCAGGGATAAACTGCAGCTTGCTTTTCTTAGTGCTGCTCTGCTGAGAAATAACTTCAAGAAAAGTTTTCCCTGATCAAGACAGATCCCTGTTCCAGCTCACCTCTCTCTGTTCTAGCTTCCCTGAATCTCCTGTGTGACACCAATTGCTCCTTCCAGAAGCTGTTTATACATTTTATTTCCCCTTGATGGTTTCTCTGTCTGGTATATCCTACTGCTGTCCCTAAGCTTCTCAAGCCAGGTGTGGGGTTCTTCAGCAGATGGAGCAGAACTCAGTCTGGCTGTCTGAATTTGGAAATACAGGTGAGTTGGGGGCGGGGGGGGGGCAGGAAAAACCAGAAGTGTTGCGCTCAAACCTTGCTATACCTGCAGGACATTCAATGTATTCTGCTAGAAATGTTTTGGAGAAAGAAGCTCAGGCTTTTAATGGGACAGCTCCCTTTTCCCTTCTGCATTTCTCTTTCCAGGCCAGGGAGAGGTGCAGCACAGTCCAAATAATGGATGCAAGAGGAGCTTTCTAAAAGGCAGCAGCCCTGGGCTCAGAGTGGCAGTGAGCTTTCACAGCAAGAGGTTTCCTGGGTATTGTTCTGCTGTCCCACTCCACTGGCTCTGTAAGAATAATTGTGGAAACAGTGGAATGTTCATCCTTTTTCCCTTTTATTTTTTCTCTGAACTTTCCACTCTTCTTGGCAAAGCCCATGCAAACTTTCTTTTGTGATGGAGCTGGAAGAACTAGCGTGAACTTCTGTAACAGCCTTGGGAATTTCACAGTAGAATATGTACCTGCCTTTAAATCTCTGCTGCAATGGTGTGGGGTTTATCACCTTTCTAATACATGACCTGTTTCAGGGCTTTTTTTTTTGTTTTTTCCCATTATGATCTGTAGCCTTAAGGGCAGAACCCACTCAGAAAGCAAATTGATGCTCCTCTGACCCTCAATTTAGGGAGTTTGTGCAGTGGGGCCCTAATGGAAAGACTAGCTGAAATTTCTGAGCTCTGTCAGTACATTTCTGCAGTTGAGAGTCTGAGGAAGGTCAGAAATGGCTCTGCCCTTTGCAGTCAGCCAGGTAACACCTGGGCTCTGAGATGTTGGGTGGCATTTTCAGAGAGGGTGGAACACCTGGGAACCCAGTGATGCTCTCTCATGACACAACCCCACACGGACCCACACTCGCTCCCTGTCCCCCTCAGCAGATTGGGGAACTAAATAAAGACTCCAAGGATTCCCTTTCTTTTTCTTTGGCTGAGCATGGTGCTACATGGTGTGGACTATCCCTTTGGTCAGCTGTACTGGTTCTGAGGTGATCCTGCCACTCCACGTGGAGGTGGTCCAAGGTCCACTGCTAGCACTGGTGGCTAAAGTATGCAGGAACAAGGTGGAAGGCTCTGGAGCTGTGTCCATGGGTGAAGCCATCTCCACTGATATTCAAGGCTATTTGCCACCTAAAAGAAGCTGAAGCAACAATTAGGTCCATTATTGTGGCTCCTTTCCAGTTCCTTAAGAGGGAACTGGGAAAAAGCAAGTGCAGGACATGAGGTTGTCTGAGGTGGAAGAGAGGGAACAGCCCTTGGAAAAGAGATGTGCCTGGAGACAGCAGGCTTACATGGAGCTTCCTTCCCATGGGGCAGGAAGGTTTCAGGAGTGAAGTCCAGTGGCTTTGAAGGCACCCAGCTAGGCCTTCAACACTACAAGACATTTTGGAGAGACCCATAATGCTGTGGAATCTATTATCACTAGGAATGCTGGGGTTGGGAGAGGTGGTACCCTCCACTGCAGGTCAGGAGAGAGAGACTTCCCTACAAACCCTCCTTCTATTCCTATTTTCCCTGCCTCCCTCATTGATCAGGTAACTCTTGAAGATCACACTTTGATAATATCAAATTTTTCTCATTTAAAATCTCTCCAAATGTTTTTAGATTAATTCAGTTTTTAAACCAAACAATGTAGGCAGCCCCACCAGAGGTCTCTAGCTTAATTCTTCCACATCCAAAGTTATGACCCCTGACCTGACCCAGGTTCAGACACATTGTCACAGCTGAACATTCTTGGGTTCCAGTCTTTAGAGCTGTGCCCTCTGAGCAATCTTTCTGTTGTCCAGTGTCCTGATAGCCAGGAGCACCTGTAAGTCTGCAAGCTGAGATTTAAAATCATCCCAACCATGGTTGTGAAGCCTCACTTGAAAATGAGCCCCTTAAATGCGTGTGGGTTTAGGGGAAAGTGTATGAGTGGCATAAACACTGGATTTGGAGAGAAATATTGAAATTACAGTAGTTTATTCCATACTTAGAATCAAGGGTGAATCAGGGAACTGTTGTTACACAACTCTGGCAAGTAGCAGAGACGAAAGGAAAGGCTGAGAGAATTGGGATTGTTCAGCCTGGAGAAGAGAAGGCTCCAGGGTAACATAACTGACCCTTCCAGGTCCTGAAGGGAACCTACGGGAAAGATGGAGAGAGACTATTTACAACGGATGGAGTGACAGGACATGGGAAATGGCTTCCCACTGCCAGAGGGCAGGGATAGATGGGATATTGGGAAGGAATTGTTCCCTGTGAGGGTGGGCAGGCCCTGGCACAGGGTGCCCAGAGCAGCTGTGGCTGCCCCTGGATCCCTGGAAGTGTCCAAGGCCAGGTTGGACATTGGGGCTTGGAGCAGCCTGGGACAGTGGCACATGTCAAGAGCTTTAAGAACCCTTCCAACCTAAACCATTCTGGGATTTTGTGATCTTCTCGGAGGCTGATGCATGCACCAGCCTGCTGAGCTCAAGGAATCTCTGGGATAGAGAATGGCAGGATTTACTGCACTAGCAATTGTTTATTTTGGCTGTGACACTGGTGCTGTTGGTCAGTCTTACAGGTCTGATGATGGGACAAATCCATGAGCAGCCTTTGGGCTTGGGGAGGGTCGGGTCTGGTCTTTCTGGCCCTGGAAATCCAAACTGCAAAGAAAAGAAATGCCTCCCTCTCCCACTTCTCTTCTGTGGGGTGTTTCTTTTCGCAGAATCACTTAGGATTCTATTAGGAATATATATATATATATATTTATATTAGGAAAATAGGGAGAAAAAGAACTCTGAGATGGAGTCAATTTCCTGCATTCCTGCCGAATGAGCCTCATGCATAGGTACACTTGCTCTTGGTTTTTCTCTGTTATTCAAAAAGTTGTGACAATTGGACACATTAGAAAGGGAATTTCAGGTCTGGCAGTGGGAAAGGTGGGTAAGAGGATGTTCATCTGACTGCCGGGAAGGGAGCAGAGTGGCAAGTACAGCGTGGATTTGGGTAACAAAAGAGGTCATCAGAGCTCCTGCTCTGCCGAAAATTTGCTTTAGAGATGGACTTGATTTGCAGATACCGCGTTAAACTCACCTACTGTGTGATGGAAAATTACTGCCCTCGCATTCTCTCTTTGTCCTATTGTAATCCTAAATACTCGGAAAGATGTTTATCCATGCTGTTAATGTGTAGTAATGGGATTGCTATTTTAAAAATCGATACAAATCTCACACTAAAAAAGAAAGGCTTATAGATTAGTCTGTCAAGAGCTGTCTTAATAGATCTGTCTGACATTTGAGACACTTTCCCCAAAAGTACTCTTTCAATTTAAATTACTTCTTAAATGTTGCTGCCTGCATATTCCAGGCCAGCTAATACAAGTTGTCAGAGTGAAAACCTTTCTCTGCAGCTTCAGAGAAGCTGGAAATCATAATGTTTTCTTTTTCTTTTTTTTTTTTTTATTTTATCAAGAATGTGTTCCCTCCTAAATTAGGGAGCGGCGGTTTCAAACACATTCTTTACTTTTGTGGTTTCAGCCATCTGGTAGGCTGGAGAAGCTGGAGAAGTGGGGATGATGGGGAAGTTTAGAACGGATCCTTCTAATACTGCCACTTGTAGTGTGTGAAAAGCTGAATGGTGCTGACTCGATTGAGACTCCTTTTTGAGATGCAAAAAATTGCTAGCAGATGGTATATGCATTTATAGTCTAGGTAATTGAAGCTGGCTTTAATATCCTTTTCGTATTTTAACAGTATTCCATACTCTTCTCATTTCCTTCCACTCTGGGTGGAACGTGTCTGGTCCACCTCTGTCAGTGTACTCACAGCCTTTCTCCTTCTGACTCTTAAAGGCCTGATAATTAGCAATAATTGCAGTTATTCATCAAGTTCAGGGCCATGTCTTTGTGGGGTGTGTGTCCTGGTGACAGCCTGAGACCAAAAGAGGTTCCCAGTGCCCATAGCTTGCAGATTTGCAAATCCTTGGAGAGTTACTGCTGCTGTTGCTCCCTCCAAGGCTTAGCACTGCCCTGAGAGGTACAGTACTTTGGTTCAGGAGCATGTTTGACTTCTCTTCATCTCAACATCTACTGCACCCTCCACTCTCCAAAGAGGAACAAGGAACTGGCACAATTACCTCCCTCCTTGTGGAGCCACAGGGAGTGGCAAGCAGGGACATAAATGAAGCATATCAAGAGGTGACAGACATTCACTGCTGCAGCTGAGTGGTTCTTCACTCCTTTGGAGGCCCTTGAGATTGGGCAGGATTTCCTGCAATATATCAGGATGTTTTGTCCTTAATTCAGCATTTTGTGGAGAGTGGCTATAAAACTCTGCTTGCTGTAGGATCTGTCTGCAGCGGCTCCCTGATCTAGGCTTTCCCAAATAACCCATAATCCCATTTTTTTCCTTTAAAGTCTTTACAGCTCACAGCTCTTGCCATAAACTAAAGATTCCACAACCTCTCTGAGGTCCTCAAATTCTAATCAACCTAGAACTGGATGTGCAACATTTGTGTAGTGATGGTGAGAAAATCTCAAATGTGGGGTGTTTGGTTGTAAGCATAGTGAAACAATAAAGAGGAGGTTTGGCTTCAGATGTCTGCAGGCAAGCAAGGGTGAGACCTTGGAAAATTTGTCCATCTTTGAAAGATTTGCAATTGTAAAGAAAGGCCCATTGTGTTATCATTACTCTGATTCAGAAATAGTTGTCTAGAAGTAGTTTAGAACTGGTAATTGCCTCTCCTCTCCCAGGTAACAAGTGGCAAGACCAGAGAAAATGCCATCAGGTTGCTCCAGGGAAGGTTCAGGTTGAATATTAGGAATGATTTCTTCCCTGAAAGGGTGGTCAGGAAAGGGTGGTCAGGCATTGGAACTGGCTGCCCAGGGAAGTGGTGGAGTCACCATCCCCAGAAGTGTTCAAAGCAAATAGTGCTGGGTTAAGGGTTGGACTTGATGTTCTTAGAGGGCTTTTCCAACAACAGTAAGCACCCATTTAAAATCTCTCTCTGCCTTAAAATGCCCACACAGCATCAGCCTTGCCTTATCTACATTTTAAAGCATTTTTGAGCTCACACACTTGCTGTAGGGTTTGACATCCCGAAAGGTAATTTTAAATCTTATTTGTCTATAGGCAAAGTCTGCCCTCAGGTAGACCAAGGCCAAGCCTAAAGGCCTTAATGCTTGGTATTGCAAGCAGGGAAGTTCATGCTGGCAAAATTCTGCTCGTGTTTTGTAGGGTTTATTTATAGCCTGCTCCTCTCCACCATTTTTCCACTTCATTCCCATTAGTCTCCCCCAGTAGCTGTTTTTTAGGGACACATACCATTCCAGCCTCAGGCTGATCTTGCTGCAGGTGGTGCCTGTGGTTTCTGAGCAGCCCATCCATCAGCGGGGCTGGCAAGGTTTGCTCCTTGTCAGTGTCTCCATGGTGGTTTTGTCAGGTCTGTGACTATATTTCTTTGTGGTTTCTCCCCTTTTCCCTCAGAATTCTCAAATGACAGAGTCCCCAGTCAGATAACCTTGCGGGAGTAAATATTCTCACACTCTCACCTGCCCTCAGCAAATGATGTGACTGTGGGAATGAAGATATTTGCATTTTTTTCAGACCCCATCTTGGTCATGTTTTCCAGCTGATAATTTTTTCCACTGCTTTTTCCAGGCTGTGCTTCCAGCTGGGACTAAGGGAGGTGTCAGCACAGAACCCAGTAAGCTGTTCCAGCCTCACTGCAGGCCATTGATGGACCAGCACAGAATAAATAAAGTACACTCAAACATCCTTGCTGTCTTTAGGAGGAAAAACTTCTGCTCCTGGGATTTTGAGTGGTCTTTAACCTTGTGAACAAAATGTTTTGGGGAAAGAACAAGTGAAGGCTTTGCATTGCTCTTGTGCTGAGAATACTGGAAAAAAGCAGAGGATCAAAACATGACAGACTTTCACCAGAAAAAGTCCAAGCCCTACAGAAATGGATATTCTGGAAGCAGGACTAAAGGGTTCTGGAGACATTTATTAACTGAGTCAACGGTACCTGTTCAGGCGGGGAGAGTGAGACAAGTGTTTGTGGTCCCCTTTGTGCAGCTGGCTGTGACTCCAGAGAGACTGCTTTGGGTTAAAGTGCTGCTCTTTGTCCTCCTCTGCTTATGTGAAATCTATGGGGTCTCTCAGAGGCAGAAGCTCTCCAGAAGTTGAACTACAGACAAATCATCCACTTTCCCTTTGTGCCTGACCATGGGCTCGTGCTCTTTTTACCCTCAAAGCTGATCAAAGCACCCCCACCTCCCCAGACACCAAGCTCCTCGTGGGCTTGGGAGAGCAATGAAATGTATAAGTGAGTGGATCAAATTCATGGTTTACTCTAAATCACTTGTCTTTCATTTTAATGTTGTGTGATGGATGTAAAATCAAGTTGCCTTATAAAGAACACGCTACTCGGTGTTTTTAAGCACATAGGCTTCACAGCAACAGCTGATTAATAATTAATTAAAATAATGGTCAGGCAAAGAAATATAACTTTGCCAATCTATAATTACTTGGAAGCTTCTTCATACATTTTCCATGAGAGTCTTTTCCTTGTAAGACTCTGAAAAAGTATATTTAGTGTTTGTTTGCTTTCAACTATGGTTTGCAGCGGATATTGACTGAAACAGCATCTTAATCAGTCTGACCTCAGCCTCCAGGGGATTTTTTTCCATTGGCTCTATCTCTTCCTTCTTGCCTCTCCCTGTGTGCTAAGATTCTTGTCAGAGCTGCTAACTCTGATACCTTTAGTGCTTCATTTTCTAAGACTTTCTAGCTCAAAATTTTTTCTGCATATTCACATCTTGGGAGGGGTGGGGGGGACAGCTAGTTCTTGCTGACTGTGACCTGAGCTAAATTTCTTGGAAGCAGCTCCCTCCCATCCTCCTGCTTTTCTCAAACAAATTTTCCAGCAGCAGCTGTGCTGAGAACAAATTATTAAGTAATGCAAAGCATTTTAGAGCCTTCAAGGAGTTGGGTCTTCTGTGTGAAGACCACTCAAAATGGATAATTCAGCTGGGTTTTCCTACCTCAAACCTGGAGTGTGGCTGTTTTTTTGCCTGTGAATTTGGCAAGGGCTCTTGTGTTGTTTTCATCTCTGAATTTGAAATGACTGTTTTTCATTGCTTCCTATTTTCAGCAAGTTCAATTGAATCCAGCTTTTTTTAATTTCAAAACTCAAAGGTGTCCTTGGCTTCCCATTCCCTTGTTGTTTTTAGAAAGCAACTTGATCAGAGAGATCTGGGGTGAATGATACAGCTCCTTTGATACCCAGCCTCACTTTTCAGCCAAACAGTTCTCCTGGCACTGTCTTAATACTATCTCCATGGGACTGATGATTTGTTATTTCTGTCCTGATTTCTTCTGTGGCAGCAGGAAAACAGAATCTCTCAACCTGGTCAGGGATTGGGAACAGGAAGCACATTACTAAAAGCTGAAGGGTTTTTCCATAGCTTGGCTAGAGGTTTGTTAATTCCTGACTGCATGTTTTTGGTCCCCTACCCCAGGTAAATCTAGTCCTTGGTGAATAAAATGTCTGGAATCTTCCTTGTTGGAAAGTACATCAAATATCATCTCCTTGCAACCCCAATGCCCAAGGAGAGCTTGAGATGGAAAGGGATCTTCATTGTATCTGCCACTTCCTGATGTGGGAATGTGGAGAGAAAATGGATCCAGGCATGTCCGAGGTGTGCAGGGCACTGGACACAAGCTGGAGCAAAAGAACAAGTAGGAGAGCAGCTTGGGATAATGGAAGGTGTCCCTGCTCATGGCAGGGGCTTGGAACGAGATGGACTTTAAGGTCCCTTCCAACCCAAACCATTCTGGGATTTTCTTATAGTAGAAAAAAAAAAAAAAGCCACCTGAGGATATTCAAGCACTATAAAAGAGTCTGGGGGGACTGTGGGGTTTATATTCTTTGAGCTCTTGAGTCATGTGGTTTAGTTCTGACTTACTTGGACCTCTAGAGGTACCTTCCCACTTGAAAAACTCTGATTTCCATGGTTTAAAGGCATTTTACTCAAGATATCTTTGGCTATCTGTTGCTGTTACTTATGAACAGAAACACACAGACTCCAAATGTGTTCATCGGAAGGCTGAAAAGAGGAATCTTTATTAATTTAAATGGAGCTTAAAATGGAGCGCCTCATATAAGGTAGAGCTAATTAAAAGTGATTGGTGCATGGGAACCCCACCTTCCCTACTTTCATTGGCTAAGTAAGAGAAACAATATATTTTATGTTTTGGAAACAGGGATGAAAAACACCACCTGTTGTTTTGAGAAAGAATATTGTTTGGAGAGTATGTTTACAAAATTTCTCTTGGGAAAGTGAGAAGATTTCCCTTGGGAAGAAAAGATCCTGACAGGCCTTCAGCCATGAAGTTTCAGACACAGAACTGTCAGCCCCACGTGCATCTGATGAAGTGTAGCTTTTTGGGGTGGGATAGTCTGCTGCCTGCTGCTGACACACACCATTACCTACACAGTGGTGTGAGATTGGAATAGATGTGCAAGGTTTGCATGTTACACCCAGCTCCCACAGAATGGAGACTGAAATAGCCCCAAGCATATGTTAATTTTCACTGAATATTCGATGAATTTGACAGCGTGCTTTAGTTATATGGCTCCGTGGAAACAGATGTACTTCCTCACTGGAGGAGTTTCTTTGGATTAAATGAACATTTGAGAGCTTTTTCTTTGGTGTTACCACTTGTCTTTGTGCTGCATGGCTTTGATTTCTGTATGTGATCTCAGTGCATGCAAAATAGGCACAGGAAATTATGTTTATTATTATAAAGTCTTAAAACAGAAAGATTATATAGTTTGGCTGAGTTCTGAACTTTACAACAGTGAGTGACAGCAGTCATTACTAAGGATAGCACTCTGAATCTTGCAACAATATTACCATGAGACTTGAAAAATTAATGAACTTGTTATTTTCCTTAAATATTCTAGCTGTATTCAAATATACTTGATTATTGAAATCAAGTGTCTTTCCTTTTCATGAATGTGGTTTCCATGAAGTTTTGATGCAAAAGTGAAAAGAATTCATTACTTCAAATTTGAAGGATTTTTGGTTTTAAAAGTTTTTGTTGCTGAGACTCTCCTGTGATTGTCATCAATTGCAGTATTCTGGATTAATGCACATTTTTATTTCGATCCTAGCAATATTCTAAGAAATCCATGGAGCTGTAGCTAAGATGTGAGCCTACTGCATTGAAACTGGTGGAAGTGAGTCTCCAGCTGACTACTGTGTTGATTAGAGCCTTCTTATTGCTTTTTGTTTGGGTTTTGGGTGTTTTTTTAAGCTGATCTCAAGCATTCATCTCCTCTCCTCACCTCTCTTCATTTTTAAAGCTTGATGAACACTTTCTCAGAACATTTCCATCAAATAAAGTGCATAAAAGCCTGAGGTGCACAATTTCTAGTCACTCAACACTGATAAGCTGAAAATTACATAATTCTTTCTGGTGGATTTATTTTTTTATTATTATTTTTAGGGCTTTTACAGAAAGAATCTGCCAGTGTTCTGTTCCCACCTATTAATATTTCACACCAAAATGCACTTTCAGAGCTTTCTGGGCTGACATGCACATCGGAATGATTTCATTGTTCTTCAAATGCAATGCACTCTCACGCTGAAAGGAAATACAAGTCTCTGCATTTAGGAATGTAAATTGTGAAAAAGGGTTTTAAATGTTTGTGGACAGCAGGGTGGGTGATGAGGGTGGACAGGATCACAGCTCTCTGCTTTGTTGCATCCCCATTTTCAAGATCCCATAGCATTAGGTCTTTATCTTTGCAGGGTCACACTTAAACTTTCCAGGAGACTTTTGTCTTTCAGTGAGACTAGTTTGACATTCAGACTAGTCAGAAGTACTTCTAATAGATTTAAATTCCATTAAAAATCCCTTTTTGAACAGTTCCAACATCACTAATTGCCAAAATATTGCCATTTTGCACCAGCTTCTGTTCTCCTTTCTCTTTGGTATGTCCTTTAGTGTGTCATTGTAGGCTTGATGGAATATTCTGTTACATCCTTAGGCAAATGGCTAAAAAACTGCTTTCAGTAATTAATATTAAATGAAAAATCCCTGTGACTTGAGCAGCCAGATGGAAATATGCCATTCTACAATATTTGCCATTCAAAATGAGTAAGAGTCACTGGAGCTGGGATCTTCTATGAAACTTGGTTTGTCTCCAGCAGTGCACCTGCCTTCCTCAATGCAGAAGAAAGGAGGAACCAGAAAGTGTTGCCTGCACACAGAACCCGAGCTGTTGTCCACGCAGAAAAGTGCTCTTTAGGCTTTTCCAAGATTTTTAAAGACCCAAACCCCAAAGAAGTTGTGCTGCCTGTGCTTTTGTTGCCAAATTTGTATGTAACAGGACTTTTCCCACCTATGCTTTGGGCAGGACTCAGGTCTAGTTTGAGTAGTTGCATTGACCTTTCTTGCACTGAAGAACACCTTCTGTGGCTCCTTCTTTTCCTGTGCCTTCACAGAACCCAAAATTAAGTCAACAAATTGCCCTTATTATTATGACAGATAATTCTCTGTATTTCTCCCCAGGTTTGTTGTGTTCCTGCTCGTTATGTTCGAGGTGCTTCTGAGGATGAGAAATGCTCAAATGCTATAGTTCCCATTTAGGTTATGAATCCAGAATCCCAACATAAAAAGGGTGAGGAACCATACAGGAGCTATTATTTCAAGGTGGGCTGCTGCAGCTTGGACAAAAAGGGGAGACGTGGGTTTTTGTACAAGCAATAAAGGGGTGCAGAAGGCAGGTCATGCACAGGAAATGAAGTTCTGTGTGCAGCTGCATCAGTGCCAGTTTCCTGCTCAGGAACAGGAGCAGCCTTAACAGCTTGCAGCCAAAGCAAGAGAACTCCAGAGGGATTTTGGGGATAGAAATGTTCTTTGTGAATCTCCATGTAACGCTTTGTTTGAACTGCTGTAATTAGTAAGTACCCCGTCTGTTCTACGACAGTGTTTGACATTTTGTTCTCTCTGGAAATCCACAGGGAGAGTTGAGATGACGGAATGGTCATGATTAGCACTCAACAGAGCAAGTATTAGTTTTTTTGCCTATTTGATCCATCATGCTTTTAACTATTGGATTCTGTGGAGCCTAAGCTTTGAAACCCCACTTACAAATCTCCTGTTAGGCATTGCCTTTAACAGTGGGATAATAATTATAGAATCCCAGAATGGTTGGGTTGGAAGGGACCTTAAAGCTCATCTTCTTCCACCTTCTGCCACGGGCAGGGCTGCCTTCCACTAGACCAGGTTGTTCCAATGTGTGCTCAAAGCTCAGCCAAAATAACCTTGCTCCTGAAAAGGGATTTCACAGCTGGTAATGGTGATCTCAATGCTGGTCTCCTTGGCATTAAAAATGTTGCTTGATGTGGTGAAACAAACTTAATTTTAAAAAGATACAACCCCCCATCCCCTAAATTAGCTCTACAGGAGAGTTAATATATGTTACACAGGGATATATAGTGATAGGACAAGGGGAAGTGGTTTTAAACTGAAAGATTTAGATGAGATATAGCAAGAAATTCTTTCCTGTGAGGGCAGCAAGGCCCGGGCACAGTTTTCCCAGAGAAGCTGTGGCTGCCCCTGGATCCCTGGAAGTGTCCCAGGCCAGTCTGGACAAGGCTTGGAGCAGCCTGGGACAGTGGAAGGTGTCCCTGCCAAAGGCAGGAGGTGGAATGGGATGGGCTTTTAGGTCCCTTTCAGCCCAAACTATTCTGGGATTCTATGATACTACTTGATTTCACAGGTATGTCATCAATTCTGCCTTCACCCATAAAAAGCCCCTCTCAAGCTTTCACAGGTTCTGGGATAGAATGTGATTTTACTGCCAGCCACTGAATTAAATCCCACTGTACCTTTTTTCTGCATGGGGGCAGGGAGGGGCTGCAGGGCTCAAATCCCTGGAGCTTTTCAGGCACCATTTTTCTTCAAGCTGCTCTCTGCCTTTATACTTGGTTTTAAACAAACAAAAAGCTTATTCACATGCAGAAGACTCTTCTTTTCTTTATAGTCACTTTACTGCTCTCAATACAATGAAAAATATTTTTGTATCTATGTGAATTTCCACTTCTTAGTAATACAAGCACTTGCTGCATTTTGATTCCTGCATAGATAACAAGGATTCTCATCTTGAGGATAACAGCTTTTACTTCCTTCACCAGAAGGACACGGAGCTCTTCGGCCAGGATCCATTACAATACCTTTTGATTTTTCACAAATAGCTCTGTCTAGTCCAAACCTGGAGTTACATAACTTCTGTCAAGTGGGAGAGGCAGGATGTGCTGAAAGTAAAGTTGTAAACCAAACTCACCCCCATATATATGTAAAAAATAAAAACCAAATAAACTACACCATTTAAAACAAGTGCAAGTTCTCACTGAAATCGCTGCTGGAGTCAGCCCTGATTTTGCTGGAATACGGTAAATATTAACATATTCCTGTAGATCTGGAATACCTGTACGTGTACCGTCAGACCAAGAATGCAGGAATGCCGGGAAGCATGAACTATTGCCAGGGAGGTGCTTTTGTATTTGGAAAATACTGATTATCTTTACCCTAAAAACTTTCAGAAAGCATTTTTGACTCATGTTTGGGCTACCAAATTTCTTACTTGAGAACCATAAAGTGGCCCCCCAAATCTGTCTCTTTTCCAGGTTTGCTCTACCTAAGAGGACCAGGCAGAAGGGTTTCTTCTTCAACTATAGACCACCTTTTTAAAAGGAATAATTGAGCTCTCCATTTATGTACTGTGTAATTATTTTCCTTGAGAGTTACTAGCCAGGCAGGTTTCACAGGGCACTATCTGCAGGTATAAACCACAGTACAGATTCATGTTCAGTACTTTGGAAATGTTGCTGTATGACCAAAGTGCTGCTGCCTATGAAAACTCTGCTTCAGGGAAACATGGTGCCAGAGAATGCACGGGAGCCATTTAGCTCCTTCTGAGGTTTAGCTGCAAGTCCTTGATACATGGGGGTTTTATGTTCCTTAGGAGCAGTGGATCACTGGTTGTGTTCTGTCTTTGGGCTCAACACACATGTTTTAGGGAGCTGTTAGATGGGGTGAAGCTCCTAAGTGATAATTTGTGAAAATGCAGATGTGTATATGCCACGGTAATGTGATATTTAAGACAAATAAACCTACCTTCCATCACAGAAGGAAAGACAACTCTGAGACTTAAAATCCTGGAATGACTTAGGTTTGAAGGGACCTCAAAGCTCAAATTTTCCACCCCTTTCCATGGGCAGGGACCCTTCCACTATCCCAGGTTGCTCCAAGCCCCATCCGACCTGGCCTAAAGTGCTCCAAATTGGGTGATTAAAAGGCTGTAAAAGGGTCTCCAGCAGCAAATGGGATAGCACTGCTTTCTGCAAGGAAACCGGGAAGGAACCACCAAGGAAGGTGGCCTGGGAACAATCCATCTCTCCAAGGAGTCACTGAATATCACAGCAATAGAAATTAATTTTACCCAAGTGAAAAGCTTCAAGTCAAAGGCAGGAGAAAGCCAGATTACTCCATGCTGAGTGTCAAACAAAAAGTTAAGGAACAAACTCTGATTTTTGTTGAGTAAAAACACTTTTAAAATCCTCTATTACACTGAACAGTGCTTCAATAACCTTGTAGTAAATTAGATTAATAGGTGTTGATTTTACAGCTGCTTCATTATCTCCTGCTACATTAAAATCTAATTATTTATTCCCGCAAGCGTTTTCTTTTTCTTTGGGCTTTTTACTGCTGCTGTCGGTGCCACAAACGAGCTGCGGTGTTATCTGTTCCTGCAGTCCACGGGCAGCAGGTGGAACAACATCTCTTCCAAATAACCTGCAGCTGCTATTCCCTGCACTCTGCTGCAATTAAGGCTTCGTTAGGTGAATAACTCAGCCGCTCCTGGCCATGATCCCTCCCCTCCTTTAAAAGGAAGGCATGACACAGATAAAGGTGGGGCTTTGCGAGCTCGGGTATTTCAGAGCCTTCCTCTTGGAGTCATGATTGCAGAAGGAGTCCTGGGGCATATCCTGGAGACTTTGGTAAGTCTGTGCTGCTGATTAAATGTTGGCTTTTCTGTCCTTAAGAGGATAAACTCTGAATTTGCTGAAGTTGTGGGAGCGGCTGCAGCTGAATTTCGGCGGCATCCTCTGCTGTTGCAGAGCTTTCCATGTAAAGCCAATGTCGGGAATTGTTCATGCAAATATTGGTTACGTTTAACTGGAAGCTTCCTGAGAATGGAGCTGGTCTTGCTTTTTCAGCTGCAGGAAAGTTTCTAAAAGCCTCTTAAATTGTCTTTTTAGAACTAAATATTTTTTTTTTTACTATTTTTTTCCCCTTTTTAAAAGTCACCTTAGGCTGAAGATTTCCTGGGATAGGCTCCTTGAATTGCCTATAGTCTTATACTTAAGAGTATTATTGTGGAGATTATCCAATGGTTATGGTTCTCAATGATGGTTCTCAATGGTTGTTTAAAGAAAGTTACGCTTCAATGCGTTGAATATCTTATATACTCAATTTAATGGGTTGGAAATGTGATAGAGAAAGAGTAGTTTGCTTGTTCTGTGGACTGCAGCTGTGTCGCATCTTTTAAAATACGTGTAATTGCTGTGTTATCTCCAACACTCACGGAGTTAATGAGCGTCGCTCACTGGCATCAGCTAAACACTGTTATCAACGAGGCTTTTCAGAATTTAAAATTAAATACCAGGTTTTCAAGGGGGCTCTTTGCGCTCTCGGTAACTTTTTCTAGTTTGTTTGCTGCACGTTCGTTCTTATCAATTATTTACAAAAGCAGCAAGGCAGACTTGAAATCCTGTAGTGTTTGAAATTAATAATTTAATGCCCTTGTTTCTTTTTAATCTCTTTTCTATGCAGTTATGTCCATAGTCACTTTTCTGGTGTTAAACTTTATTAAGCAAATCAACAATGAAAGTTAAACTATCAATAAATAAGTTGCGTAGATCCAGATCTAAATGTAATTTCCCTCCGTGGGGCTTTTATCTTAAATTACAACTTTAAAGCCGTCTTTACGCTGAACAGTAATCATATGAAATAGTAAGAATTGCTTTCTGGGTTATTAGGAGATATGTCTCCCAATACAGAGTTGCCTGTGTCCTTAAACCTCAGATTTCTATCCTTATCAGCAGCCAAGTTGCAGTTTCATGGAGTTTCTTGCTGCCTGTCAAGGTGTTTTTTTGTGCCTCTATGATGTGTGCCAGCTCTGAGCCTCTCTCTGTTTTGTGTACAACTTCCCTCTCTTCCTTAGTATGCGGTCTGACAAGCCTGCCCCATCAGAGAACGTTTTTGGGACAGACATTCCCACACTATCAATCACTGCTGCTGACCAGCTTGGGGTCAGGTTTGGGTCCCTTATTCTCGGTCACTCGGGTTTTCCTCTTCGGTCGCTTTTGGATCACTGATGAAGAGATTGCACAGTAAAGGGGTTCGCAGGAAAGGGGGCAGTAGTTGTTCTTCCTCTGGGCTGAGAATCCCAAAGAGCTGTGGTGGGGATCTATGGAAGGCGACTCCACCACTGCCGCGGGCAGCCCCTTCATTCTGGTGCCTGACAAACCTTTCAGTGAAGAAATTTAATTTTCCTTAATATCCAATTTAAACCTCCCCTGGCCCAGCCTGAGGCTGTTCCCTCTCCTCCTGTCCCTGTTCCTGGGAGCACAGCCTGACCCTCCCTGGCTGCCCCTTCCTATGAGGGAGTTGTGCAGAGCCACAAGGGCCCCCCTGAGCCTCCTTTGCTCCAGGCTGAGCCCCTTTACCAGCTCCCTCAGCCCCTTTACCAGCTCCCTCAGCCC
>CM031863.1:37133392-37182888 GCA_018697195.1 Certhia americana | reverse complement strand
TCCCTGCCCTGGACACTCTCCATCCCCTCCTGGGGCTCCATTCCCTGTCCTGGACTCTCTCCATCCCCTCCCGGGGCTCTGTTCCCTGCCCTGGACACTCTCCATCCCCTCCTGGGGCTCCGTTCCCTGCCCTGGACACTCTCCATCCCCTCCTGGGGCTCCGTTCCCTGCCCTGGACACTCTCCATCCCCTCCCGGGGCTCTGTTCCCTGCCCTGGACACTCTCCAGCCCCTCCGTGTCCCTCTGGCCGGAGTGCCCAGCGCTGCCCATTGCCCTGCAGGGTCTCAGCGGGGCCAGGCTCTGCCCTGGCGCTGTCACTCCGTGGCTGCCACAGCCCAGGGGCCAGCGGCCTCTTGCCCACCTGGGCTCCTGTTCAGCCCTGACACCAACACTGCCAGGGCCTTTTCCAGCTTTCCAGCTGCCCTTCCCTGAGCCTGCAGTGTTCTGTGGGGTGGTTGTGAGCCAGGGACAGGACCTGGCCCTTGGCCTTGCTGATCCCGGCTGTGCAGATCCCTCTGCAGAGCCTTCCTGCCCTCCAGCAGATCCACATCCCGCCAGCTTGGAGTCTGCAACTTCCTGAAGGTGCCTCGATCCCCTCATGCAGGTCCTTGATGAAGAGAAAAATATTAAACAGGACTGGGCCCAGTACTGAGCCCTGGGAAACCCTACTGGTGACTGGCCACCAGCTGAATTTAATTCTTGGGCTGAAATTATTCCTATATCATGGAGGAGCTAGGAAGGAGGAAGAGGGCTTTTTTTTTTTTTTTGGTGCTCTTCCATCACTTATCAGTGCTAGAGTGATACAGATCCCCGGGCATGCTGCTGAATTTGGGGAGGTAGCTGAGGGCTTCTGCCATGCACAGTAAACAACACTGAGTCAATCGTGCTCCCCCTCAACACGAAATGTTTTTCAAAGGATTTTTAAAATAACTATAACACATAAATGTACATGCCTTGTGGAAACGTTCCTTTTCTTACTGCTTTGGGGGCTTGCTCACATCACATTCCATCCTTCTGTTTACAACTGCAGCTTCCCACTGCCTGTGCCATTCCTAATGTGTTGAGTGCCCCAAGGAAATTTTCACACTTGCTGGTTCTTGGCTCTCAGGAGTTCTATATTTACGGGGTGATGCTTCAGTGTTGCTGTGCCTGGGAGGGGTGTTTTGTGTGCCATGCAGTGGCAATGTCACCCCAGAGGCAAACCCAGAGCACGAATCCAGGGAAAAAGGCAAGAGAGAAAAGAGTGGTGGAAGCATAAGTAGGCTTTGAGCTCCCCATGTTCGCTGTCTGACAGCTTTTCTTTCAGGAAAAGGCCTTTTCCAGTGTTATTCACAGAGCAGTGTGAAGGGAATTGAACTACTTGTATTAGAATAAATATGGTTTTGTTCTGTGCATTGCTGCAAGTGCAATGATGCTTGTTCAAAGACGATGACTTCAACACAGGGATCTGCTTTAGCAGGCATTTGAAATGTGTTTGCTTCTACAGGTCACTTCCTGACTTTTGGAGCCAATATCCTTTAAATCCACTTGCTCCTTGGTTTGCACCTGTTGACAGTCCTTGTTCCAGGAGTGGGATCAGTGGGGTGGGTGCTGCTCCTCTAAACTCCTGGGGTCCTGCTGGCCCAACTGCTTTAACACTGCGGGTTTTTCCTCTGTGCCTGAAATGTTTCTTCTTAATATCCCCTTTAACTTGTAAATACATTGTTCGGGTATGTAAGCTGTGTCCTGAGCTTGCTCATCAGAGACAGAAAAAGTTAAAATATGGGAATGAATTGAACGGGATGGCGAGTAAGGTATGTTCCTTTCTCAGAAGATATTGACTTGGAGTTCTTTTGGAGAGGGGAAAGATAGAAGAAAGTCTCTATGTGGTATGAAATAACAGAAAATACTTTTTTCTGAATTTTTGTTTCGCTTTTTAGGAATAATACCTGACCTAATTCTTTATACTGGATTCAAATAACCTCTTCTCTGCCTTGCTAGGGTGCAGAGTGCCCTTGGTGTTGTCTAGTGCTCCTCCATTTGCCCCTCTACCATGCTTTTCTAGGTTTCCATGGGCAGCATGAGACACCGAAGAAATGGCAATTTTGAGAGTTCCAGACTCCTCTATTCCAGCATGTCTCGCAGCATAGACGTGGCTTGCAGCGATGCTGTGAGTACCTGCTACATGCTGGTGTCTTGGGAGGGGGCCACAGTGCTGATGAATTCGGTCAAGTCTGGAGCAGGGTGATGGAATTGTAACTTTCCCCTTTTAAGGAGAAATTTTCCTAACCAGTGACCTTCAAGCAGCAGCTGACGGGGTGAAACTCTAAGGGTGTACTTGAGTTCCTTTTGAACCCTTCATTGTGCTTTCTTCATCACTCATGGTTTTAAACCCTTTTCCACCTTGCAGCAAGAGACAAATTTATCTGTATAAAGCACCACCCCAAGCTCTTCTACCTTGATGGCCAAGGCAGCCAGCGTATAGTTATGTTAAGCATCCTTTCACGCCTGAGAAGTTTCCCGAGTTTAGCAATTGTGTGGCAGATTCCCTGCTCCTGATGGGTTTGCAGAATGCCTTAATGGCCGATTCTTAGGACTTTAGCAAGTGCTTCCCCCTCCTCTATTTTTTTGGTCTTGGCAAGTTGCGAGTTTTAGTGGTTGAATGCGAGTTTTCGTGGTTGAATACGTTCCCTTTTCCTTGTTTTGGATATAATGCTTTTAATGTTTTTTTCTGCTTGTAATAACTTCTATCTGCAGTTTAACTACAAGTATTGTGTCAAACCGGTAAACTGAACTATTAGCTGCATGTCTTCCCTTTGTGTCCCAGGTGAAATCTCGCCCTGCAAATCTAAGCTGTGTTTGAAAGCAAACAAAAAAACCTCAACCCTTTATCAGCAAGTGAGAATTTCTCTTTGCTTTCTTAGGTCCCAGAGGCAGATTAGGGATGAATTTGCATTCCCCGAGTGTGAACGCTTCTCCAGGGAGTTTCAAGGTTAATAGGAGAGTTAATGGTTAAACAAGCTGGAGAGACTTCGAGTTCCACTGAGCTCCCATAAAGGAGGACTTGAAGTTGTTCTGGACTCCTACTGGGGTCTTTGTGTTGAATTAAACCAGCCCTTACTCTAAAGAACCTTACTGTCCTCTCTTTTTTTAATCTTTATTTTTTTTACCATGGGGAATAATGTTTGCTATAGTGTTTTAAGCAGTGTCTTGTGTTCGCACTGATTGTGCTGCTACTGAGGTCTCTTCTGTTTCCTGAGTTGTCAGAAATAAACTTTTAAAAATTATTTTCCAGGATTTGGCCAACTTTATCCAGGAAAACTTTAAGAAGAGAGAATGTGTCTTTTTTACGAAAGACACCAAGTCAATGTAAGGAGATACTTTCCTCTTGTTTTTCAGGAACGGGGGCTGGGGGATGAGGCTATTTCTGTCTGCAAAGGCAGGGAGTTCTTGTGTTTTGGGGTTTTTTGTTCAGCGTTTTGGTTTTTTTTTTTTTTTTTTTTTTGGAGTCTGGATCTAGCAGTGCAATCTCACCTCGGTCCCCTTGTTTGAGTTACTGTACGAGTAACTTGATGCAAAACTTGGGATCTGGTCTTCCAGCAGCCCCATCACATAATATCACATAAATATAATTTAATATCAAATTCCCTATTTGAAATGTAACTGGGGCAAGTTAGATAGGTGCTTTGAAGGATGCAGCACTGGTATTGGTGTATGATAAGCTATGTATCAGAGGTTTGCATAATTATAAATTTTCGTTTTAAACCCAAAGCACAGTTTTCATGCACAAACCTTACACAGGCAGTAGGTTCTGCTCAGGCTGATGTTCTCTTGAGGCAGGATATTAAACTGGCTCTATTTTCAGGCACAGGTACCAGTGCAGTGCTAGTTTGAGGATCATAACATGTTGCTTTGTGATTTTGGTGGGGTTTTTTGTTTGGTTTTTTTCAGTCTCAGGAGCAAAGTGTTCAAACTAATATGGCTGCAGAAATCCTAATATTGAATTCTGAGGGCTCTCTGACACCACTCTTCTCTGAAGCTGGAAAGAAAAATGCCTCAGAGAGATGGAGAGACATTAGTCTCATTTCAGAAAGTCCTGCTTAGGGTCCTCCTCTGCCACCAAAAATGGGATGTCTGGCAAGGCACCAACAAGGGATGGAGGAGCTGGTTCTCATCAGCTTCTCTTCCTGCAAAGCCCTCTGGGAGGGGATTGCAGAACTTGCTGGGTTATTTTTGTCTAGATATTTTTAAGGTAAGCTGTTTCCATTAGCAAGGTGTACAGCAGAGTAAAAGAAACCTTTCTAAAGGTGACAAGCAATTACCCCTTCTCCCTGTCCTCTGAGGAAGCAGGAATGTGGGCTATGGAGAGGACCTTTAAAATCAGGTCAGCCCAGCACCACCACTAAACCATGTCCTCAAGTGCCATATCCATGTGATTTTGGAACACTTCTAGAGATGGTGACTCCATCACGATCTTGGGCAGCTTGTATTAATTGTTTTTTCCCTGCTATCCAATCTGAACTTCCCCTGGCACAACCTGAGACCTTTTCCTCTTGTCCTGTTGCTTGTGTACCTGGGAGAGGAGATACAGTGAACTTTTCCTGTGTGGTTAAGAGCACAAAAAGGGGAAGAAAGCCCTCGATACAGCCTGGTTCCTGCGCGCTGTGTTCCATTTCCCAGTGCTGGGCTGGAAGCAGGTTGTGGGGGGGAAGCAGGATCAGGTGCTGCTCTGCTTTGTCAGGTGGCAAATCCCAGTAGAGTCCCACACACAACTGGTTCTGTAGCTCCACCTGCTGCTTTCCCTGCTGGCAGAGCTCACTTTTCTGTCCTCAGGATTTCTCAGGGGTCCTGTGTCTTCTCACTCTTCTTCCAGGGGTAACTTATGTAAGTGTGGATACCCGGAAAATCAGCACATAGAGGGCACCCAGGTTAACACCACGGAAAAATGGAACTACAAGAAGCACACAAAGGAGCTTCCTACTGACGCCTTTGGGGACATTCAGTTTGAAAACCTGGGAAAAAGAGGAAAAGTAAGTGGAAATAGTAAGGATATTCATGAGACCCCTGTTGAGTACTTGTGGGAGCTCCTCAAAAGCAAGGAAGGTGAAATGGATTTTATTCTAATGGCAGAAGATAGGCTACAAGGAACACAAGCTCATTTCTCAAGCCCTGAAAATAGGTAACAAAGGATAATTCCTTCTGTGTTACTTGTTGGTTAGGCTGGTGATGGGAGTGAAAAGAGATTCTCTTTCAGGCATGGCAGGAGAATGGGTGAATTTCAAGGATTATTTTATATTCATACAGACCAGCTTGCTCAGGCCTATAAATAATTGAATATTTTCCAGGGTGGAGAGTTCTGGCGGGATGTAAGTTTTCTGTGGAACTTCAGGAGTTTTATTCCATTTGTTGGGTTTTTTACCTTGTGTCATTGCTCTGAGTGGGGACAGTGGAGGTGTGGGAAGAAGAAAATAGCTGCTGTTGCTGTTTCTGGTGATTTATACTGGTGCTTGTGAGGAGTCACATGTGGCTGAGCTCATCTGCCTCCTCTGAATGGCTGATACTTAACACCAGTGCAGGCTGCTTGGGACTATCAAAATAAATGAGGAAAATCAGAGCCTGCTATGTAAATTAATTTGGTTTGTTTTATGCAAAGTAGCAGAAGTAAGAGGCATTTGAGTGGGAAATGAGACAGAAAGTTCCAAATCATGCTTAACCAGATCCAAGTACTTCAGTTATTTCTTGATATGCACATTTTAGCTTTGTACTGCTTTGTGGGAAGCTGCTGCGTGACTGTACTGGAACAAAAAGTGCTTTGCTCTGTTGCAGTATTTCAGAATTCTCTAAGGTTAAATGTCCTTTCCTTAAGTTGTGTCTTCCCCACTTCCAACTCTGGGAAGCAGTTCATGTGCCCTCAGTTGTTTCATGTGAACTCTTGAGGCCACTGCATATTTCAGAGCATGCTTTGTTCAAACACTGCATAGAAGTCTCCTGGTCCATCCCACTGCAATGTGAGTTGGAATCACGTCTCAATTCCCTGTTCTTGTTCCATACACAGCAAGGAGCCTGCTGCTCCTGAATATTACCAGGTATTGTCTGTTATGTACAGCAAGGAGGACTTCAAATTCAGGGTGACCTAAGAATTTCTGCCAATTTGTCAGCAAGGGATGGCAAGTTTTATACCCTGTATTGTGCTTTTTAGGACAGGTGAGTCTTAAAAAGTTCTGAGCAGATATGAGATGTGAATGAGACCCCTAAAGAGGTTTGAGAACGGGCTGGGAGAGCTGGAGGTGTTCATCTGGAGGTGGGAAGGCTCTGGGGGGACCTCAGAGCCCCTTCCAGGCCCTAAAAGGGCTCCAGGAGAGCTGAAGCGGGACTGGGGACAAGGGATGGAGGGACAGGACAAGATAAGGTGGTTTCCCTCTGCCAGAGGGCAGGGTTAGATGGGATATTGAGAAGGAAGTCCCCTCTGTGAGGGTGAGGAGGCACTGGCACAGTTTTCCTAGAGAGGTTGTGGCTGCCCCTGGATCCCTGGCAGTGTCCCAGACCAGGCTGGATGGGGCTTGGAGCAACCTGGGATAGTGGAAGGTGCTCATGGCAGGGATGGGACTAAATGAGCTCCAAGCTCCCTTCCAGCCCAAACCACTCTGGGGTTCTATAAAATCTCTCCCTCTGTAAACACAGCTTTTTAGCTCTTTCTTTATGCAATACTGTTCACACCCTGTAACATCTCGTGGGTCACAGTCACTGCATTTAAAGTTCTGAGAGCCCAAGCCCCAAAAAGACTTCCCTGAATCACAGCTGTGATCTGGAGCAGCATCCAGTCAGTACCAGGAGATGGCATCCTTGTACTTCGGGAGGCGCTGAGCTGAGGAGTTCACCCGCTGGAGTGGAGCTGGCAGGTTTGCTGTGGGCAGGGCTGACCAGGTAATTTTCCTGGTAGCTCCCCCATCTCCTGTGGGGGATTCTCTCCAGAGAAACACACAAAGCTTCCTAGGACAGAGGCTGTGGGAGTCCCTTAGCTCTCCTGTGTGGCTGCTGGAGCCTGCTCAGCATCCTCTGTGATGCCCTAAATGCTTTAACTCCTTCTGGTACCCTGTCCTGGAACACATGAATGTTTTTATTCAAGTTCAGTCTCTTAGGTGAGGACATTCCTTCCTCAAAGCAATCCTTTTATTTTGCTCTCATGCAAATGCTGGGCAATTGATACAAAATCCTCTGATTCAGGTCCAAGCTACTCCTTTTCATCTCCTGATTTGGCTTGTGCAGCCATGAATGTCTTCCAAAAGTGATGAAACTGTGAAGAGGCTTTTAAATAGCAAAGCAAGACAAGGCCAGAGAAGCTTTTACATAAATGGAGACATGCTGAGTCCACCTGAAGCCAAGATTCTCTCTCTTATGTGCTTTTTGGCATCTTTGTAGAGTGTTCAAGCTTTACTACAAACTTGTATTTGTTTTGTGTTAAACTAAAAGCACTGGAGAGTGTTGTGACCACTCACACAGAGCCTGGAATTTGTTTGAGTAGTGTAATCAAGATACAACTGTCATTATTAGTTCACTTGCAGTGATGCTGCCACTGATTCATAATCTAAGCTTTAAATAGCACTGTTGGAGTTAGTTGCTGTAGTGGTGGTGTGTTCATCCTTGCAGAGCTTCTCTGAAGCCCAAGGTCAGTGCTCTGGCCTTCTCTAGAGGAGGATAGGTTGGGTGCCTGGTTGTAGGGGAAGGATAAATGTGCTTCAGAGGAAGAAACCAGGATTTCATCATTACCTTGCCTTTCATCTCCTGGCTGTTGGAACAAAGCTGTGCAGCAGTGAAGAAAATGCAGCGGCTGGGTTGCTCCCAGCCACCTCGATGATCTCCTGATGTATTTGTTCTCCTATTTTCTCTTCCCCCAAGTACATCCGCCTGTCGTGTGACACGGACTCCGAGACACTCTACGATCTCATGACCCAGCACTGGCACCTGAAAACCCCAAACCTCGTTATCTCAGTCACTGGCGGCGCCAAGAACTTTGCACTCAAGCCCCGCATGCGCAAGATATTCAGCAGGCTGATCTACATCGCCCAGTCCAAGGGTAATCACCTGTGCCTCTGTAACTTCACTGCTGCACAGCTCAAAGGGTCCGTGGGATCGCAGAGCTGGCGTGGTTTGAGCGACAGGTGTGTGCCAAGGAAGGCAGGAGCCTCCCTTGGAATGGAGAATGGAAACCCCCTCCCTCCCAATTATTATAATGTAGGGCTGACAATTCTGTGTCTCTGAAACTTCATAGCTGAAGGCCTGTCAGCATGCTTTCTTTCCTAGGGAAAGCTTCTCACTTTCCCAAGAGAAATTGCATAAACATATTCTCCAAACGATATCCTTTCTCAAAACAACAGGTGGTGGTTTTCATAACATAAAATATATTGTTTCTCTTACTTAGCCAGTGATAATAGGGAAGGTGGTGTTCCCATTCACTTTCTACTTAGCGAAGTACCTTATACTAGGTGCTCCATTTTTTTTAATAAAAATTCCTCCTTTCAGCCTTCTGATGAACTTTAAATTTAGAGTCTGTGTATTTTTATTCATAAATAAGTGACATCATAACTTTTAAATTAAGGGGCTCTCAGGCAAAGATATGGGAATAAGAATAACAGTTCTTTAGTAGGGGAACTAAAACAAAAATAAACCCAAAACACATGCAGTATTGCAAAAGAGAAAACAAACAAACCCGCTGACAGAGTCAGGACACAACCTGACACCCTGTGGGTCAGGGTGTTGGTGGCAGTGCCATTCCATGGTGGCTGCAGTCCCAGTGGCAGATGTGGCTGTGCTGAAGTGATGCTCCTGTAGAAAGAGTGGAGTTTTTCACTGAAGGTCCAGTGGTGAGAGATGGGCCTGGTGTTCCTCTGAGAATCCAGTGTAAAGGCTGCCTTGGTGTTCCAACTCCCAGATTTTTGTCCAGGGAGGAATGCTTGGCTCCTCCCCCTGGTTGGAGCATTTCCCAGTGGGATGATGGAATTCTAGCAGTGAGACTCACTGGCCCATCAGCTGAAGATCTCTCCCTGGAGGGAGGCTGGGCTGTGGCAGAGATCAGAAAACTGCCCCAGTGGGTTTATTGACAGTTGGCCATTGACAGACAATTACACCAACCCCCACACTCCTCAGTTTCATCAGATGGTGACAGAATAGAGAGTTTTGGTTACATTTTGCACTGCAACCCATGGCAAGAGTGTTCAGTTTGCTTCTGCTTGGCTGCTGCACTTGGGACACGTGTGATGTTAATGGTTTGGAAGTAACAGGATTGGGATTTAGTCAGGGGCTGCCTGTGGTGACAAAAGGTGAGTTGTGTAGCAACTCATAGCCTTAACTGAAGATGATCTTAGTTGAAGAATAAACCCCCAAGGTCACAGAAGGGGTTTGGGTTACTCCTTTAATGCTGTGGGAGGGTGGATGTTTGGTGTGTTCCCCCTGGTGACTGGGTGTTGTTCCAGGAGCCTGGATTTTCACCGGGGGCACGCACTACGGGCTGATGAAGTACATTGGGGAGGTGGTGAGAGACAACACCATCAGTCGCAGCTCGGAGGAGAACGTGGTGGCCATTGGCATTGCAGCCTGGGGCATGATCTCCAACCGGGACACCCTCATCCGCACGGCCGACACCGATGTAAGGAATCCTTAACGAGCTTCAAGTTAAGGCTGAAAAACTTGGGATCTCTGAGATCATCAGGTCCAGCTATCAGCCCAGCACTTCCACCACATTCACTATTAAACCACAGCCTCAGTGCTATATGGATGGGTTAGTGGGGAAAGAAAGAGGAGGCTCGGCCTTAAAATGTCAGGAGCTCTTCCCAGAAGAGGAGGAAAGTAAAATGTTCACACACCTAAGTTAGTCGTGCACATCAGGCCTGGTGAGGAGGATTTCAGCTGTGCCAAATTCTGGCATGTCTCTGTGGGAGCTCAGCTGCTCTAACTCCTGTGTCTGGCTTTGCTTTAGGGAATGACCACTCCCATGGTTATTCTAGCTCTGAAATCCTCATGCACTCCCCCAGAGGAAGGATTCCCATGAGTGAAGGCCTGTTGTACCTGCTGCTGCTGTTTAGGATCTTTGCTGACACTGCCAGATGCACTAGGGTAGCCCCCCTTGTCTCTTGTCCACCAAACACAATAGAGCAATTCTAAAAAGCTCTCTTGACACCTAAATAAGGTGAGCATGTCCTTGTCCTTGAATCTCTGTCATCCCTTGTGCCCCTAGGGGAGCTACTTGGCCCACTACATCATGGATGACCTGAAGAGAGACCCCCTGTACTGCCTGGATAACAACCACACACATCTCCTGCTGGTTGATAACGGCACCCACGGGCACCCCACGATAGAGGCCAAAGTACGGACCCAGCTGGAGAAGTACATTTCAGAGCGGGTCATCCCAGGTATCCTCTTCCTCCTCCTGTCTCTGCGTGCTTTGGGGCTGATCCACAGTGGTTTGCTTGGAATAAGAAAGTGGTGGCAGCTTCCTTGAGTTTGTGATAAGAACGTTTCACTGAGACTCAAAACGGTCAAAGGAGTGGATAAATACAACAAAAATGCATTTTAAGGACTTCAGAGATAAGCAAAAATTGGGATTTCTAGAAGGGAAGCTTCTGTTGAAGAAGGGTATCTGAAGTCAAGTTTTGCAGAATGTTAGGCAAAACTGAGTTTTTGTTAGAAACAGCTGGCAAAATCAACAGCAAACTAGTATTTGCATGAACGGCTTCAAAATTGTTCCGTTGTACTCAGGAAAAATAAGTTGTTCAAATTGCATTAATTGATTAAATCTTTTTCCTTCTTTTTTCTTTTGGCATATTTTGCAGAATCTAATTACGGTGGGAAGATCCCAATTGTGTGTTTTGCCCAAGGTGGTGGGAAGGAGACTTTGAAAGTAAGTTTATTTCTTTTATTTGTTCCCAGGAATGACAGCAGGGGCATTGCTCTAATCTTGAAGACTGATTACCCCGAAAGAAACTCTGTGAAGTAGGCAGTGCTGTTATTTACAGAAGCTTGCCTGACACTTGCTACAGAAGGACCTTGTTTGCAGTTTAAGCTTATGAAGTTTGTTTGAGTTAAAATTTCTGTGCAAAGATTCTGCCTTGGGCTGACGTCCTGAGAAAGTCTTGGCTGGGACAGTTCAGGTGTCTCAGTTCTTCCACATCACAGAATGTGAAGGGACATTAAAGACCATCCAGTTCCACCCCCTCCCATTATCCCAGATGGCTCCAAGCCGTGTCCAGCCCAGCCTTGAACATGTCCTGGGATCCAGGGGCAGCCACAGCTTCTCTGGGCACCCTGTGCCAGGGCCTCCCCACCATCACAGTCAATCATTTCCTCCTAATAATGTAAATATAAATTTCTCCTCTTGTAGTTTAAAACCGTACTCTCTTGACCCATTGCTACCTGCCCACGTAAAAAGTTGCTCTCCTTATTTCTTATAAGCCCCTTTAAGAACTAAAAGACCACATTTTAAATCTAGTTTAGATCTAGACCTGGTTTAAATCTTGGCATCTGAGCAGGGCAGGAGGGCTCTGCAGATTGAGGCCCTTCTAAGCGTGCATGGAGAAGGACCGGGCATCATTTTCAGACAGTTGACAGGCATGAGGAGAATGAACAGAACAGAGCGATTTCTGGAAACAGGATGTCTAGTGACACTGAGGGAAGGGAAAAAGGGAGATGGCTTCTAAGTTTCTCTCAGGGTTAAAACCCAGGGTTGTTACTTGCTCATTCACCCCTGCCAGAGTGAAGATGAGTGGCCTGAGGGAGCAAAGTGGGACCTGACCCAGGGTTTTCAAAGTGAGGGGGTGTGGAGTCATGGTGTGTGGGAAGGGAACAGTAACAATGAGGACAAGCTCTGACCAACTACAGGAAGAGCTGATTTAGCCTGCACTAAAGAGCTGGGAAAGGGGCTGGATTTTGCAAGAGAGTAGGATGCAGCAAAAATAAAGTTGAAGCAGCATGATATTTGTGATTTTGTTTGTAGATGTTGTCTTGGTACTTTGTGTTCTGACCAGAGCTGTACTGTTGCTGTCGAGGTTAAGCAAACTACTTGGCTTGTCAGGAGCATAAACAATGTGATTTCAAAGCACAATCTCTGCTGCCACTTCATTGCTGGTGTTAATCAATTGGTCTGAACCAGTGTGTGAAATTCATTATCCCTGTATGTTTCCTGGGAGTTTGGTTCCATTCACTTGATGTATTTTATCTTGTAGATGAAAGCAGGTGCAGTGTTAATCAGAGATCCTGAAATGAAGCATCTCTTCGGGTCTTAGAGGAAAGCTGAGCTGCTCAAAGGGTTGTGTTAAATATGTCCATTTCCTTTTAGCTCCAAAGTGCTGATGTTTGAGAAGGGATTTGCCCATCACTGAGGGAGCTGACTGCCAGGTGCTGTAGCTGTGCAGAATTATGATTAAACATTTTTTGGAGAGATCTCAAACCCATGGTTAAGCAGTGATGCATAACACACACTTAGTAGCTGCCTAACCAGAATGAGTAAAAGCCTTGTTAAATCAAAGGCCTAATTCTTGGCAAGAGGTTCCTCTGGGAATTACCTGGATGATGGTTCAGTTAAGGGTTCATGACACTCTCTTGGCTGTTTCATGGAATCATGGTAACACTGAGGCTGGAAAAGATCCCCAACTCCAGTGGTCAGCATAGCACCATTATCATGTTCACCACTGAACTGTGTCCTCAGGTGCTACATCCATGTGCTTTTTGAACACTTCAGGAATGGTGGCTTCCTTAAGCAGCCTGTTCCAACTCCTTGACAACCCTTTCAGTGAAGAGTTTTTTGTGGTATCCAACCTAAATCTCTCCTGGTGCATGTTGGAAAGGAAGAAACAGGAATGTCCTATAACTCTTGACTACTTATCCAAAGATGCTAAGAATGCAGAAACTAGAAGAGACACTGAAATGAAAGCAGTGTTTGTCTGAATGTTTATAGAACAGCTTTGGCTGACCAAAGGTCTTTCTCTCTTTGTTGGGAATGTCATTTACAAGCAGACATCCCAAAACCAGAACAGACCCTTTTTCCCTGGCTTTCCAGGAAGGGTCCCCTGATAAGATTTAGAGATTAGAAAGCAGTAAAACATGGTAATGTAGCGATTTCTATAGGATGTATGTAAATCTAGAAAATTTGTATTTAATACTAGATTGGTTAATGAGAAAGTAGAATATTCAGCATAGAGACATAAGTCATTTTAAAAGGAGAGCTCACTCTCTTGTGCTCTATCTTTCTTGTCCTCTTGCTCTCTTGCTTCCTCTTATGCTCTTGCTCTTCCTCTCTCTCTTGCTCTCTTCTCCTCTCTTCTCTCTCTTGCTCTCCGCTCTCCAGCCTGCTCTGAGCTAACCCTGAGCTGGGCTCTTTCACCCACACCCTATGGAATAAACTTCAAAACTTAACCTCAGAGATCTCACCTGAGTACTGTCCTGACTGTTCTGGCACATAACTGCTCCCACAGGTGCACATTAAGACTGGTTTATGTCATGCTGAGTTTTTATTTCTCAGTGTTGTAAGTACACTGAAATATCTGTGCCTGCCCTCTGGCTCATTTGTAGGTGAAGCCTCTTTTCAAGGGGTAAGCTGAGCCTCTGATGAGCCCAAATGACTCTGCAGAGTCCATGCCATGGAAGTCTGTCCTTGCCATGCCTTGGTCTTAGCAGTGCTGGCCAGGAAAGGCTCCCTCTTTCTCGACTTCTGTGACTGGTGCATGATGGCAAGAATCAGCATTAGCAAGGGAGAAGTAAAACTCTTCCAAGCTTCTGTTTTAAATTCCCTGTGATGCAAAACATGCACTTCAGCTGAACCCTTCTTTAGAAAACCACTTTTATCTAGCTGATAAGAAAAGCCTCCTTTCCTTTGTCAGAGACCTGCTCTCCATTTGACAGGAGGAATGCGTGCATGGTTTTGATGACTCCGAGATGGGTTTTTTGTTGTTCTCAAGGAACTCTCTTAACTAATAGATGTTCTGTTTTTCCAGTGCTTGATGATAAATTGCATCGACTCCCTTTGTGCAGTTTGCTGGCAGCCAGCTTATGCTGTGACTGTTCTCAGTATAGTGATGCAAATGAAATCAGTGTTTCCTGTGGTGGTCTTTGCACCAGGAAGTTTAATGGTCCTTTCAGTAGGATTTCAGCAGACTTTTGTCTTGCTGTTAATCTGTGTACCATGTTGCTGTGTGAGAAATCATGTAAGTGGCTACTTGTAGACTTTAAGTAACGTTAGAGTTTGATGTTCTTGTGATGCTACAGAACTCATCTCTCTGTAAAACACTGCTGCTTCTGCCTTCAGAAAATAAATCCAGAGCCCTTGGTCTCAGATGAGCAATGCTGTGCCATAAACCAGCAGTGACTGTAGCTGGGCAGCACTGTTGTGTGATCTGCATGCCATTTCCAATTGGCAATTGTTCTGATCTGCTGATCCACTCTAAAACAGAGCAGCCTGGTCTAGTGGAAGGTGCCCCTGCCCATGGCAGGGGGTGGAACCAAGATGTGCTTTGAGATCTCTCCCAACACATACGTTCTGTGATTCTATGAAAATTTGGCTGATGGTGATATCTGACCCTCAGTCTCTGTGGGGCACTTCACAGCCCTCTCTCATTAGATGGATGATGCTTTAAAGAGCTGTCACTGGTAATTTATCAGTGGATTATAATAAATATAGCGCTGTGGACCATAGATTTTTGTTGTTCTCTAGGCTTCCTTACTCAGTAGCAGGCTCTAGTAACAGTCATACTTCAAGTGCTCTCCTCTCCCTCTGTCTCCTCAGTCCATCAACGTGGCCATCAAGAGCAAGATTCCCTGTGTGGTGGTGGAAGGCTCTGGGCGCATTGCTGATGTCATTGCCAGCCTGGTGGAGGCTGAGGGCACTCTGGCTTCCTCCTGTGTCAAGGAGAGCCTGCTCAGGTTCCTGCCTCGCACCATTTCCAGGCTCTCAGAAGAGGAGACTGAGAGCTGGATCAAGTGGGTGAGTGTGGGCTGCTGTGGGAGGGTAGAGGGAGCAGCTGGTGACTTCCAGGTCAGGGGTATTGCTACCTGGTGATACCTATGGGGTGTGAAGGGTTCCTTGCCATGGTGTACCTGTGCAGATCTAAAAAAGGAAAATTCTCAATCTGCAGGGATTGGAAAAATAGCACTGGGGGGGGCTGCAATCACATCAGCACGTGTCTGGTCATAGGAAGGCTAACAAGGTTCCAGAAGGTGCTCTTCCCTGTGGATTGTGGAGCTGCTAAAGGCTGTGTTCCCTGTCTGTTCTCACAGCTTCTGCTGGGCTGCTTTGGAGGGTAGCTCCTCCTGCATCAGAAATGGCCAAGGTTATTTGTCTTCTGTCTGCTGAAATGAAATTAACTCTACAATTCATTATGTGAGAAACTGTCTGGTTTTGACAAAAGCAAAAGGAGGTAGAGACTGTTCTCTAACAAACTGCTTGACATAAGTTGAAACTTGTGCTGTCACAATCTTTTCTACTTTAAAAGTTGCTTCTAATTACTGAGATTATATCTTCCTGTTAAAGATGATCTGCATGGGGGAATCAGAGTTATTTGCTGTATGTTCAGCGGATAATTAATGTTGTCCTTTGGTGACTTAAAAATCAAGCTCATTATCTATTTTTATTTTGCCTTGTTTAAATTTGTTAAAACCCAGGACTGGTGAGAAGCAGCTTTGCTATGATGCGGTGGCAAATTTCTTTTTAAAAGGATCTAGGAGATCTGCTATGAAACAGCCTTGATAGCTTTGTAACACAACTTTTCTTTTTTTTTTTTGTAGATCAAAGAAGTCCTTGAGAGCCCTCATTTACTGACAGTGATCAAAATAGAAGAAGCTGGAGATGAAATTGTGAGCAATGCCATTTCCTTTGCCCTGTACAAAGGCAAGTAATTGTTTTTCTGGGTTTGTTTGGGGATTTAAAAATAAGTGCAGAAAAGATGGCTGTTTATTCTCTAGAACAGGTTTTCTTAGACCAGTGCCATCTCCCTAGAGCTAAGCTCCTGCCACAGTGTGGAGCCTGTCTTCCTCCCAAGGGGTGAGGGCAGGCTTACAGCAGCAGTGTGGGATCTCAGTGTGGGCAAGATCCAAACCAGGTAGTTGGGAAGGCATTTTGGATAGCCTTGGGGATGCTGGTAGGGCCCTGTTTGGAATCCTGCAGAATCTCTCTTGCGTAGATGGTGCAGGACTCTGAGGAGCCTGAAGGAAGTGTTGTGAGGTGTGCTCCTGGCAGCTCCTTTGTGGCCTGTCTTAGTCCAGAAATCCATCCCTGAGCCTTCAGCATCTTCCAGCCCCCACCTGGAAAGGTGTGCATGAGTGTGCCACACGGAAGGAGTCTTGTCCTGGTAGTGTGAGAAGCAGAGATGATCAATATGCCTGGTCTTTACCCAGAGATCGTTCCTCCTCTGCAGCTTTCAGCACCAACGAGCACGACAGGGATAACTGGAACGGGCAGCTGAAGCTGCTGCTGGAGTGGAACCAGCTGGACCTGGCCAGCGATGAGATCTTCACCAATGACCGAAACTGGGAGGTACAGCCCCTTCTGAGTGAGTGCAGGGAGCTGTGGGGAGGGACACATCCCAGCAGGAACCCCTACCTCTGTGCCTCAGCCTCTGTGTAAGGGTGTCTGTTGCTCCTGCACTGACTGTCACATTCCATCAGCCTGGAGAAGAGGAGGTCAGACCTCCTTGGGAGCTGCTGCTTCCTCATGAAGGGCAGCTCCCATCTCTCTGTGGCCAGGGACAGGACCCCAGGACGTGGCCAGAGCTGTGTCAGGGCAGTGTCAGGCTGGAGATCAGGGAAAAATTATTCTCCCAGAGGGTGCTGGGGCACTGCCCAGGCTCCCCAGGGAATGCTCAGAGCCCCAAGGCTGACAGAGCCCAAGGAGCATTTGAACAATGCTCTCAAGAATGCATAGGGTGGGATTGTTGGGGTGTCTGTGCAGGGCCAGGGGCTGGACTTGATCCTTGTGGGTCCTTTCCAATTCAGGATATTCCATAAAGCCATGATCCATCATTCCATGATGATCCATTCTATGATCACTGGTTGCAGAGGTGATCAGCCCATGCCAGAAATGCTCTGGGCCATCCAGCCAAGGCAACTGTGCACAGAAACAAACCTGATTCTGAGGAAAATGTGACAGTGACTGTGTCAGGCCTTACATAAGATTTATGTGTCTCATGTGATCACTAACATTTGCTTTTCCATTTCTTCCTAGTCTGCTGACCTACAGGATGTAATGTTCACAGCCCTGGTGAAAGACAGACCCAAATTTGTCCGGCTCTTCCTGGAAAACGGCTTGAATCTGCGCAAGTTCCTCACCACAGAGGTCCTTAGGGAGCTGTACACCAACAACTTCAGCAGCCTGGTGTTCAAGAACCTGCAGATAGCCAAGAACTCCTACAACGATGCCCTCCTCACCTTTGTGTGGAAGATGGTGGAGGATTTCCGGAGAGGCTTCAAAAGATATTACAAAAACAGCAAGGATGAGATGGAGATACAGCTTTCAGTGAGTGAGGAGCAGTTTGGTCCTGCTGTCAGTGAGGTTATCTGGGCTGCAGTGGTTAAAGCAGGAAGTGCCTTTTACGTAAATATTCTTTAATGCCAGTTTCAGGAAAAACAGGGAGGCTGATTCTTCCTTGTCAAATATGAGGCTTTAGTAGAAATATTTAATATAACTTAACTCACAGTTAACTCACACTAACTCTGATGACTGGCAGAGAGCTGAGAGAAGGGATTGGTGGGGTGGCTGTGAAAGGAAAAATTACAAAACCAGAAGAGTCCGAGTTCGGATTTGTTCCAGTTGAAAACATTTGGTGGGTTTAGGTCTGATTTTTTGCTCTCTCTTTCAGGAGGAGTGTCCTATCACAAGGCACCCATTGCAAGCTCTGTTTATTTGGTCAGTTCTTCAGAACAAGAAAGAGTTGTCCAAAGTCATTTGGGAGCAAGTAAGCGGAGTTCTCCTTCATTCCTCTTTGCAGGCAGTGCACTGGGGTTCTGTGAAGGCTCCACATCCAGCTTCAAACACCACACCACAAAAGATAATTGCTAGATGACTGTCTGCTGGCTTCAAATTGCCCATTCTGTGTTTGGATGTGGGCTTTAGGCTTTCATTTCCTAAGGCTGGGAGTCAGCAGTTCACATCCATTGTATGTTGTCACCTGTGCTCAAGCTGGGATGCTGAGTTCCCATCTGTTTCACAGCATGGATGGGTTCTGATTCCAGGTGTTTTGATTGAAATCCAATTTCTGATTTGGATTAGACAGTAATTTAATGATTGTAGAATCAAATAGATCATTCTGGACTGGGAACTGAGAAACTGTAAAATGGAGGATAATTTTTAAAGGATTCCACTTGGTATAGTGGAAGGTGCCCCTGTTAGTGGCAGGAGGTTGGGATGAGATGGTCTTTAAGGTCCTTTCCAACCCCAGTCATTGTGGTTTCAGAATTCGCTGATCGTGTTCCCTTCTCAGAGGGATTTTTATGACTTTACTCTCTCTCTCCACAGACCAGAGGCTGCACTTTGGCAGCCCTGGGGGCCAGTAAACTCCTGAAAAGCATGGCCAAGGTGAAGAATGATATAAATGCTGCTGGTGAGTCTGAGGAACTTGCTAACGAGTATGAGACAAGAGCAGTAGGTAAGTGCCTGCTCTGTGAGACCTTTAGAAATTTAGTGGGAAGGGTCAGAGACAGGGAATTAAAAACTAGATATCCAATGTTAAATGCATTTTTCTGTTATGTCAACATGTGATTTTACTGCTTGGAAATTCCTTCCACACCATTTGTTCATTTAGAAATTTTGTGTTGTAAGAGGTTGGCTTCAAAAGGTTGGTGTTGTGAAGTGAGGCTTTTTTTGGGGTGGAGAATTTCTTTCATGAGGAAGAAAAGCTACTTAGCTCTACTGGCAAGGCTGAAGAAACTGGCTTTCACCTTTCAAGGCTGAAGAAGGTGCCCACAAACAGGAAGGAGAATGTGGAAAGGGGGACACTTTCCACATGAGTACTGGTTGTATTCAGGGTTGGGAAAAACCATCCTTCAGATTTGTGGGAGTACTTTTGGGGAGTGAGAACAGGTTGGAGGTAAAAAGTAGATTGATGATTCTTTGACTTTATAAGGACCAGCTCAAGGCCATGCTGGAAATACCATGTTTCCAGAGAGTATCTCCTATTCCACAAAGCAAAAACTGCTAAAACAGACTTTTTAAAAGGTATCTACATCCCTCAGGCCTGATGATTTAGCAAGATACTAAGGAGTGAATGGTGCATTTTCCAGTGAAAAAGCACCAGATTCTGACTTTTTCAACCTGCTAATTTTGGACTGACTATAACTCGTTAGATCAGTGCCAATTGGAATTGAAGAAAAGAGGATGAAACAAGTAGATTTACTGAGTCATTTATGAAGAAATTCACATTTTTTACTCAATTTTTTAGTACAGAACTAAATGCTCTCTGTGTGATTTAGTGTTAAGAGTTTTCCATCCAGACATTAATTCTCTATCAGAAGTTGAATGTGAAAGTGGGGTTATAAGTCACTCACAGTCATTCTACAACACTGAAAACGTGAAAAAGAGTTCTTGTTTGCATGCTTTGATATTACAAACGTTACACTAAAGGTATTTGCACCCAAGTTAGTGTGAGATTTGAAACTGGAGCTCAGTGTGGAGCTGCTTCTTTCCTCCAGAGCTGTTCACCGAGTGCTACAGCAATGATGAAGACCTGGCTGAGCAGTTGCTGACTTATTCCTGTGAAGCCTGGGGAGGGAGCAACTGTCTGGAGCTAGCAGTGGAAGCCAGAGACCAGCAGTTCATTGCCCAGCCGGGTGTGCAGGTAATGGCAGTGAAGGAAAGGTGTACAGGGCACTGTACCTCTTGTGCTCTGATAGTGGGGGTGTGCTCCTCTACCCACAAATGTAAATCAGCAGGAGAAAAATCCTGACTTGGGGCTATAAATCATAATGAACTGGATCATAGAGAGTGCCTGAAGTGATGTCTGCTTTGGGCATGCACAGTGTGCATGTAACACCCAGCATGGATCAGCGTTGTACATAATGCAATGGTTTAGGAGTGTTTTATCAATCAGGTCAAATGCTGCTCAGCCTCATTTGTAACTCTTCATCATGTAGATGGAGGATGGCTGCCCTAAGGAGCCAGCACGCTGTCACTGATGCAGAAAGTTTTCTATTTTGTTGAAACAGGAATCTCTAGTATTTTGATTGAAATCTTAAAAATTTGGGGTTTATTTTTGCCAAATCAAGCATTCAAAAATAGCATTCCTGCTATTTTATTTTGTTGCTGTTAGACCAATTGAGGGTGTTTCCTTCTTCCCTGCAGAATTTCCTTTCTAAGCAGTGGTACGGAGAGATTTCAAGAGACACTAAGAACTGGAAGATTATACTGTGCCTGTTCTTTTTCCCTTTGATAGGCTGTGGTTTCATCTCTTTCAGGTAATCAACTGATGTTTCGTTAGTGGGAAAATTTTTCGGAGGGAAAGCAAGTTAATTGTAGAGTCTTGGGACAAGTCAGGCTTGGTGGAGATCATCCAGTCCAACCCTGTGCTCAGACAGGTTCAGCTGGAGCAGGTTGCCCAGGACTGTCCAGGTTGTGTCCAATTCTGGATCTCTCCAAGGGTGGAGACTCCACCGCCTCTCTGGGGAAGCTGTTCTAGTGTTCAGCCAGTCTTAAAGATGTTAAAAAGCCAAATGAGCTTTTGACAGTTTGCGTTTCACTCTGATCTTGGATTTAAGATGATAGAATCACAGGCTGGTTTGGGTTAGAAGGTACCATAAAGCTTATCTTGTTCCAAACCCTGCCATAAGCAGGGACACCTTCCACTATCCCAGGTATCTCCAAGCCCAGTCTGAGCTGGAAGATGTGCCAGTTTACTGAAGTGCCTGAGGGCAGTGGATGTAGGATGTCTTTACCTCTACCGTAACATCCTGAACTAGACTTCGCAGCCTTCTCATTTTTGACTCAGAGCACAAATGTTTCCAGGCATAAAAGCTATGCTTTTCCCTCTTTTAATTCTTCAGGAAAAAGCCTGTGGAGAAGAGTAAGAAACTCTTCTTGTATTATGTGTCTTTCTTCACCTCCCCCTTTGTGGTCTTCTCCTGGAACGTCATCTTCTACATTGCTTTCCTGTTGCTCTTCGCCTACGTGCTGCTTATGGATTTCCAGAAGGAACCCACGGCCCTGGAGATCATCCTTTACGTGCTGGTCTTCATTCTGCTTTGTGATGAAGTGAGACAAGTAGGCAGCGTTTGCAACCCCAGAAAGTTTAGTGTTAGAGCCACAGCCTTGTGGGTTTTCCCCTCCAAGGCAATGCAGGCTGGTGCTCAGGGGAACCGCTTGCTAGAAGAGAAGTTCAGGCAGCTCAGGGCTCAGTGAGGGATTTTTTTCCTCTGATGTTTAATTCCTGCTTGTGCCCCTGTAGCTGCAGTGTTTGTGCACCAAGAGGGTAAGCTGATGCCAGTGCAGCTATTTCCCAGGAGTGCCTGGCTTGCCAAGGTAGTTGATAATAAAGGGTTGGATTTAGCACGTTTATCTTGTTGCATACCTTTAGATTATGTTATTCCTGCCTCTCTTCTCTACGTTCCATCCCCTTTATTTTTTATTTTATTAATATGCTACATATCTTTATGCATTTCTGTCTAGCTTTTAATCATTATGCATTTCTGTTTAGATTTTAATCTTCTATACAGTTTTTTCTGGTTTAGTGTAGACTCAAGGACTTTGGGTTACCTGCCTTTATAGCCAGCCACTTAGCTGGTATCTTCTTCTCACATCACATGGAATCTGGTGGCTTTGGGGCAAGCTGCTCTCTGCCAGTCTGTGGTCAGAGCAGTGGGTGTGTGGGTTGGGTGCAGCACTGCTTTCTGACTCTTCTGTAAGGCCCAGGTTGCCTCGTGATTGTCTGTTGGTGATCTGCTGGATCATCCCACCCTGCCCATAAGAGTTTTTACATGAGCTCAGATGACATTTCTGATGCTGCTGTTACTGTGGTCTTTTTCCCTTTTTAACAGTCAAGGTGGAACCCTGTTTATGCAAATGTTACTTGCTAAGAAAATGGGGGAAAAGTAAAAGACTTTTTTGCCATGAAAACACTAATGGAGTGTTTGTTTCTGCTGATTTAGGTTCTGGTGTCTGTGGACCTGTCCTTGCACATCCTATGTAAATCCAGCAAAAGTCCTGGGGAAAGCCATAGGGATGGAAACCTTATTTTCCTAACTGTACCAATTAGGCAGTGAAGGCAGCTAAAACAGAGACTTTATTGAAGATTTAAAGTTATCTGAAGCCAGTGTTCTGGCTGCAAAGCTGTTTTCCTGAGGAGGAGAAATGGAGCAGAAAGCAGAGCAGTGTCCGAGTCCCCTAAACTGCTCAGGGAAATTCCTCTCTGGCTTCCCCTGAGATATAGACCATGTGTGCATTGGTCTAACTCTGCATCAAAATTATGTCTGTGTCCTTTATATTTAAAGAAAGAGAGGGGTATCTCAGATTTTTTCACATCCAAGGCAAAGAGCAGCTTGCCTGGGGTCCCACTGTAGCTGCTGCAGTCGGATAACCAATTCTGGGGAGAAATCAGCCCTTGGTCTGGAACGATCTCTGAACTGTAAGCCACTGGCTCAGCCCTGCTTTCACTTCTGGTGGTCCCAGGGATTTGTAAGTAGCTGGAGCTGCTCCCAGTCCCTTTTAGAGCTGTCATGGCCATAGTGAAATTGGAGAGGCCTTTTCCCTGCTGTCTCCTTAGCCCACATGGAGGTAGCCTCCAGCCAGGTGAGTGGCTGGACTGGTGGGGTGTGGAGGAAAGCCCTGTTTTCTCCAGTGGAGAAGGAATCTGGACAGAACCTCTGTGCACTTTACCTCTCAGCAGTAGGAACTGTTTGCAGTTTGGAGGACTGACCTGTATCTCAGTCCTAGATGTTTGATTTAGGGAGCTACTGGGCAGAGACAGCACCTAGGAGAAAACTCCCTTTGATTTCTATTTCCCATAGAAGCTGAATTGCTTCTACTGTCAAACAGAACTAAGAACAGAATTGCCTTCCTTGGATATGCCAATTAGAGATTGATTGAGCAGTACTCTTCAAAGCTTTAATTATTTCAATGAAAATTGAAATTAAAAAGAATTATGATTAGGGATGCAGTTTATTTCTCCAGGCTTGGCAGAGGTTTGTCCTGATTAAGCTTCTTGTCCTTATGAGTCACCTCTGGATAGACTACAGAAGTTGGTTCCTGCACAGACTTTGGATCCAGGCTGCTATGCCAGTCAGTCTGGGAATGAGCAGGGATTCTCACTAGACTTGCAATTCAGAAATGAGAGCTATATAATCAAAAGAATAAATTAAATCTGCATCTTGGATCCAAAGCATGTGCACGTAGACGGGGGCAGATTAGTGAATGAGCTCTGTGAAAGGAGAGAAGCCAGGATGCATCAGCTACCCTTAAACTGTCACCCCCTTTACCCCACAGTGTTTGCTGGGTCACACCAAGACCCAAAAAACCTGGTTGCCAGTAACTTGTGGCATTGCTGGATACATTAAACCCTTCTTTCTGGGGAGATTGAAAGCTATTTGAAATCTGGTGTTACCTATTGTGTGACAGAAAGTTAATTGGGCAAGGAAACTGTGCTGTGTGGGGGTTACTTTCTGTGCTTTTTCCTTCCCAGTGGTACATGAATGGCAGCAAGTATTTCTCAGACCTGTGGAACGTTATGGATACCCTTGCAATCTTCTACTTCATAGCAGGGATTGTCTTCAGGTGATTAGTGCTTTCTCTTGTGTCCATGGTACAGCTTTGAATACTTGGTGGGTTTTGACTACAACTTGTAATGAAATTGTGGGGAGCAATGTGTTGATGAAAATTCCCTTTAGGAAGGCCCCAAGTACTGACAAGTGTTGACTTTAAGGAAAAAAAACCCCAAAAGTCAAGAGATGTTTAGGATTTTCTGTTGCTCCTGTTACTGACTATTTAGTATGACCACCTGGGCTTTGCATTATATTTAAGAGGACTGTGATTGTCCCTACAGCAGCCTAACAATGTCATCATCTCCCAGAAGCTGTTTTACATGATGGGGTGAGTTAAAAACCATGGCAAAGAAATGATGGAACCACATTTTCCAAAGCAGTTGTTCAGTCAGCTGTAACTTAGTCCTTGTTGCCTCAGTGCAGTGGAGCAGTTGTTGCACTGTGGTGGTTTTGGAGAGCTGTGGGAGTAGCTCCAGGTACAAATTCCTTTGCTGTTAATAGCTTAAAGGATAAGAGAAAAAATTCAGGGAGGATGCATGTCAGGAAGAAGGGGTGTAAACAAGGTGTGCATTAACCATCTTTGTCACCTGTCATTAGATGGGGGAGGCCATGGAGCCCTGGATAACTGTGCTCTGCTTTCCAGTACTCACTTTCCACTCTCCATTTCAATGTTTCAGTGTGTTATTACCTTATTTCTGCATGATTCACCCAAGGCTTCTCTTTGTTTTCTTTTGCTGTCTCCATCAGGCTTCACTCTGATGAAAGCTCTTGGTATTCCGGGAGAGTAATTTTCTGTTTGGACTACATAGTTTTTACCCTGAGGCTCATCCATATTTTCACAGTTAGCAGGAATCTAGGACCCAAAATTATTATGCTGCAGAGGATGGTAAGATTCTGGCAGCTATTCAAGAGAGTCTAAATAAATGATGTGACACTTTTTTTTTCCTCTCTCCCCTTAAGAGTGAAATCACCACGTTCTGATGATGGCAGTAAGTTAAATCTGCTAAACAGGATGAATTAAGATTTAAATGGGACCTAATTAAGAGCAGGGCATTTTTTCTGTGTCAAGGGAAAGAATAAGGATCAGGCTGAAGAACAGCAGAGGAGATTTGCTTTCTGGTAGCTTTTGTCTTCTATGCTTCAGATGTTTGTGATTTTTCTGTTGCTGCCATGAGTGTTCCCCAAACAAGACAATGATGATAGAGGGTACAGGAGGAGGATTTTGGTTCCCCAATGCATCCATCACACGAGTACCTGAGGAAGAGGGTGGTGGTGAGGAGCCTCTCTCATACAATGCTAGAAATTCATGAAACCATTGCCCAGAGTGTGTGGGCTGTAAATGCTGGTTGGAGGCCACCCAGAGTGCATTTCCAGAGGCTTTCACCTCACAGGGGTGAGGTGAGCCACAGTCCTTGTACCTGGTTCTGGCGTTTGTGGAGCCTGTCTGATGCCAGGGGGTTATCCTATATTCCAAACCACACCTTGCTTTTATGGTTGCATAAATACTGGTGAAGTTCTCTGAATGGCAGTGGTCAGTTATTACCGTGTGTGTTGGTGAAATTAGGAGCATCCATGTGTTTGTTGCTTGCAACAGACCAGCAGTGGGGCCCTGACTGATGCCTGTTGTCCTTTTACAGATGATAGATGTCTTCTTCTTCCTCTTCCTCTTTGCTGTGTGGATGGTGGCCTTTGGTGTGGCCAGGCAAGGCATCCTGAGGAAGAACGAGCACCGCTGGGAGTGGATCTTCCGCTCGGTCATCTATGAGCCCTACCTGGCCATGTTTGGCCAGTACCCTGATGATATTGATGGTATTTATCTCCTGGGGGGGGGCTCTCCTGGGTGGGCAGAAGGCTCTGTTCTAAATGTTGTCCAGCCCTGTGCTGACCCCTTGCCTTCAAGTCTGATGGGGAGGCAGGGACAGAGGAGGCCACAGGGATGAGGGCAGGACCTGGTGCTGGGCGCAGCAGAACCAGGAGCTCAGTGTTTGCTCTCCCCTCTCACTCTCTGAGGTACCACCTACAACTTCGACCACTGCACTTTCTCTGGGAACGAGTCCAAGCCCTTGTGTGTGGAGCTGGATGCCAACAACCAGCCCCGCTTCCCGGAGTGGATCACCATTCCCCTTGTGTGCATTTACATGCTCTCCACCAACATCCTCCTCGTGAACCTGCTCGTGGCCATGTTCGGGTGCGTAACAAAGGAGCGATGGCTTCCTGCTCATCTCTGTACTGACATACCTCTGGGAAAGGGAGTGGAGTGCTGGAAAACAGCAGGAAGCCAGCCCTTGCCTCTGCACCTGTCACAGCAGCCTGGGGGAAGCTGGTGCAGTGTCCTGGGCAGGGATTGCTGCCTGTCCTTTGCCTCCATCTCTAAGCATCCTCTGCACCGTGAGTGTGGTGCAAAGCCCCATGGGTCACACAGGGTCAGGGCCTTGCCACGTGTGAGTTGCTGCCTAGATGACCTGGCTAGAGGTGAATAAATGAGTTATTATCACTCTTCAGGACACTGTGGTTTTATTAACCTGAACTGCTGTGTGGTGAGGACGGCTCTGGTACTGCCTTGATGGACTTGCCTTTTATTATTCTGACTTAGACCACAGGCAGTGGGCCACATCCCCTTGGGACATACAAAAGGACTTTGTCTTGAGAAGTGCCACCACCTCTAGACCAGCAAGGGCTGGGAACATACAACATTCCTCAGCTTCTTTCAGAAATCTTTGCTGCATCCACTGCAAGCTCTGACTGGAGGTTGATTTCATCATGGGAAATCCTTCGTATCACACTTAAAGGGTCTGTTGCCCTTGTGTCTTACTTGGGAATGCAGCTGGATTATTGCTATGTGTCTCTGTTCCTATTCCTAGCCCTGCTCCTTTTTTTGCTTTACACTCACAACATAACAGGGGCACTCAAAACCCCTGGCCACCGTTCTTGAGGACCACTAGGTTTATTTTTGTGTTTTGATGGTACCTTGGCAGGAAGATGCTTTGGCAACAAGACTGTTGACAGGCCTCTCAGTGCTGCTTAAGAGGATCTCTCATCTGAATGGCACTGCCAGTGTTTCCTGGTCTGCGATGAGATGCTTGAGTGTGATAAGTTGAGAATTCCTCAGATTTAGGTTCTGCTCTCCCCTCAGCTCTGAACCTTTCTCCCCAGGCTGACCTTTACTCTAAAGACAGTAGGAAATGTTATTTTTGGCAAGGCAGCCAGGATGGCTGCAGCATATCTGTGCCTGGGGACAGACAAGCATGCTCATACTCACTAGAAAGGGTGCAAGTACTTCACAATAATGAAGGAAAGTGTAGCAGTAAGCCAGCTCTACCCTAAAAACCTTTAATATTTGCTAGAACAGCACCTAATGATAAATGCTCTAATTTATGCTGTCAGGGCAGAAAAAGCCCTCTAATTTTTGCCAGTTGTATTTATCTTTTAAACAAAAAGAGAATTTCCACCTGGTGAAGGTTTTCATTTATCTCATGTAAAGGTCCATTAGGATCTCAGCAGAGGTGTTTTGGGAGCATACATCTGCCATTTAATATGACACTGAAGGGTCAGGCAGCCTGGGAGCTGCTTGCTCCTGTGGTTGTTGCTTTGCTGCATTCATACAGTGCTTTGTGCCTGGGTTTGATCCATGCCTGGAGTGTCCTTAATACCTCTACTAAAAATCCCAGGAGCTTTTAAATGTTTGGAGGTGTTCTAGTTTTTGGGTTGTTTTTTTTTTCCTAAGAAAGGCGTTATCTGCACAATTAATAAGACACAATATCTTGTGAAGAAACGTCCTGTTCTCATGTGTCTAGGCTAGAAGAAGATTTTTTAGAGCTGAGGTACTTTTGTACATTGGTGCATTTTCTTCCTATGCAGATTTTTCCCAGTTTATTTCCCAAAACTTTGAGTGTTTTTTTTTTTCTGCTGTCTTAGTAATTTGCAAACGGGAGGAACTCTCTAAGAAGGAGAACAAACTAAATAATTTCCTAATAAATAAAAATTATCACCCTCAGAATGACTGGGGCCCCTGACCTCAGAAGGACATGGAGCTGCTGGAATGAGTCCAGAGGAGATGCTCAAAGGGTTGTAGCCCCTCTGCCCTGGAGCCAGACCGGGGGAGCTGGGGGTGCTCACCTGGAGAGGAGAAGGCTCCAGGGAGAGCTCAGAGCTCCTTCCAGCACCTGAGGGGGCTCCAGGAGAGCTGGAGAGGGACTGGGGATAAGTCATGGGGGGACAGGACACAGGGAATGGCTTCCTACTGACAGAGGGCAGGGCTAGATGGGATATTGGGCAGGAATTGTTCCCTGTGAGGGTGGGCAGGCCCTGGCACAGGGTGCCCAGAGCAGCTGTGGCTGCCCCTGGTTCCCTGGCAGTCCCCAAGGCCAGGCTGGACACTGGGGCTTGGAATACCCTGGGCTAGTGGAAGGTGTCCCTGCCCATGCCGGGTTGTGGGATGAGCTTTAAGGTTACTCCCAAGCCAAAGCACTCTGGGGTTCTGTGACTATAAAACCATGCCCTGATGCAGTAGAGGCATGCTCTGTTCTTGGCTCTGATGAGCTCTTTGGTGAATTAACTCGTGCTGGGTGTGTTCTCTCTTTCCGATTAGTTACACTGTTGGATCAGTGCAGGAGAACAACGACCAGGTGTGGAAATTCCAGCGCTTTTTCCTGGTCCAGGAATACTGCAGTCGCCTGACCATCCCCTTCCCCTTTGTCATCTTTGCCTACATATTCATGGTGATGAGGAAATGCTTCAAGTGCTGCTGTAACAAAGAAAGCAAAGAGCCGTCCATTTGTTGTGAGTTGGGTTTGTCCTTGTTGCCCAAATGTCACCTCAGCAGCGGGAGCATTGCATGGCATCCTGTGCTTATTCCAGGCATTTTGTGCTGTGCTGGGACATTTCCAAGGGCCATGTAGACCTCTGTCATGCAAATCCACGGTGCTGCTGGGATTCTCTTCAGTAAGATTCAAGTGTTCAAGTGAGATTTATCCAGTGCTCTCTCGTGCAAGCTGTTTCGATGTAGAATTGTCTTGTGTGTGTAAATCAATTAAGACTTCAGATTAATCCTAACTCTTTAGGGCTGCCTGTGCTGTTTCCCAGCTTTGCAAGGTTGTGGATTTGGCTTTTTTGTAATTCATTCTGCTTGCTAGGGAGTGACTGAAAGAGAATAAACAGTTTCCTGGCTCTCTGGATGTAGCCAAATAAGCAAACCACCTCAAAAATGTGGCAAGTCAGTTCTCAAGCTATTTCTCCTTTAATTTCTCTGTCAGAGGACACTGATAGGAATTGTCTTAACAAGCTTCCCGCCCCCCAGCAAATGTAGTGTTTTCTCAGCTGGGAGAACATAAGTTGAGTTAATTGACAGGCTTGTTCCCATCCATCAGCAACCTGCCTGTTGCCCTGCAGCACAAGCTGGATTTGTTACCAGTTTATGAGAAAGAGCCTGCTTTGGGGTAGAAAATTGCTTAGCACTAAATCATTTTGGCTGTCCAAATCACTGTATGGGTTTCCTTGCTGGGGAAGCTGTTTGATGGCAGATATTTCTGCTGAAATGGTGCACAGTTGATGTTACAGCTCTGAAAGAATTGGGAGCGTTAATTAGCACTAGAAAATGATTGTGGCTTTGCTGATAGGAACTGAGAACTGCATGGAGGAAATATATTGGTGTATTTATTGGCTGTTGTAAAATCCTGCCTTCCCCGTTTAACTCTTAGAGAAATGGTTGGGGTTTGGGTGCTTAAATGCTTGTTGGAATGTGGGACAACAGCTGAGGGCTGTGGGAGGTCAAAGGAGCACTGAGTGGAAGAAAGGGATCTTCAGGCGTTTGCCCACTCTGGGCTTCTTTTGTCTCAGTTAATTTCATTTTTTTATTTAAACCCCTGTGGTTTATGCTATCCTTGGAACAGGAAAAAACACTGAAGTATTCCCCTGGAGGACTTTGATGCCTCAAAGTGGGTTCCTCTGTATCAACTCTTGAATTTACAGCACCACCACCAAATGCTTTTTAGAAAAGACAATTCTTTATTATTCTGAAGTGTTTCAGTTCAATAGAAAGTCATACATCATGGTTCTTAAAAGTGTTAATCTTAATGATCCAATATGGGATAATGTAGAAATGAATGAAAAGCACAAACCCAGATGGGAACTTGCTGGAATGTCCTGTATCTGTTGAAGCAGAGGCACCTGTGTTACTCAAGACTCAAAAAAAGTCCAGAAAGACTTTTGGAGTGTTGTATTTGTTTGGAGGTTTTTTGGGTTTGTTTGCTGGTACTTTTGTATTTTTAAGTGACTCTGGTTGCCAGGAGCATTCAGTGAAAGGCATTAGTGTCAGAGCTCAGTCAGGGATGGGCAGCAGGCTGCGAGTGCTCAGGATGTGGAGAAGGGAATCATTAGCCTCTGAATGCACACGCTGATCCAGCCTTTTTGCATCTTGGCTTTGGAAAGAAAACTGAAGTAATTTTTCTTCAAATACATTTCCCAGGCTCAAGGAATGAGGATAACGAAATCCTGGCATGGGAAGCTGTCATGAAGGAAAACTACCTCGTCAAAATCAATACAAAAGCAAATGATTCATCAGAAGAGTAAGTCTGCCCATCTTTGTCTTCGTTCTCTTAATTCTCTCTTGAATTTTTCCAGCGAAGGCAAGTTTTTACCAGCTCTAAACGTTTATACACTAATGAGTAAGTAAATAAACTCAGCATAAATGTGCTTTTTATTTCTGGAGTGAAATGGTGCTTTTTTGTCTGCAGCAGAGAAGAAAATGTCTTCCCATGGTGCCATAGCTGACTCTTCTCGTAGCATTACTTGAGGCTGGATATTAGGAAAAAGTTCTTTATGGAAAGGGTTGTCCAGCATTGGAACCGGCTGCCCAAGGCAGTGGTGACACCCCCATCTTGGGGTGGGGATTTAAAAGATTTGTGGATGTGGCACTTGGGGACAAAAGTTAGTTGGAGGCATTGGCAGTGCTGGGAGAGTGGTTGTACTTGGTCTTTTCCACCCCAAATAATTCTATGATGATACAGTTAGCAGAGAATGTTTACCATTAGACCTATAATCTCAGACATTCCCACAGCAGTAAGCCAAATGGAGATCTGTACTTAGTAGCATGAGTAGGGAAGACCTCTGAGGAGGGGAAGAGGCTCTTTGGAATCATGGTATTTGAAGCTGGGAGACTTATACTTTGATGTTTCTTTGACTGTCAGCTCCTGAAAACATTACCTGTGGGATCTGTCTCACTGTTTTCAGAGTGATAGTAGAAGAGAAAAAAAGAAACAGAAAGAAAGCAAGAAAACAACACTGCTAGAGAACAGAACCTGCTCTGTATGATTGCTTAACTTTGTTAATTTCTGGCAGCTTGAGTATTTCCCTTAGTCAGAGAGAGCTGATAGGAATGGGCAAGAAAAACCAGACCCCTCCATATCTGTGGGCATGAACGTGGCTGTCCACAAGCAAGTGTTTAGGTTAAGACTACCCAGAGACACAAAGTGTTGGGTAATAAGCCATCTCCTTAGTACTGGAAGCAAAAGTGTCTTGAGAAGGAAAATGGAATAGCATCCTACTAATAGTAGATGCATGTTAGTTCATTTACTTGCACTAAAAATGGTGCCAGTCATGTGCAGCCCTGCCTCCCTGGGAGGGTGGAGCACTGTGGGGAGTTGGGGTGTGGGAATTAGCCAAGTTTTCCTTGGTATTTGGACTGATCCCTTTGCTCCATGTTCTCCTTCTGCTTCTAGGATGGTGCATCGATTTAGACAGCTGGATGCAAAGGTACCTCTGTCCCAGATTGCTCTGGGGAATGTGATTCTCTCTGGTAAAGCAGGGGGTGTGCCATGGCAAGGAAAATGAGCCTCCCAGAGTCGTGTGCAGTCTTTGTCACTGTCACCAGGACGCCATTTTAGTTGGGTTTTTTTACAGTGCTGCTTTCATGCCATAGATAGGAATACAGCAATTAGGACAAGAGGAGATGGTTTTGAACTGAGAGTAGGGATAGATGGGATATTGGGAAGGAATTGTTCCCTGTGAGGGTGGGCAGGCACTGGCACAGGGTTCCCAGGGAAACTGTGGCTGCCCCTGGATCCCTGGAAGTGTCCAAGGCCAGGTTGGATGGGGCTTGGAGCAGTCTGTGTCCCTGCCCATAGCAGGGGTGGAACATAATGAGCTGTAAGGTCCCTTCCAAGCCACAAGAGCCTCATATGGTGCTGGAAAATGAAGCAGAAAGACACTTACTTAGCACTGGAGGAGTGTTTCTCAGTATTCCTTTTGGGATGGAACAGAATAAAAGTAATTTCCATCCTAGAGTAAAACTGCAACCTTTGGCTGCGTAACAGGCCCATGAAACACCAATGGGAGGAAGGGGTGTCACACACTTGAAATGACCCCCTCTCAGTGGTGTCTTGTCACATTTAGCTTCTTGTGCTCTAGGCATGGGGTAATTAAGTAACATGAAGCTGCTAATCTAACAGAGAGCACATTATGAGAATTGCCATACAAATAATCTTTTTTATGACTGTGATGCTGAAAGACCTTCACAATGGGTATTTTCTGAGGCTTGATTGAATTACGTATTTGGCCTCTGAATTGGGAGTGGCTTTGGTATGAAGAACAGTCTTTAGAGAAGCTCACAGGTGAAAAGACCCATATACACTTCAAAGTATTTTGGTTGATGTCAAATAATTTAGAATGCAAAATAATAGCTTGATTCGCAGACTGAAAGGGAAATTATGAGCCAGTCTGTGGCTGGTGATGCTGCTCTTGAAACTGAAAAGAGATCTGCTAACCTTAATTGTCTCCTGAAAATAAATACTCATCGCTTGCTTCTCTCTTCTGGTAACTTCTGGTTAACTCACTGAAATATAGAGCTTCAGGGCCCACTGCATTAATTGCCCTGATGAGCATTGTAATTGGGAGTGTCCTTTTAAGCACTCTTGCATTTCGTGTAATATTTGAAGAGGCAATTACTCATTATTTACATTACTCATTAGCATTGCTTTCTTTCAGCTAGATGGACTTTACAAAAATAACCTTTTTTTTTTTTTTTAAGCTCTCTGATTTGAAAGGCCTTCTGAAAGAGATTTCCAGTAAAATTAAATGAGTGCAGCTGAAATCCAAGAGCAGCTACTAGAACAGGGTAAGCCCTCTTTAAATCCATTCTCTGCCTTGAAAAAGTTATTTGTGGTGTTAAATGGGTGTGTCTTTGAATGAAGAGTTAGTATCAATTGTTGATGCTTGCATTCATATTGTCTGATATTGATTGGGAAAGAAAGGAGACCCTAATTCTCTTCCTCCTCTGTGTTTTCTTTTCTGAAAAATACAATTTTCCATCTGGGATTTCTATCAATTTTTGGCACAGTTTAAAATGCCTTGTTTTGCTTGCCTGCCTTTGAAAAACTGACTAACCCAAGGTTATTTCAGTTTTCTTTATGCTGGAGGCCCTCTAGAAAATGAGGAGCTACTGTGGTGGATCCCTTTACCCTTGGTACCTTTTAACTCTGAAGAGCAGGCAACCCAAATAGAAAAGACAGAAGAGAGAGCAGGAATGAGGTTTATTTTTCCCCTATCAAAGTGGCATTAGGCTGGATTGCTGTAGCATTCTTGTGTCCTGTACAATAAGCTGCAGTGTGAACAGCTGACCCAAAGCCTCTGGTCCAGCTGAGTGGCTGGTCATGAGCCTTGTGTCCTTTTGTCTCCAGTTTTGAGGAAGAAATTGCTTGGAGCCAAAAGTACTGGTGGGATGTGAAAGGCAGACAAAATACTGATGGATGCAGAGAACACTGCCATCTTTAGAGACAGCAGGTTAAGAAGTGTAACTGTTCAATGGGATGATCTGGAACAACTTGATCAGCCTGGCTCCTTCCACAGAGAGGTTTTGTCCAAGAGAACTTAAACCTGTGCTACACATTCCCCAGTCATTTTCCTAGAAGAACCAAATATTTGCTTGACCGAAGTTCCATGTGGTCATGAATGACTTGCAGCCACCTAGTAAAATCTCCAAGGGTCACCAGTTCTTGGGCTGGCTCTGGGATGTGCTAGACTCCAAGTTGCCTAAAAAACAAGCTGCAGAACTCCCAAGTGGAACTTGGAAGGCCATTTAGTCCAGTGGTACTCAAAACAGCTCCATCACAGATCAAAGGGAGCTGCAGCGTGGCTGGAAAATGGGCTATAATGAGATGTGGTGGGACAGCCTGGGAAAGGGCACAGTGGTTTATGATGGAGCATGTGGAAAGGGACATCTTGTTATAGATGATGGTGCCTTCAGAAGAGTCCTAGAATGGCTTGGGTTGGAAAGGACCTTAAAGCTCATCCAGTTCCACCTTCTGCCATGGGCTGGGACACCCTGCCCTGGACAAGGCATCCAGTCACCTTGAGCTGATGTTGTGAGGGTGAAAGCAAAGCCTTGAGGTGGGCTGGGTGCTCTAGTCTCCAATTCTTTCTGTTGCTCACACAGGTACCAACTCACGAAGAAGAATTGCTCGGATCTGGCAGTAACCCCCAAGCAGACAGTAACGGAGCCACCAGTGTCACTGTCTCAGCAGGACTCAGCAGGATTTTCTTGCTATTTTTATTTTTGTTGATCAAACAGCCCTTTCTGCTTGTTGCAAGGTTGTGGTGAAACAGGAGATGATTGTTTATCTCCTGGCAGGGTTCCTGTGTTACCCAAATTATTATTCTTCTCATCTGTCCTAATGTCCAGTGGCAGCATTTAGTCCTTGTAAGCTGCTGTAGCAAAGCACTCCTATTTCCAAGAGTTCTGCTGCAGTTGCCAAAATCCCTTTGCTTTTCCATTTCACTCAAAGGGGCCTGTGCATGGATTTCCTTCAGGCACTAATTGCTTGTCTGAATGAATGCTCCTCCCTTTGCATTCCATCCTGTAGTAGCCAGATCTCGCTTGTTCCTTGCATGGGCTGTCTATCAGACCTGCTGGGGTCTGGAATGCTGGCATGCCAGAATGCAGTGGATTTCAGCATCACGCCTGCCCCCCCCCCCCCCCCAGGAAAGCCTTTGGTCCAAACCTGCATCACTGTTTCAGACTCTACAGGAACACTGTGGACTTCTTCCCACTCTACCTGGAACCACTCTACCTACCAACAGTGCAGAAGTTCAGCTATTATGGCCCTCCATGGAAGAGACTTCTAATTCCTCTAGGAAATGTTTCCAAAGGCCTTGTGTGCAATCCTGGCTTGATTTCTTTAGTGATAATTTGTATCTGGGGATTGTTTGAATTAATTTGACTTTTCCACAATGTGTTTACTGATGTTTGTGTTTGGAAATGGAGAAGAGATTGTTGGAAGCTATAAAGAGAGCAGTGCTTGACATGGTGAGGTAGCGCTTTGTGCTGTCTAAAATAGCAGCTGAATTTTGTCACGTTTTGTGTGGTATAACTGAGGGCACAGCGACCTGAAGGCACTACAAATGGCATTTATTTACATAGCAAGGCATTGTACCAGTAATTCTTCCCAATGTGTAGGAATCATGGAATCATAGACTCTGCAGAGCGGAAGGGACCTGCAGGCATCGTGGAGTCCAACCTGTGGCCCTGCACAGACATCCCAACAATTCCACCCTGTGCATCCCTGAGAGCTCCTTGGGCTCTGTCAGCCTGGGGCTCTGAGCATTCCCTGGGGAGCCTGGGCAGTGAACCAGCACCCTCTGGGAGAAGAACCTTTCCCTGATCTCCAGCCTGACACAGCTCCGGCCACTGCCTCGGGTGCTGTCCCTGGCCACAGAGAGCAGAGATTGGAGCTGTCTCTCGGGAGGAAGATGCAGGCCAGGCTGAGATCTCCCTCTCTCCTCCTGCTCCTCTTCTCCAGCTGAACAAGACAATTGACCTCAGCTGCTCCTCATACAGCTTCCCCTCTTGTCCTCTCCTCATCTTCATGCCGTTCATTGGATGCTCGCTGCTAGTTTTACATCCTTACGGTACTTTCAGAAAGGTTACTGCTCTTTTCTCCCTGCATCTCATGACCCAACTATACTGTGTGCTGTGCATGACATTATCCTGGGGGATCCAGCACTAACCATAGCAATGGTATTTGTTCCCATAGGGAAATGTGTGTGTTTTCCTGCTGAAACATTTCTAAAAGAGCCATCTTTCACTGATTCATGTGGCAGTTAGCTTGTGTGGTTCATTCTAGAAATTATTTTCTCCACGTCATTTGTATGCCTTGGGTGTGAAAATTGTATTTTTGTTCATTCCTTTCCTATATAAAACCTGCTGTGTGTTTGCCTGTAGCTCTAGAGATCTGTTCTCTTGAAAATGCGTGAAAGTCACTATGAAAGCATGTTCTGTAAGGTCAGAATTCTTGAGTAGTCTGTGTCCAGTGCTGCAGCCAGGGGCGCCAGCCCCAGCCCCACACGCTGCTCCTTTTCCTGGCCCGCACGGGCTCTGCTCCAGGCTCCCGAGCTCCAGGCTCCCGTGGCCCCGAGCCGGTTGCCGATGGAGCCCCGGCCCAGCGGGGCTGTGGGGAAGGCAGCACCACGGCTCCCTCAGAAGCACCGGGCCCTGTTCCCCCTGCAGAGCCCATCAACAGTGGCTGCTGGCCGGGCCTCAGGGCTGTGCGGGCAAAGTGCTTCCACCACTGCTCAATGTGATGAAGGATTGGCCTGAGCACAGCCTGTCCACCTCAGTGGGGACAAAACAGGTGTCTGTGCCCTGGTTGTGAGTTTCTGGAGCTGACCTTTGCTCACCCCAAGGTTGTCTCTCCAAGTGTGGCTGGGATACGCTGCTGCGTGCTGACACCCACCACTATGCTGTGGCTCTGCTGGCCAGGTGAGATCCCCTTCTCCCCCCTGCCCCTGACATTTATGCTCTGAGCCTGGGGTGACCCACGCAGGCCCTGTGGCCGTGGCCAGCGGGCCTTGTCACCGAGTGATGGCCAAGCAGACTGGAAAAGGCTGGGAGAAGAGGGTGCCCACAAGGAGCTGCCTCCCAGTGGGCCCAGATCCCCTTGCAGGGTGGTAGGGGAAGACCACACCTCTGTGAGTCACTTCTGGGAGAGGTTTATCCCCCTGGCTCATGGTCTCAGTGCCTTTTTCTGCCTTCTAGGGGGATGGGCTGGGTCTCGAGCCCCTTGTGTTCTCGGATTGCATTCTACCTGCTCCAGCTGCTCAGCACAGAGGAGCCACGCTGGGATCTGCCAGCCCTGGCATACCTTGTGGAGGTGAGCCTGATGGGCAGCGCTGCCTGGCCAAGCTGCCTCCCAGCTCTCTGGCTTCTCGTAGCCACAGCTGCCTGGGACAGAGCCCATGCCCTGTGCTGCTGCTGCCTGGGCCCAGCCCTGGGCGGTTCCAGGCTCCGGCCGGCCGGCCGGCTCCCCTCTGTCACTGCCCCGTGCCTTTCAGATGCTCGACTGTCTGGATTTGAGGGAATGTGGTGCAAAGAGAGTCCGGAAAATCTTGTCAAGGAACTTGAGGAGGGAGTGCAGGGAGAGGTGTCGCCTGGCTCTCAGGGCCCTTCTTGACCTTACTGAGGATCCCTTGCTGGTGAGAAGGGGGAAGTGGCTGAAGCTGCCCCGGGGAACGCAGTTGCTTGGCCTTGGCTGGCCTTTGGGCGCTGGGGCAGCTGCTCCCAGCTCTCCTGCCTCCCACTTCAGCTGCCCCAGTGCTTCGGGACCTGCCTTTGGCCTCTGGGCCCTGAGGCAGCAGGGTGGCTTTTCACTGCCTTGTGTTCCACACAGGGAAGAAAAATATGCAGCCTGTCTCGAAGCCTTCTGCCGCTTCTGAGTGATGCAGATGTAGAGGTTGTCAGCATGACCCTCTCTGTGTTTGCAAATGTGCTCCAGCACAAAGACATCCTGATAGCTAGCATCACCGCCCCAAATCTGGCTGAGTCCGCCTGCCTCTCTGGGATCATGGAAGGCTCCATGCCCCTAGCCACAGCCACTGGGTGCTGCCCGGACACCTTGTCTCCTGTGGATTTGCAGGCCTGTTCCCAGGTGGACCTAGAGTAGTCGGTGCTGAGGTCTTTTCCTTTCCTCCAGGACAACAGCCATGTGCAGCTGCTCTCCATTGGCCTCTTCTACAAGGTGATGCAGTTGGTAGTGGAAGAGGGAAATAAGGCCCTGAAGGCACGTGTGCACCAGAGCCTGTTCCCACTCTTCCTCTACTGCCATGATGAGGATCAATGTATGGCCAAGGTGAGAACTCAAGGGCTGCTGGTGTCCCCGGGCAGGGCCTCGGCTGCCTCCTGCCCTGGCCACAGCCTCCTCCGGGCCTTGGCACAGGGATGCAGGCCCTGTGAGCTGGGCTGTGGGGCCATCTCCGCATCTCTGCTGCTCTCCAGGCTTCTCGGGAAATGCTGCTTTGTGCAGCCGAGTTCCTGAAGAGGAGAGACCTCACAAAGCTGCTGAAGGAGGAGGAACTATGAACGGTGGGCGAGTGCCTGGTAAGAATGGCCTGGAGAAGCCGCTAGTCCCTGTCACTCAGTGTGTGTAGCTGGTAGCTGTCCCGCTGCCCCATGCTGCTCCCAGGGCCCGCACGGGCTCTGCTCCAGGCTCCCGTGGCCCTGAGCCGGTTGCCGATGGAGCCCCGGCCCAGCGAGGCTGCTGGCCGGGCCTCAGGGCTGTGCAGGCAGGGCAGGCTGCGGCTGGGCACAGGCAAGAGCCTGGCCGAGGGGCAGAGCCCACACCAAGCCTTCCCTCCTGCCGCTCTCTGCAGCTGGCAGAGGACAGGAGCCGAGCGGCCGAGCACCTGCGCCGCGCCCTGCCGTACCTGCAGAGCCCACAGGAGCCCCTGCGAGAGGCGGCCGTCAGGTTCATGGGTGAGCCACGAGTCCAGGCTCCCTCCCCGCCCCACCGCAGCTCGGTCCCGGCCCCGGCTGCTGCCCCGGCAGCGGCAGCAGGGCCCGGCGCCGTGGAGCCCCGCCTGGCCTGGGTGCTGCTGCCGCCCTCTGCCAGCCGTGGTGTCCTTGGGCCGCAGCCTGCGGCAAGGGCCGGGGCTGAGCCCTGCCGGGCCAGGAGGGCGTGTGGCCACAGGGCTGGCAGCGCCGCTGGCACAGAGCTGTGCCGCTGGGGCACTGACAGGCTCTGTGTTCCCAGGGATGGCCGGGCTGAGCTTGAGGGGGCAGCGGGGAGAGCTCCAGCTCATCTACACAGGTGAGTGAGGGCAGCAGGCTGTGTCGGTGGGGACTGGCGGGGGAGCTGCGAGCCCTCCCTGGCTGTGGAGGGCTCTGCTCCCTGTGTGGATGAGGGGCAGCGTGGGCAGAGCACACAGAGATTTCAAGGGCACCTGGGCGATTTGTGGCCAACAGCTTTGGGCTGATCCCGTTGGTCTCTGCTCCCTCCTGGCCATGGCTACAGCGGGCTGGGATGGCCCTGGCACTGGGGTCTCCTTTGGTCCCCACGGATCCGTGATCTGACCGTGGCTCTGCTCCTCTCTCTTGCAGCCCTTGAGAAGATGGCAAATGACATCAGCCTTGCTGTTGGAAACCTGGCACTACAAACTTTCTATATCCTGAAGGCTTTAGAGAGAACTCAACCTTCTGTCTTTGGGAATCTGCAAAATCAGCTTCGCAGGGCATGGAACGCACGGCCTCATCTGTCAGGGCTCGGCTGGCTGCGCGGCTGGAGCTCTGCAGAGAGCTGATCTGGGAGGCTCTGTCTGCTGGGGCCACCTGAGCCAGCTGGGATTTTCCTTCAAGGTTGTTCTTTCCTTCTCCTTGCTTTACATTAAGATTTAAATAAAGCATGTGTTATAATAGACAGACTCCCAGGATATTTCTTTGGCTGCCCAGGGCATATAGGGGAAGAGGGGGAAAATGGTGCTTGTGCTCAGCAAGCTGTGCAGGCGTGCAGTGCTGCAGGGAAAATGGCCCAAAGCCCCCTGGCCTTTGGTGGTTGTGCTGAAGCCTTTGCGCTTCCGACAGAGCGGGTGGGCAGGGGCCGAAGGCTGCGGGGATCCCTGCGAGACCTTCTACAGCCCTGTCCCAGCCAGGAAATAAACGCCATTTTTGTGTCCTCCTAGCCCATGAAGAATTGCCAGCTGATTCACGAAAAGTAGCAATCCAAGGAAAAATAACAAATAAAAATCTCAATGGGTTCCTCGGAGCTCCCTGTGGGCTGGTGGTGCTCTGCTGCCGGTCAGAGTGGCTGGATATGGGAGACTGTGAGGGATTGGGTGCCTGGGAGGCCATATGTATGAGGGCTTATGCTGAAGGCCTGACAGGACAAGCATGGGTAGCACAAGTGGGAGTGTGAGGCTAGCGGTTTTGGTCAGGAACTACAAGGGGACAGCGGAGGCATCTTAGTCACCAGCTGGTTGGAAAACCTGAGGAATGGGGTGCCGGGGACTTAGCGCCCCCAGGCAGCCCACATTGTTCCTGCCACCTGGCTCCTCCTCTGCGCTTCCCCAAAGTGCCTCCCAGGCCCTGCGGCAGAGCCTCGATGGCGTGCCTCACAGAGGTGGGGACACTCTGCGAAGGGCCCAGCTGGGCTAGCTGGGGACAACGCAGGGCATGGTAAGGCGCTGCCAGGGACGGCCTGGGGTGCTGCCTATACGGGGCAGTGGGCAAGGGCAGGGCTGGCGGCCATCCCGGCCTCACAGGCTGCCCAGGCCACGATGCTGTGAATGGGGCCCCCTGACACAACCTTGGCCCCCAGCTGCTGCCACCATTGGCAGGGCCAGGAGGGCCTCCTCCAGCGGGGCGGCAGAGTTCATGCTGTCCACAGAAACAGCACACGGCGTGCACAAGCAACGCAAGCAGCGCCCTGACCGCCGCTACCACTCAACGGTTCATCCCTCCAGCCATGTGCCAAATGGGGGGATACTGTGGGCAGACATTGCCCCTGGATTTGCAAAAGGCTTCATCAAGTTGTCCGCAATGGCTTTCTCTTGACGTTGCCAGCCTCACACAACGCTTGGCAGCATCAGCTGCAGCTGTTGCCCTGACTGACTCCATGCCGATATAAAGGCATGGAGGCAGAGTCGCCTTCCCTCACAGTCAGGCATCCACGATCAGCGTCATTTTGTTGCCATCCTTCAGCGAGAGAGGAGAGGAGACTGTGGATGGGGCAACGAAGACCCTGCGCTACAGCATCTCTTTTTCCCTCCTCCTGCAGGCCTTAAGAGACACAGCTTGAGCTTGTGAAACTAATCCGGACTTGCTTGAACACAGGAAGAAGCAGCAAGGCGCTGAAAAAAGGCAGGGCACTTACATGCCCCTTTGTTCTCACCTGGTCAATCACAAATGCCAGGCACTTTCTGTTGGGAAGCACCAGGAAGATCATCCCAATCCACCACGCCTGCCCGGGCACAGCTGCACTAGAATAGTAAGAACATTTTCCATATTTACCTTTTTGCTCTCCGGGATTTCAAGCTAACAGAAAAATCACTGGTTTAAGCTGAACATTGAGTACTGACAGAAATAGGAACAGGAGTCTCCCAATTGGTATGTATGTCCTTCAGCCCATAGTTCGTGAGCTCATCCACTTGGAGCTCAGGCCCTGGTGCAGCCCAGGCACAGGTTTGGTCCATCTCAGCATTCCAAAGTCTTTGTGTCTTCCCTGTGCAGCCTGAGCCAGCCTTGAATCTGTTATTGATTCCAAGATTAGATAATCAAGAGCCTCTTTTGTCACGGTCATTCTTGCTTTGCATAATAAACTCCTCGCCTGAATATAATAGCAGGAGATATGCTGATGATGGTGTAGCTGCAACACCAGGGACTTTATCTGGCCGTGCTAAAGCTAAGCCTTGGTGAACTGTCAGAGACTCTCAATCCATGGTCGAAGAATACAGCTTTGCAATTTAAAATCCCAGAAAATTCAGACATGTGATTTTTCTGCAACACGAGTTAATGCTAAAGAGAATGACAAAATATTTAAAGCCCTTTACTGGCAACCCCTTTGCAACGGCATCAGCACACTGGCAGGGGCACAGGTTCGACACTGGGGACAGGTACTGAGTTAAGCTTCAGATTCAGGAAGATCAATGTTTTTGTCCAGGTTCACACCACCCATGACTTCCACTTTTTTCCCAGCTTTTTGGAGCGACTGGTCATTACAGGGTCTTTCACAAAGGCAAAAGGATGTAAAAGCAGACGCTTCTGAGAATGTCCTACTGATACGCAGCAAACCTTGAAGATGGATCAACAGAGGCTCTGGAAAACTAAAGAAAACCCCAACCCACCCCCCCGAAAAAAGGTAGCTCTGTGAATTCCAGGCATGACTCTTGGGTCTGGAGACTAGTTTCATCAGCTACAACACAGAACATGCGCACTGCGCCTTTACTTCGAGACTGGCTGTTGTTTTTCCCAGAAACAGACAGAAGATCTCAGTGAAAGATGACAGTGTCACTCTACAAGCCAATCGACTGGTGAAACAGCACTGATGGTGCTCTGGAGCTAACTGCTAATCCCTCTATGGAAAAAATCATTCCAGACGAGCAACATTTTTCAAAAGAGACCAGCGTTGCTGGGGCGGGCAGTCCTTCAGTTGGAAGGACACAGCCCCATGTCCCGTGGCCTTTGTCTCCTCTGTGCATAGAAGCCCCCGCAGTCACAGCTCCTGGGGCTGAAGCCGGGCAACCAGCGCTGCCAGGGCTCAGGGTGGCATGTGTGCTTGGGCGGGCACTCTGATAGTCCCGGCTGATTTTCCGTGCTGCCCCAGGCCCCAGTGGGAAGAAGCAGCATTGGTGCCCTGGCCCACACATTCCCTGTCCCATGTAACCCTGGCTTTAGGACCAGCCACAGGTGGGACGTGTGCCAAGGAGCCATGCCCCCCACATGCCAGCTCCCGTGGAGGCCCGTGCCTCCCTCGGAGGGCTGGCGTCGCCAGCCCTGGGGGCTCCTTCTGCTGCCCCTGAGCCCGCACAAGCATGGCACCGTTTGCTGGAGGGTTTTTGAGCCGTTTCTAAGGATCCTGTCTGGAATGCTGAGACACCTGGTGTGAAATATTCCTTCAGCCTTGACCACTTTGTCCTGGCTGGGGGCGGCCCCAGGGCAGTGGCCGCATGTGCAAGGGCCTTTGTGACACAGTGCCGCGTGGTCACCGAGTGGCAGGGACAGGACAGTGTGGTCAAAGGAGCCTTTGTGACACGTGCGGACATAGTGGGGTGGTTACAGGGCCTGCCACAGTGCTCGAGCACTGCCGAATTTCGAGGACGGGACAGACGTGCCGTGAGGGCCCCCGCCGCACCTCTTTCCGTGTCCTGACCCGGACTTTCCGAGCATCGTGCCCCTCAGTTGACCTCGATTGTCCCCGACCACAGGACTTGGTGACCCGTGGCCTACCCGGACTTCCCTTCTGTAGTGCCCTTGAGGGCACACGGTGACTTGGTGCCCCGATCTTTTCCGAGCACTCCCCATCTCTGCCAACGGTGCCCTGAATCCATTCCCCAATCCTGACGAGGAGCCTCCTGTCCCTGGGGCAGGACCCTCCGTACATAGGGCAGGACCTGCTGTCGCTCTGCTTTCCTGAGGCTTCTCGCTTGCAAGTGCCTCCAGCCGACTCAGGACCTCGCTCGGAGCTTTCACAGCACCTCTGTTTCAAGTAATCCTAGATCCAATGCACTGACATTGGAGCAGAGACCCCCAAGAGTGCCACAAGCTGGCCGGCAAGATGCAGGAGGAAGAATTCCCTGGAGCCATCCCAAGCACAGAGACTGATGAGAGAGTGCCTTCCGATCTCCGCGGAATGGTGATTGGCGACCTGAGCCACATTGCTTGGGCTGTGCCTTCTGCCCCCATCCCATCCCATCCCATCCCATCACTCCCATCCCATCCATCCCATCCCTCCCTCCCATCCTCTCCCATCCCATCCCATCCCATCCTATCCCATCCCATCCCATCCCATCCCATCCCCAATCCTTGGTGCATGCCCATGGACATGGCATCCGGGCTTGTCCCTGCCTGGGCAGCGCAGGGCTGGGCTGTGTTCTCCGCCTCTCCTGCAGCCCCTCATCCACTCTGCGCGCTCGAGCGTGGCTCTTTGCCATGTGCGCCCTGGAGCGCACCATGAAGGCAGGAACCTCCCATGGCCTCTTTTCCGCAGAACAGCACAGGTACCTGCAGCCATCCCCACCTGTCTGGCCTGCGGTCCCTGCCTCAGCACCAGCACCCACGGCTTTGGAGCAGCAACCATGGAACCCCCCTGGGCTTCTTGCCTTCTCCTCCAGCCGGTTAGAAGAGTCATCAGGAGAATTTCGAAGGAAGAGACCAGCGCCATGGGCACTGGGGCCAGAGCTTACCCGCTCCTCTTCAAGACCCAAGACCAGGTGCTGCCCTGCTGGATTGGTTGTAGAGGGGGTTAAGTTCCCCAATCCCAAGCAAGTAAGCAGCCTGTTGGCTCAGGTTTGATCCTCCCAAGAATCGCTTGGCGCCCCGAACAGGCCTAGTGGTCACTTAAGCCTTTGAGGCCATCGCATGTAGTGTAATGGAAGCACTTCTCTGGGAAGCGGCACATTACTCCTCTGGCGCTTTCCAAGTCTCCCGTGCTTCTCCAGGTGCCCTCCATGGTTAGGTACATCCACCAGTGGCACATGCCAATCATTGCTGAGGGCACCAGCTAACAGGACCCTGCTGATCCACCGAGCACAACCCAGCTGATGTAGTATGACACCCTGCGTGTGGCCCCCTCGTGTGACAGGTTAATGGGCCCACCTGGCCAGAGGGCTCAGGGCTCCACACCATCGACCCTGTGCAGCCTGGCCCAGGTTTGAGCAACAGATAGTTTGCAGGGCCCTCTGGGTGCTCCTTTCCCAGCCCTGCCCTCGCAGGGTGGCCCTGTCCCACAGGGCTGGGCTTCTGGCGTGCTGCTGGCGAGGGGCAGGGCGGGCAGGGTCAGTAGCTGGCAGCCAGCTCAGGTCCCCTGCTGCTCCCAGGCCACGGTGCGTGTCCCTGAGACCCCCCTGGCACAGAGCTCTGGCCCGGCAGAGCTGATATGAGCATGTGGAAGATGATGTTTTGCTCAGCCCGTACTGCTAGTTGGTGCAGCTGGACTTCTGGATGTGCTGGTGACCTGTCCAAGCACAGCACTCCCACCTCCGATGGGGACAAAACGGTGTCCTCTGCTTGGCTGTGAGTTTCTGGAGCTGACCTGTTGCTCCCTCAGCCGCCTGCTTCCACAGCTTTCCATCCTCCTTCCCACCTGCATCTCCCGGCCTCAGGCGATGGGCCTGAGCCCTGGCCTGTGGCAGCTTCAGGCTCACCAGGCCCGCTGCTCGCCCTCTCTCCCGTGGTCTCCCTCGCCACCCTCGGCACTGTCCACAACGGACACCCTCTGCACCTGGCGTGTCTCAGTCACGATGCTTTGTCCTTTGCAGGCAACTCTGGTGATAGGGAAAATCCTCCAGTTGCCCTGTGTCCCACATGTAGGACGCTATACTTCAACCCAGTACTTTTGTCCATCTTCAGCTTACCAAGTGTTTTCTTCAGCCCTTTGGATATCCAAGGATCAATAACTTCTGGAGGGATCCAGGAGAACATGGCCTTGCCACCAGCCCCGAACAGGTACCCGGCCCAGTCCTCCTGTCCTTTTGGTCCCTGCCAGTGCCCAGGGCAGGTGCCAGTCTCCCAGTGTGACCTGGGCTTTGCTCCGCACACGGTTTGCAAATGCGGACCCTGACCCCTGCTCTGTTCCCACCCCCACCAAAGGCATTTGAGGAAGTGGGTGTGTCCATTACGCAAGTGTGGCTGGGACAAAAACGCTGGCTGCGTGCCGACACCCACACTATGCTGTGGGCGTGCTGGCCGGTGAATCCCCTTCCTCTCCACTGCGCTGACATTTGTGCCTGAGCCTGGGGTGCCCATGGGCCCTAGGGCCCGCGGCCTTGGACCAAGTGATGGCCAAGTAGATGGGAAGGGCTTGGAGAGGAGGATACCACAAGACTCTGCCTCCCAAATGGCCCATATCCCCTTGCAATGGGGGGAAAGACAATCGCTGTGAATCATTCCTGGAGATTTTATGCCCCCTGGCTCACAGCTTGGTTACTTTACCCCTGCCAGAGAGATTCCAATGTCTCCAATGTTGTGCCATTGTGTTCCCGCATCGTTCGCATACCTGCTCCAGCTGCTCAAACACAGGCCACATACTGGGATCTGCCGGGCCCATGGCATTCCTTGGTGGAGGAGCCTGATGGGCATCGCTGCCTGCCGAGCTGCCTCCCAGCTCCTGCCTCTACGTGCCCGCAGCTGCCTGGGACAGAGCCCATGCCTCTGTGCTGCTGCTTCCTGGGCCCCACCCTGTGGCTTTCCGTGCTCCTGTCCGCCGGCCCCCCTGTTCACTGCCCCGTGCCTTTCGATGCGCGACTGTCTGGATTTGAGCAAACGTGGTATAATAGAGTCCGGAAAATATTTCAAGGCACACTGAGGAGGAGTGAGGGAGCAGAGCTTCGTCCGTGGCACTAGGCCTGCTTGAACTTGCCTGAGATACCTCGTGTTGTGAGAAGGGGGGGCCATGGCTGAACGCTGCCCCGGGGAAACGCCAGTCAGCTTGGCACTGCTGTGCCTTGGCCGCTGTGCAGCTGCTCCCAGCTCTCCTGCCTCCCGCTTCAGAGCTGCCCCAGTGCTTTCGGAACCCCCCTTTTTGGCCTCTGGCCTTGAGGTCCGCCAGGTCGATCATTCACAAACCTTGTTCCCGCCAGACTCAAAACATGGTGGAGACGCACTGAAAATCTTTGTGAGCTCCTGGGGATCAGATGGAGAGATAGTTAGTATGCAGTCATGGTACTCAGCTTTATATTCTTGGACAAGAGATGCCAATACTCGGCCCCTTCGCCTCTGGCAGCTGGCTGAAGCGCTCCTGCCACTCTTTGACCAGTAGGCTCCATGGCCCCCGTCCACGTGGACTGTTTGCTGCTCAGACACTTGATGCCTGGGAATTGCAAGTCTGCACCCATCTTATGCCCCAAGCACAACGCTGAGTTTTTTTTTCCCCTCCTCCTTCCTCCCTTCCTCCGGCTTCCTGCCTTTCTGCCTCCCTCCCGTCCCTCCCTATCCCTCCCCCCTCTCTCTCACCTCTATTATCCATCCATCCTCCATCCTCCATACCATCCATCCATCCATCATCCATCCATCCTCCACCTCCAGACCATCCTCCATTCACCATGCAGGATTATAGCAGGTGCAGGTGCGTCTCCAAGCGGCTTTTTCAAGAATGGTTATTGTTCCACTGGAAAGGAGAAATAAAAAGCCCTGAAGACACTCGTAAACCAGAGCCTTCTTCCACTCTGCTTCCCTGCCATGATGAGAATCAGCGGGTGGCCGAGTTAGAACTTGAAGGGCTGCTGGTGTCCCCCAGGGATGAGCCTCGGCTGCACTCCTGCCCTGTGCTGTGTGGGGCCCCACCGAAAGCCCTCCTCCAGGCCTTGGCACAGTGACGTAGGTCCTGTGCTCTGCTGTGGGCCATCGCCTCATCTCTGCTGCTCCCCCAGTCTTCTCGTACAACGCTGCTTGTTGCAAGCCGGTTCCTAAAAGGCCAGATATTGAAAAGCTGGTGAAAAGAAGAAGCTTTGGGTTGTAATCACTGTCGCGCCTTGGTAAGATGGCCCTGGAAGCCGCAGCATCCTGAACGCGGTGCTCAGTGTGTGCCAGCTGGTAGCTGTGCCACTGCCCATTCTGCTCCACCAGGCCGCACGGGCTCTGCCCAGGCCCCGTGCCCTGACCTGTTGTCTGATGGAGCCTGGCCCAGCGGTAGGCTGCTTGCCTGGCCTCAGGGCTGTTAGCGGGGCAGGGCAGGCTGCGGCTGGCACAGGCAAGAGCCTGGCCGAGGGGCAGCCCGCAACAAGCCCTTCCTTCCTCCACCTCTGCAGCTGGCAAGAGACAGGCAGGCCGATCCGGCCCGAGCACCTGCGCCGTGCCCTGCCGTCCTTCAGAGCCCACAGGAGCCCCGGCAGAGGCGGCCGTCAGGTCATGGTGTGAGCCACACGAAGTCCATGCTCCCTCCCCGCCCACCGCAGCTCTTCCCACTGCCCCAGGCTGCTGCCCCCCGGCCGCGGCAGCAGGGCCGTCGGCCGTGGAGCCCCCGCCTGGCCTGGTTCTGCTGCCGCCGTCTGCCAGCCGTGGTGTCCTTGGGCGCCGCCGCTGCGGCAGGCCGGGGCTTTGAGGCCCTGCCGGGCCCGGAGGGCGTGTTGCCAACAGGGCTTGCAGCGCCGCTGGCCCAGAAGCGGTGCCGCTGGGGCACGGACAGGCTCTGTGTTCCCAGGGAGGCCGGGCTGAGCTTTTAGGGGCAGCCAGAAGAGGCTCACAATAGAAATCCAGCTAACACAGGTGAGTGAGGGCAGCGGCTGTGTCGGTGGGTACTGCGGTGGAGCTGCGAGCCCTCTGGCTTGGAGGCTCTGCTCCTGTGTGATGAGGGGCAAGAGTGTGGCAGAGCACACATGAGAATTTCAGGGCACGTGTAAAAAGTATTGATGGCCAACAGAAAACAATGTTCATATAAAGCTGATCAACGTGTTTCTCTGCTCCCTCCGGCCATGGCTAGCAGGCTGGGATGGCCCTGCACTATGGGGCAAAAGAAAAGATGCTTTAGGTTCCCCGATCCGTGATCTGACCAGTGGCTCTGCTCCATAAAAACATCTTCTGCAGCCCTATCAGAGAATGGCAAAATAACACCAAAGCCTTGCTGTAGCACCTAAAAAAAAACAATGGCGCTACAAACTTTCTAAGGTCCGAATGCTTTAGAGAAACGCGACCTTCTGTCTTTGGAATCTGCAAAATAGCTTCGCGAAGAGGCGTGGAATCCCCGCCTCGTCCTGCGGGGCTCGCTGGTGTGGCGTGCGAGCTCTCTAGAGGGCAATTATGCTTTAAAGACGGTATGTCTGCTAGAGCCACCTGAGCCAGCAGGCATTTTCCTTCAATGATGTTCGTCTCCTTCTCCTTGGTTTACTTTAAGGATTTAAATAAGGATGTGTTTAGACTAACACTCACAGAATATTTTCTTTGCTGCCCAGGTTCGCACATAGGCAGTAGGGAAGGGGGGAAAAAAGGGAGTAGACTTTAATCTCGCAATCTGTCCCAGGCGTTGCAGTGCTGCAGGGAAAATTCTCAAGCCCCTTGGTCTTGATCATGTTGGTGCTGAAGCCTTTGCACCATTCTTACCTAACAAAGGTGAGCAGTGCATAAAAAGCTGCGGGGATCCCATGAAAACAATCAATAACAAACTGCTACAAGCCCTGTCCCAGCCATGAGCGCCATTTGTGTCCTCCTGCCCGTGAGTGTGCTGGGGCCCCCACAGGCTGATTGCTGATGTCTCCAAGGTGCTCCTTCTCGATGGGGTCCCTCTGCGCCCTGTGGGGCTGTGGTGCTGCTGCCGGGCAGGTGGCTTTGGATGGGGGAGACTGTGATGGGATGGGGTGCTGGGATGCCATGAAGGATGAGGACGGGCGGACGGCCTGACAGGACAAGGCATGGTAAGCCACAAGGGGATGTGTGAGGCAGCGTGGCAAGGAGGGCTCAGAGGGGAACAGGAAGTCCCATCTGAGTCACCAGGCTGGTGGAAAGCCTGAGGAATTGGTGTAGGGGACTTAAGCAGCCCCCATGAGCCACTTGTCTGCCCACCTGGCTCCTCTGCGCTTTCCCAAGCGTCTCCCAGCTGAGAAGCAAGCCCTCGAAGCTGTCCTCAGCGAAGAGGTGGGGACACTTGCGTAGTGTCCCATGCTGGACTGGCTGGGGGACACCAGGGCAGGGAGTCGCTGCCTAGGGCACGCCAGTGTTCTGCCTATACGGGCAGTGGCAGAGGCAGGGCTGGCTTCCATCCCGGGCCCTCCGGCAGCCCAGCCACGGATGCGGGGGGGTGAGCGCTGCCGGGGGGGGTGCCATAGAACAGCTAAAAAAAAACCACGGTGCCCCCAATACTCTGCCTCTCAAGGTCTGGGCCGTGCTCGACAGT
>CM031863.1:37111062-37131361 GCA_018697195.1 Certhia americana | reverse complement strand
GTGGCCATGTCACGTGCCACTGTGCCTTTCAGGTCCTCAAGTGCTGAACTTGAAAGCCAGGGGTAGTAAGAGAGTCCTGAAAATCTGTCAAGGAACTTGAGCGAGGCGACGTGCAGGAGAGGCGTCGCCTGCATCAGGGGCTTCTTGAAGTAATGAGATCCCTGCTGGTGAGAAGGGGGACAGTGGCTGAAGGCCCAGGGGGAACGCATGGCGCTTGGCCGTGGCTGGCCTTGGGCCGCTGGGGCAGCTGCTCCCAGCTCTCCTGCCTCCCGCTCAGCTGCCCCAGTGCGTTCGGGACCCGCTTGGCCTCGTGGCCCTAAGACAGCCAGGGGATCATTCACAAACCTGTGTTCGCACAGATACTCAAAAACATGTGGAGCATCACACGAAAATCTTTGGAGCTCTGCGGGACCAGATTGGAGAGATAGTAGGCTGACAGTCATTGGTAATAAGCCTTATAGTCGTGGACAAGGAGACGCCAATACCCGGCCCCTCTTAGCCCTGCAGCTGGCTGAAGCGCTCCTGCACTCTTTGACCAAGTTAAGGCTCATGTCCCCAGCCACGGGGACTGTGTCGCTGCCGGGAGACTTGGTCCATGTGGATTTGCAAGTCGGACACCCAGCCTAAGCCCAAGCAGCAATCCTGGAGAATTTTTTCCCTTCCTTCCTTCTTCCTTCTTCCTTCCTCCTTACTTCATTCCTGCTCTTTTCCTTCCTTCCTTCCTTCCCTTCTTCCTTCCTGCTTTCCTGCTTCTGCCTTCTGCCTTCTGCCTTCCTGCCTTCCGGCCTTCCTGCCTTTTACTTTTTTGCCTTCCTCCTGCCTCCCCGTTCCTGCCTGCCTTTCTTACTTCTGCCTTCCTGCCTGCCTCATGCCTTCCGCCGCCTCATTCCTGCTCCTCCCGCCCATCCACCTCGCCTCCAATCCCATTACCTTCCATCCCTCACTTACCTTACCTTCCCTCCCTCCATCCCTCCCCTCCATCCAGCCTTCCACCCTCATCCCTCCCTCCCTCACTCACTCCATCACTCCCTCACTCCCTCCCCTCCCTCCCTCCCTTCCATCCAGCCGTCAGTCCATCCGTCCATTCCGTCCGTCCCTCGGCCATCCGTCCATCCGTCCATCCGCCATACCGTCCTTCATCCGTCCAGATTATAGCCAGGTGGCAGGTTGCTCTCCATGCTGCTCTTCAAGCAGTGGTGATTGTTTCCACTGGAAAAGGAGAAAAGCCCTGAAGACACTCGTGTAACAGAGCTTGGCTGCCGCTCTTCTTCCACTGCCTGATGAGATCAGCGGTGGCAGAGGTGAGAACTCCAGGGCTGCTGATGTCCCCAAGGGAAGGCCTCGGATGACTCCTGCCCTGGTGATCTGTGGGCCGAAGCCTCCCCAGGCCTTGGCACACGGGACGGAGAGTCCTGCGCTCTGGGCTGGGGGCCATCGCCTAATCTCTGCGGCTCGCCAGGCTTCTAGGAAGCGTGCTTTGTTGGCCGAGTTCCTGAAAAGGCCAGATATTGAAACGCTGGTGAAGAAGAAGAAGCTCTGGATATTGCTCGTGCCTGGTAAGGATAGCCTGGAAGATGCGCCTCAGCCTGGAGAAGCTCCGAACAACGGGCTCAGTGTGTGCAGATGGTAGCGTCACGCTGCCCCAATGCTGCTCCCAGGGGCCTGCACGGCTGCTCCAGGCTCCCTGGCCCCGAGCCTGTTGCTGATTGGAGCCCCGGCCACGAGAGGTGCTGGCCGGGCATCAGGCTGTGCGGGCAGGGCAGGCTGCGGCTGGGCACAGGCAAGAGCCGGGCACGAGGGGCAGAGCCCGCACAAAGCCTTCCCTCCTGCCACTCTCGCACTGGAAGAGGACAGGAGCAGAAGCGGACGAGCCCTGCGCCGCGACCTGCCGTACCTGCAGAGCCCACGGAGCCCCTGCGAGAGGCGGCCGTCAGGTTCAGGGTGAGCCACGAGTCCGGTCCTCCCGCCACCGCAGCTCGGTCCCGGCCATGGCTGCTGCCCGGCACTGGCAGCAGGGCCCGGCGCCGTGGAGCCCCGCCTGGCTGGTGCTGCTGCCGCCCTCTGCCAGCAGTGGGTCCTTGGGCCGCGCCTGCGGCACGGGCCGGGGCTGGCCATTGCCGGGCCAGGAGGGCGTGTGGCCACAGGGATGGCAGCGCCCGAGGCACAGAGCCTGTGCGCTGGGGCAGCCAGGCTCGTGTTCCCAGGGATGGACGGGCGGAGCTTGAGGGGCAGCGGAGAGAGCTCCAGCTCATCTACACAGGTGAGTGAGGGCAGCGGGCTGTGTCGGACGGGGACTGGAGGGGGGAGCTGCGAGCCCTCCCTGGTGTGGGAGGGCTCTGCTCCCTGGTGGATGAGGGGCAGAGTGCGGCAGAGCACACAGAGATTCAGGGGCAAGTGGGCGTTCGTGCCAACAGCTTCGGGCTGAAAAACGTTGGTATATGCTCCCTCATGGCCAGGGCTACAGGGGCATGGGTGGCCCTGGCACTGGGGTTCCTGTGGTCCCCACATATCAGGATCTGCCGTTGGGCTCTGCTCCTCTCTCTTGCGCACTTGAGGAGATGGAATAATGACATCATCCGTGTGGTTGGAAGCTGGCACTACAAACTTTCTAAGACATGAAGGGAAGAGACACTCAACATTCTGTCTTTGAGACCCGCCAAATCAGCTCGCAGGGCATGGAACGCACGGCATCATCGTGTCAGGGCGCGGCTGGACTGCGCGGCTGGAGCTCTGCAGAGAGGCTGATCTGGGAGGCTCTGTCGCTGGGGCCACCTGAGCCAACTGGGATTTCTTCAAGATTGTTCTTCCTTTCCTTGCTTTCATTAAGATTAAATAAAGCAGTGTTATAATGGACAGACTCAGGATAGGTCTTTTGGCTGGCCCAGGGCCATATAGGCAAGAGGGGGGAAAAATTGGTGGGGTCTCGCAAGCTGTGCAGGCATGGCCAGTGCGGCGGGAAAAATGGCCCAAAAGCCCCCTGCCTTTGGTGATGTGATGAGCCTGCGCTTACGACAGAGCGGGTGGGCAGGGGCAGAGCTGCGGGGTCCCGACGAGACCGTCCTCAGTGCCTGGGGATTGCCACAAGCCTGTCCCAGCCAGGAAGCGCCATCTGTGTCCTCTGCCCGTGAGTTGCCGACGGATTGCTGATCGGGCTCCGAGGTTGGTGCTCTAGATGGGGTCCTCTGGGGGGAGCCCTCCTTGTTTTTGGGTGGGGCTGTGGTGCTGCTGCTGGGCAGATTTGTCAGGTTTGGGGAGACTCTAAGGGGACGGGGCGCTGGGAGGCCATGAAGGGATGAGGGACTGCGGACGGCCTGACAGGACAAGGCAGTGGGTAGGCACAAGGGGGATGTGTGAGGCAGCGGGTGGCAGGAGGCTACAAGGGGACAGGAGGCATCTGAGTCACCGGGCTGGTGGAAAGCTCTGAGGAACTGGGTGTCAGAGGCCATAAGCAGTCCCTAGGCAGTTGCCTTGTTCCTGCCACCTGGCTCCTCTGCGCTTCCCCAAAGCGTCTCCCAGGCCTGCGGCAGAAGCCCTCGATGCTGCGCCTCAGCAGGAGGGTGGGGACACTCGCGAGGTGCCCAGGCTGGGCTGGCTGGGGACACGCAGGGCAGGGAGGCGCTGCCAGGGCACGGCCACTGGGTGCTGCCTATAAGGGGCAGTGGGCAGAGGCAGGGCTGGCGGCCATCCCGGGCCCTCACGGCTGCCCAGGCCACGGTGCTGTGACCGAGGGCCCTCTGACACAGAACTCTGGGCCCGCACAGCTGCTGCCACCATGGGCAGGGCGAGGAGGCCTCCTCCAGCGGGGCGGCAGAGTTCATGCTGCCGCGGAAACAGCATCACGGCGTGCACAGCAACAGCAGCAGCACCCTGAACGCTGCTACCAGCTCAACGAGGCATCCGCTCCAGCCGGGATGCCAAATGGGGGGAGACTGTGGGCAGACAATTGCCCCTGGATTGGCAAAAGGCTTCAGCAGAGTTGGCCACAATGGCTTTCTCTTGACTTGCCAGCCTCACAACAACTCTTGGCAGCTTCAGCTGCAGTTTGTGGCCCTGACTGACTCCGATGGCCGTGCTGGAGGGCAGAGTCGCCTTCCACACTCAGGCGTCCCCAGGCAGCGGCATTGGTGCCATCGTCGGAGTGAGAGAGAGAGAGACTGTGATGGGGCATGAGCCCTGCGCTGCAGCAGCCCTTCGTCTCCTCCATGCAGGGCACCTTAAAGACACAGGCGAGAGCTCTGAAACCAAATCCTGGACTTGCTTGGAACAAAGGAAGAAGCAGCAGGCGCTGAAGAAAAGCAGGCACTTACATGGCTCACCTTTGCTCTCCACCTGGGCAATCACAGAATGCCAGAGCACTTTCTGTTGGGAAGCACCATAAAGATGATCCCGATCCAGCCACCCTGCCAGGGGCACAGGTGCTGTGCAGGCACAGCTGCCACTAGAATAGGAAGAACACTTTTCCATGTTTGTCTTTTGCTCCCTCCCTCCTGAGGGAGATTAATGTTTTGCCTGGGTTCACCCAGGAGTCAAGTTTTCCCAGGGCTTTGTTTGACTGGTCATTGCAGGTCACTTTCACTACATGCAAAAGGATGTAACAGCAGAAATTCTGGAGAATGTACCCTAGGGATAGGGAAAAAACCTTGAAAATGATCAGCAGGACCTGGAAAACTTAAAAAAAATAAATTTAAAATAGGTGCAGCCCTGCAACTTTTCAGACATGACTTTTTGGGTCTGAAGGAAATGTTTGCCCTTGCATCAGCTACAAATCTGTGGCAATGACCCTGTAAGAGCTGTTCTTTCTAACCTGGCAGGCACAGGAAAGCCTCTGAAACTTCAAATATTTGAAGTTTCCAAGGCTGAAAGTAATGAAGTGAGGCCTCTGTGATTCTGCTGCAAGCTGTGATGTTTCAGAATACCTGTCTGGTGTGTCTTGCTGTGCTTTTGTTTGCTGTAACCTGTGCCTTTTGTTGCTTCACTCTGAAAGTCCACCTCAACACTAGTAGGAGTTGTGGAGGGTGAGGTTGTTTCCATGGGATCTGCAGTGCCAAAAGGATCAGACACTGCTTAGAATCACAGAATTATTTAGGTTGGAAACAATCTCCAAGACCTTTGAGTTCAACCTGTGCCCGTTGCCCGCCTTGTCCCCAGCTGAGATCACTGAGTGCCACATCCAGGAGTTCCTTGAACACCTCCAGAGATGGACAGACTCCACACTGCCCTGGGCAGCCCCTTCAATACCTGACCACCCTTTCCATGGAGAAATTCTTGCTGATGTCCAATCTGAGCCTCCCCTGGCCCAGCTTGGGGCCGTTCCCTCTCCTCCTGTCCCTGTTCCTGTGAGCCCAGCCTGACCCTCCCTGGCTGCCCCTTCCTATGAGGGAGTTGTAGAAGTGAGACAGGGTCCTCTGAGCCTCCTTTTCTCCAGGCTGAGCCCTCCGAGCTCCCTCAGCCTCTCCTCATATGAATTGAATGCATGGCAGAGGGCACCAGCTTAGAACAGTGTGTGAGCAGTTAGAGAAATTGGAATCTCAAAGATTTCTTCTCCTTCCCAGAGGGTCAAGGACTGGAGAATATTCAGCAGCCCATGGGCAGTGTCTGCATGGGCTCTATGATTTTCTGCCAGTATCTCAAGGCACACACAGATGAGTTATGAAGAGAAGCAAAGCTGAGACTGTTATGTCTGTGAATTATGGATCAAGTCTGAAATCCTCTGTTAGTCTGAGCAAAATTTAGAAATCTTTCTCCTACCTCTATCAGCTGATGTCAATGTAAGTCTTCTGCAGGTGCGGTGAAGTTACTCAGAAAATCATAGAACACTTTGGGTTGAAAAAGTTCTGAAAGCCCATTTCATTCTCATCCCCCCTGCCACGGGCAGGGATACCTTCCACTATCCCATGTTTCTCCAAGCCCCATCCAACCTGCCCTGGAACACTTCCCAGAATTGGGCAGCCACAGCTTCTCTGGGCAACCAGTGCCAGGGCCTCACCACCCTCACAGGGACAAATTTCTTCCCCATCTAATCCTGCTCTCTGGCAGTGGGAAGCCATTCGCCTTGTTCTGTCATGCCATACCCATGGTGAAGAATTTCTCGGGAACCTTTTGATTTTGCTAATGGCACACCACAAAAGCTATGGAAAAACAGAGGAATGTACTGATGTGAATTTGCTTGTTTTTTCTTTTATCAGAAGGAACATCATTAACTTTCATCTATCATCTGAATGTCCAGGAAACAAGGGATCAGGAATAGTTCCTCAGCGCCTGTAATGCTATTTAGACTGTTTTCAGCATACAGGCATGTGATGATGCTGGTTGATTTACATTTTAAAGAAAAATGTGTCTTGTAATTACCAAAATTTCACTCACAAAGAGAAATTATTGTTCCACTTGTTTGGGAACAGAGCTGACTTGATTGCTGGGAGTGAAAGGAGTCCGAAAATAGTCATCTAAGAGAGGCACTTTAATTTCCTCATTTCTTGACTAATGCCTGTTTGGTGGGTAGATTAAATCGGATGCAACTCCTTCCCTCTGCCCCAAGCTGCCTTGGCATCTGGAACCTGCTGGTGGCAGAGTCCAAGCTGAGTCCTGTGCAAATTCTCTATCTCACCTTTCATCACTTCTCATGTGCCATGGCACCACTCACCATCTGGTGCTTCCTAACAGAGTCCTTATGGGCAAATGCTGGAAGCTGGGCACACAGAGAGAGCATGGTGAAAATCTCAGACCTCCCCAGAAACCCAGAAGTTGAGTCTGAAAATGTAAAATTGGTTCCACTGCTTAAATATACTGAAAGCAAGGATTCAGGGAGCTGGAATAGCAAACATCTCCTCTGTTCTCCAGATGCTGTAAAGCCAGGGCTCTGCAGAGGAACTTTGATTTCATTAAACAATTTCCAAGTCCCTTTCAGTATTACTACAATCCTGCTGGCAGCATTTTTTAAGAGCTGCTCTAAGAGGACAATCTTTAAACTCTGCAGTTGGCTCAATATTTAAAATTACTCTTGGACTGGCTACAACACAGCGCCTCAGTGGTTGGGAAGGAATTTTAAATAAATATTCAGCTTCTAGCGGAGTATTAACTGGTCCCACCATACAAAAAGCAAATGGTTCCCTTTTTAGGGATGAAGTGGAAAGCTAAATATTATCCAGACCACTGCAGCAACGTGAAAACCAACAAGGATCTTGGGACTCTTTATGCCAAGTCCCTTCTGTTTGAATGGTTTGAACGGTCTCATTCCATGTGTTTCATCACTGCCTCTAACTGATTGCAGAGCAACCACGGCAGAAGCAGGTCAAAGAGCTCACCTGAAGGTTTTCCCTTGATCTGAGGCAGCCTGGTCTTGGCTCTGGCAGCGGGAAAGTTGGGCATGGCACAACAGGCTGTTCCTGAGAGTCCTCAGCTCAGTTTAAATCCTTTGTGTTCTGGTGTTCTGGTGTGGCCACAGCCACAGCAGAACATTTCCTGGCTACAGGTGAGGGTGTCTAAGAGCTGGGAGAGAACATTGTCAACTGCATGGAACAAGGAGGATGGATGTAGAGAGAGGCTCAGGCTTTTGACTGGGAAAAGTTTCAGTTGGCGTATTTGCATTCCCAGTGCTGAAATGCAAGCTGGCTGGTAAAAAGTGTCCCTCTCCCCAAGCAGGAGGAACTTTATGCTTTTTCTTATTAAATTTGAACCTCCCTCTCAAGTTCTTCTGTTTGGGAAGTTCTTAAAATGAGCCCATGCCACAGAATTCAAATGGAACTGCAATTTGAAGGTTAACGGAGGAATTTCACTCCTGGGATCTTCAGAATGGACATGGTTACACACATCTCTGCCTTGTGAACAGGCAGCAACAGATAAGCTTGCTTGAAGGCAGCAGTTTCCAACGTATTTTTCCAATAATTCTGTTAACTTTTGGTCTGAAACTGTGTGCCCCAGTGATCTTCCATGTGCTTCGTGTCTAGGAGGCTTCTCATGGGTGCTTGAGTCTGCAGGGTGATGGTGGCAGTTCCTCATGGGTGAATTCCCCTCTGGTGCTGGGGAATGCTCAGGGAATTCCAGCTTGGAAGTGCTTCCAGTTGCTGCCAAGACATGAAGGTCCTGGGTTCAGTTCTGATGACAGAGTTGACTCACCTCATGGAAAACCAATGGCTAAAAGAGAACAAAATAATTAGATTCTGCCTTTGGCTATGAACATATCAGGAATTCAGTGCTTCCTGAATTCCCAGTGGGGAATTCAGTCCTGGGAAAAAGGCACTGCAGCCCATCGCTTATCAGAGAATTAGTGCTAAATGGAGAAAAGCTGAAAACAAATATTTACCCTCGGATCAATTCCGTTTAAAGTGCAATGTTTGGAGCAGAGCTTGGATATGGGGAGGTCAGACATAGGATCAAGGTTGCATTTATATAAAGACAGAGGGATATGCACTGGGAATCCTTGCCTGGAAAGGGAAAAGATTGGAAGATTTTGAAAGACACACTATGAAGATCTTAATTTTTGTCCTCACACTGAGTGTTTTCTCATGTTCAGGTAAGCTGGAGCCTTGTCTCACACCTTCTTAGGGTGGTTTTTGGGGGGAAAGTACAAGCCTGCAATGAATTTCTGATGGAACTGACTGTGCCTCCCTCTCAGGGTTTCCAGCATATGACTATGCCTCCCCTGTCACAGAAGAGGCTCTCAATGCTTCCATTGCACGGATCAATTCCCAGTCATGGAGCAGAAATCTGTATGGTGTTGTCAGGAGCCGAGTCATGGGAGTAAGTACGCAGACAACAGAAATGTGCTTTGCTGGGATGTAAAACTCTTTTCCACCCAGTCCCGGAAACCCAGATTTAGTTGGAGTTGGCTGATGATGCTTGGAAGAGGGTGGGTTTGGGTCATTTTATGAAGTTATGGCTTTAAGAGCTAAATATCTTTTGTATTATTAAAGTTTGTAATTAAAATACTTTAGGAATTCAGATTTTTCACATCTAGCATAGAAGTCCTTGAGGGTTGTTTTTAAATACCTCCAGCTCACTGCTTTGCTTTGGGCATCAAACAACCTGGTTCATCTGAAGCTCTTCGCTGATTAAATGCCCCCATAATTCAGGATTCTTTCTCTAATCTTTATTTATGTCATCTGTCTCTATGCACCAATTCTGGTTTAAATCTGCTGGAGTCTAAGTGCATGTAGAAAACCCATATCTCTTTTAATTTGTGGTGCTCAGAATTATACTGGCTACTCCCCGAGTTAAGGAGTTAAAACTTCTTAGTTCAAAGTTATAATGTCCTGAACACCCTCAGAATCTTTCTATTTCTATGGGTGGCCTGTATCAAGTCTTCTGCAAGAATGAATGTCAAGATGATGTATGGATTTATATAGTTTGGATTAAAACCCCCAAGTATTTGAAAGTAGTGGGAATTTGTTGCTTGTTGGGGCTTTTTTGAGGGACATTTTGGTTTTGTTTGGGGTTTTTTTTTGGTTTTTTTTTAGTCTTCCATCTTGAGCTAAAGCATATAAAAAAGAGAAAAGAATAATCAAAAACAGGACTAATGATATGTTGTGTTGACCCTGCTTTCACCAGGTGGACATGTGGGACAGCGATGCCTATGGGTTAGATCTGCAGTTCAGCATCCGTGAGACGGTGTGCCCCAAAGCTTCAGGCAGAGACCCCTTCACCTGTGACTTCAGAACTGGGCCTTTTGTGGTAGGTGCCCCTGGTGGGAATGGGAACCCTCCCCTCCACGCAGGATCTTCTCAAGATAGGAAAATGAGGAGTGGCTGGCTGCTTTTGATACAGCCTGCAGCATGGAGTGGGTGTCAATTGGGAAGGGTCAGTGGTGGGAAACTCTTCTGCCTGGTCAGAAGATATGTGTGCTTTAGGGGCCAAATCCTAGAAGGAATGGCTTGTTCTCTAAGGTTAGAGGGTAGAAGAGCAGATATTTCTTTTGCTTTTATCTATCTGGGCACCACATAAAGGGTTGTGCAGATTGCCCCTCTGTGCTAACAGTGCTGATCTCTTTCAGATTTTTCACTCTCAGCCTGAAATAAAAAGGCTCTTGATGCAGCTCTTGCTCTTCTCTATGTCTTAAATCACCAGCTTTGGTGGAAATACATTGTCTTTGAGTCTGGACTTCTCTGTTACTTGGGCCAAATCACCTCTCTTGCTCTGGAGCTATGCGGCTCATGCATGCGTGTAGATGGCACTACACAGAATTGTTGGTTATTGCTTTGCTGTTTTTCTTTTAAAAACGCAAATGTTGGCTGATACGGTGTTATCCCAGTGTCCTAAACTGACACCATGCCCCTCTTCTTCTTGGGACAATATGCTACTGTTTGGATGTGTTTTCCAAATTTGAGTGCAGGTTTTCCTGCAGTTTTTTATCCAATTGCAGAGACAACATCTTTAAGGGTAGTTTAAGTTCCAGAGCTGGAGCTGCCTTTGACGTAGCCCTGCACTGTCCTTCTCTTTGTGCTGAGCTGTGAAAAAGGATGTGGAGGCTTTCTCCTACCCCAAGCATGCTCAGGAGTTTGCACAACAAATGCATAGCTGTGGAGCAATAACGTGTGTGCGTTGGCGTACAATCGTTCTCGGGCTTCTTTCTCTTGGAATTTGTTTTTTAAATCCTTCTGCAGGTTCCCACCACCAGTGAAACTCCCATGAGAGGGTTTGTATTGGATGTTTGCTCTGTGAGATTGGCTCTATTTTGTTCTGTTTCAGCCCACTGCTTCCTGCAGGAGTGTTGTGGAAGTCTCTGGGGAGCTGATTGCCAACATCACTGTGCGGTGCCATCGCAGCACATTCAGCTCTGAATCTATGAGCAGTGAGGAGGTAAGGAAGGGGAAAAAACATTTTTGCTGCCTGGAGGAGTGAGAATCCTGCTTACCCTCTTTCAAAGAGTAGCTGGGTGTCTGTGTGTGCTCCTGTTGCAGCTGGAGGTTTGGATCAGGGAAGTGGCTGGAGTTGAAATTCAGCTGTCAGCTCTAACACTTCCTTTCCATCAGCTGAGGGCCCTGGACCTCGCCTGGGAGGCAATGTCACACACACAGAGTGTGACTGTCTGTGGCAGCCTGGCACATCTATCAACTCCAGCACTTCCTTCGTTGAATATGGGCCTGGAGAACAGTGACTGGCACTTCTTGGACACACAGAGATCCCTATGGCTCTGGCTCTGTTTCCAAACCCAGCTCCCAGCTGAGCACATCATCACAGCACAGCCCAAGGACATTTGGCCTGCTGAGATCTTTGTTCCCTTTTTGAGCTCTTTTTTGGTTTTTTTTTAGGGTGTTATTCAATGCTGGCCTAACCTGGGAATCCCTGCTGGCTGTTTTCAAACTGTCCCAGTGTCCACTTTATCCATGAACTGACTCTTGAACTTGTGTGTCCGTACTTGGAACATAGCTCTACAGTGGGTGTTGTGCTTGAGGGAACAAAGTTTAACAAGCAAGGATACGTACAGCTTTTATTTTTGGAAAATTCGGGGAGCTAAATGAAGAAGTTGAATTGTAGAATCACAGAATGGTTTGGGTTGGAAGGGTCCTTAAAACCCATCTTGTTTTGCCCCTTTCCATGGGCAGGGACACCTTCCACTATCCCAGGTTGCTCCAAGCCCCATCCAGCCTGGTCACTTCCAGAGATCCAGGGGCAGCTACAGCTTCTCTGGGCACCCTGTGCCAGGGCCTGCCCACCTCACAGGGATGAATTTCTTCCCAATATCCCATCTAACCCTGTTCTCCTTCAGCTTAAGGCCAACCTTCCTTGTCCAGTCACTACAAGCCCTTGTGAAAAGTCCCTCTCCAGCCGCCTTGTAAGAAAGCAGGATTCTTTGTTACTTTTCCTTGGATTGAATTGCCAAATTAGCTCTTCCTTTATTCTTTTATTCTCAAAATCTCCATTCAGAGCTGGCTAGCGAGTGCACCCCAGGAAGGCTGGCTCTGCAGAGCAGAGAGACTGCCTGTGAAGCACCAGAATGTGTCACACAGTCTGGGATGTTCAGTCAGTCCTCTGTGGGTTGACATAACCACTGTTTAACAGGACACTCAGCACAAACACTTGCTTTTACAAGCAGACATCTTCCCCCAAGTCTTCCTTAACCATCACTTAAAATTCAGTGCTGTTGCCAATATTCCTGCTGGGGAATATATTTCCTGCAATGTTAATAAGGAATAAATGCCAGAGGGAATTACTGCACTTTAAAGTGTTTCCCTCTGCAGAGGGCTGCAGCAAGGGCACTGTAGCTCTTGCTGTGGAGCTGTAACTCTGCTTAGGGGTTCTCAGCTTGGCTGAGGTGGTGTTGGTGTACCTGTGGTGGTATTTGGGTGGGAGAAGGAATTGTGATTGACTGAGGCTGACATCACTGAATATCCCGAGTTTGACGGGATCATGGAGCCCAACCCCTGGACTGCAGGACTACCAGCAATAATCTTGTTTTCAGCGAAATTAAGGATGAGATTTGGAACTACTTTACTGACCACCTAGTGCCTGAAGAAACAGAGAGATGGGACTTCTTGCCAGGTGAGGTTTTTATAAAGAAATGTCTTTAATTTCCAGATGATGCATGTGCCAATAATGCGCCCTGACAGGCGAGGCAGCACTCGCAGGGAAGGTAAGCCAGTTCTGCCATGTTGGAATACTCTGACCTATGTTTTCCTCTTGGAACATCTCAAGGTCATCTGTCTGAGGGAGAAGAATATGTAAAAGATCAGCTGCTTGCTCCTGGTCGTGGGCAACTGGTTTTTCCCTTGCAGAGGGGTGTCTAGTTGAGGGTGCAGGGAGGGCACTGTCCTGCCAAGCCAGGCCATGCTGAGGTTTATACATTTTTTGGACTGCCAGATTTGTGCTCTCATAACCAGTCCTTGTGTGGTGCAGAATGCAATGCTGAATATTTTCTATTCCAGAATCACAGAGTGGTTTTTGTTGGAAGTGATCTGAAAGATCACCTCGTTCCACTCATGGCAGGGACACCTTCCACTCTCCCAGGTTGTCCCAAGCCCATCCAATCTGGCCCTGGACACTTGCAGGGATGGGGCAGCCACAGCTTCTCTGGGCAACAATCAACACAAGTTTGAAAGCACCTCAGGCTCACATATGTCTCCGTGTTCTTTTTTTAGATGATGCCTTTGCTCCTGAAGCCTTCCCTTCAAGGAGAAGAGGCAGCAGCCCTGGAGACTGGAACAAACCCAGCTACTTTGGCCCTGACAAGATGGAATAACCTGGTTTGGGTGAGTGTGGGTTAGGCTTAGAGTTGGGAGAGTCAAAGAACCTACAGCTCCAGGAAGACTGGAGCTGGAAAAGGCAATCCCAGCAGGCTCCCAGCATTGCTGCTCTTACATCTTTCTGATCTGGACCACTGATGGTGATGGGGTTTGGGTTAGGGCAGGCTTAGGGTTAGGCTTAGGGGCTTTTATACCCCCTGGGTCTGCAGGTTTAGTGGCAGAGTGGGGATGTGACAGCTCAGGCTGAAAGGTCTTTTAGCTGCTTCACTCCTCAGAAGACATCCCAGCTGCAGAGCTCATGGCTGTCACTCCCTTTTGAGCTGTCCATCCCATATCCTCCAACGCACACCAATGTCAGGGGGCTCAGGTAGTGCAAAAAGCATGCAGGAAAATCCTTCTATAAACTCTGAGTTTGAGTGTAGTGTAGGGTTCTAGCCTTTTAACCTCCATTTTTCTCGTGGCAAGGACAGTGAGGGGCTGGAGCATATCCAGAGAAGGGGCACGGAGGAGTGGCCATGTCTTTGTGCCAAATCATCTGCACCAGGGCCACACAGCTCCTCAAAAACAAAACAAAAAAACCCTGAAGGGATCTGGGAGAACCACGGTGTGGTTTGCCCAGAAGAAGAACTTGTCTTGGAGAATTCAGAGGGGTTTGGAAGCCAATTAATGGGAATTATAATGAGAAGCACCCGTGATGTATTTGAGCCGGCAGGGCCTATCCTAAACAAAGCACCTTTGCTGACCTGCCTCTGCGGCTCTGTGTGGGAGCAGCTCTAATTGCTGCTGATGCTTTACCTGCCTGTTTTAAGGGGCTAATCTAAAGGGAAGTGGCTTGAAAGAGTTTCAGCAACACGGAATGAGCTCATTCTTTGGCATGCTGAACAGGTTTAAAGTAGTTGGGGAAGGAAGAGGAAATTACTTAGTGCTCTGTCTTAGTGATTAAAAAGGCTTCGGGTACATATCATTAGCAGGTCCCTGTCCCTGTGGAGTGCCAGAACTGAGTGCTCCCTGCGTGTGGAGCTCAGCTCCAGCCTGCTGCGTTGGAAACGAGACAGTTTTAGATGGAATTTAGCACTGGTGACTCACCAAAAGCTAACACATGTTACTCATAAGCATATCCGTGGTAAACCTCGATGTGCTGAAGGAGACAAGCCTCCTGCTCTCCTGGAAATGAGATATCAAAGGAAAACCCAGGCACTCTGCTCTGTTTGTAAGAATTATTTCATTAAATCCATATGCTATTTTAGTTTATCCCTGAGCCACTAAAGCCAATAGGCCTTTTTAATCACTGCCTGTCTTCTTATAGGAATCTCCAACTTTGCCTTTGGAAAGTGCCAGGTATCTTTAATTCTCTGGCTCTTGAGAAGAGCTATCCCCTTTAAGCAGCACTCAGAAATGCTTTGTGGTTTTGTGTCTCACATCTAACAAATCTCCAAACCAAAAGCAAGATGCAAAATCTTCCTGAAAATAGAACATGAAGCAAGCGGGGAGAAATTTATGGTTCTTGAAACCCAGAGCAGTTTGAGATTTAATACTTTCTGCCTGTTCTTGAAGGTGGGTTTATGTGTGTCATTTATGGAGCTGTATTTCATGCAAGTGTCGTCTATGGAGCTGTGTTTCCAATGAGTTTCCTGGGTTTTGGACATGTCAGAGGCATATACATCAGGAGATTTAAAGAGAATATGAACTCCACCCTCAAAGCTCCTTTTTTCTCCTGCTTTTATCAATGTGACTTATTAGTTGCAAAGTCTGGGGAGGAATCTTTCCGATCTTGCTCGTATCCAGAATTAGAGGATTTCATCTGAAGCCAAAAATTAAACAGATTTCATGTGTCTGAGGCCAGGAAAAGTTATTCCCTGCTGTTTTCCCTGGGTTTTGGCATATATGTGATCCTGGCTGGCATTATTACAAGCCGTGCAGGGTTTGGTGGGGGCATGGGAAATGAGTGCTGAGTTTTGAAATGGCAGTAGGCTCGACTGGCTTAGCTTAGCTGAGAAGATTTTAGGGGAGGCTGGTGAAATAGCAATTTAATAATAGAAGACTTTCATCTCTCACTGAAAGAACCTGGTGCTGACAGGCAAAGCTAGACAAGTCCAGGTAAGAAACGAAATGGGATTTTTTTTTCTTTTTACACACCAGAATGGGTAACTGACTGCTGCAAAAATTGCTCAGGCAAGTGGCTGACAGTTTTTCATGCTGGATTTTACATTTCTGAGCTAGGCCTTCTTATCTTTTTGGCTTCAGGAATTATTTCAGGAGGATTCTGTGCCTGACTGTGCAAGAAGCTAGGCTAAATGAACTCACTGGTGCTTTGTAGCTCTTTTTATTTATTAGAATGTGCTAAATATTCAGGAGGGGAAAAAAACCCAGTGCCATTGTTATATAAAGAACATTTTCAAGTCTGCAGTCTTCAGACCCACCAGTCTGCTGGTGCCTGCAGGAATTAGAAATTGAATATGAAAAACCCCATCAATGATTAATGAGCTTACTTCAGTGACAAGTCCTAATCAGATTTTCTGGATTTGTTTCCTAGTCCATCTCCAGAACTGGGGAGATTGTGAAATTCCCGTGGCATGCTCTGGGACCAGTCTTTCCCAGAAATAGCTCAGGCCCACAGGAGTGACAGGAGGTGAGGGGGAAAGCTGCTGTACAAGAGCTGATCACCTGTTAACAACCTGAGCCTGCAGCGAGCTGGAATGTGCTCAATGGTGCTCATGGCTCTGAATTGCCAAGAGGAGCCTGAAACCGGCTCAAAGTTGCCGACCACCAAAAGCTAAGGAGCAAAAGGGCCCTGATGCTTTGCTCTTCCAAAATCACCTGCTTAAGGCAGTTTTTTCTTGTGCAGAGCCGTGATGCTTCACGTTCTTCAACAGGAAAACCAAGAAACAAGTTCCTGCCTTTGCAAAACACAAGTGGATGGTGAATGCTGATTTTGTCTTACTCGTTAATCACACAAGGAAAGGGGTTTTAACACGATATCAACTCCCTTCAGCATCGAGCCAAGGGGCTGTGATTTCATCCTCAAGTTTTCTGTATTTTCCTTACAATTGCTCTCTGACTGAGGTCTCTGTCACCTGGCACAGGAGGGTGGTGGTGGCAGTCGTGGGGAGCTGATTAGCAGCACTGCACAAGCAGAAGTGGATAGACTGGCACCCTTAAATATTAGGGAGGGATTTTTTTTTATTTCAGTGGAAGAATAACAGGCAGCATTGGGCCTCTTCTCATACCTAGGAAATCCTGGATCTGACCTTCAGAGTGAAATGGATGCTTGTTTATCTGCCTCCTGTAAATATTATAACAGAGCAGGAGCCAAGGCTCTCCTGGGGTACGGGAAACTGAGCTTTAATCCGCAGTGTCCTCGTTAACGAGCTCCTTGATTTTAGTTGCAGTTTTATATCCTCATGTCTTTGGTTTTGCCTCTCCCCTTCACCCACCTGCTTTCTAGGATTCTCATAAAGTAGCTTATTGCTCTGTGTGTGTGTGGGGGGGAAAAAAAAAAAAAAAGCGAAGCACCAGAGGGAAGGAAAATCCCTGCAGGGTGGGATCTGTGACAGAGTGTGATGAACTCTGGGAGCGAGAGCCGGGGCAGTTGGGTGCTTGGGGAAATGCCAGGCTGCTGTTTTGTGGCTCCTGGCACTCGTGATGGACGAGTCCTCGGTGTCACCTGGCAAGTGCTGTGGCAGGGGACAGTGTGCTTTCATCTGTTCAGAGGCAAAGCACTCGGAGGGAAGCAGAGCCAGGCAGGACCTTTCTTGCTGCTGGGGTCAGAGTGTGGCGCAGGGATGGGGCAGAGGTGTTAGAGCAGAGAGGAGAATTGCTGTGACAGGCTCCTGGTGCTGTGAACAGCAGCAATTTTTGTCTTGCCCTTTGTCCCCCCCCCTTCTCTATCTGTTTTGAAGGATTAGACCCACAGCTGCATGGCGGAAATTGTTCCTGCTTAGGGAGGATGCAGGGCTTGGATGATCTGTGACACTTCACAAGCCCCTTCTAGTCTAATTCCAGGAGAAGAACAGCAGGACTTCCTTCACTGGTGGAATGGAAAGGGCTCTCAGCTGCCCGCACCCTGTTGCTCAGTGTTGGATTTTAGAAATGAGCTCGTCAAAGAACCACACAGTTGGGGAGAAGTATCTCTCAAAGCAAGCCTGTGTAGCTGTGGTTGGAATACCATGGGACAGAGATCCCTCATCCTCTTTGGGCTCCAGACAGGAGTCCTCTGGGGGCAAGACTTTCTCCTTAAACTGAGCTGGTGTTCCCTCTGCTTCCTGTTTCTTCTGGTGTCCCTTGATCCCCAGTAAGGACTGCAATGGCTGGCATTCCCTCTCTCCAGGGCTGGCCAGGATTCAAGGGGCTTTTGGATAAGTTGTTCTTAGAGAGTCACTATATTTAATCCCTTCCACACATGTGGATTCTCCTTTCTTGCCCAAATCTGTTACGTGCAAGTAAAGATATTAACAAAGAAAGGCTTTATAAAATATGATTTAGGCCCTACTACTCTAGCTAAGCTAGCAGTTAGCTTGTAACTTCCCATATGAAAAATCCTATGAATGAAAGCAGTTAATACCTGGCACCTGTAATAAACAAGAAATCTGCCCCATGGGAATCAGTGAACAAAATATGCAAACTAACCAATAATAGAGAAATGTCTACACCCTGGCCACTTCCCAGCCAATAAATTGAGTGTCAGTGTATTGTTAGCCAGTTGAGTCTAACACAGTGCCTTCTGGTGTTTCCTATAAATATAAGGTTTGTGAATAAAGAATTGGCTTTCCTGCATGAAGAAACTGAGTCCTGACAGCTTATTACTGGAACAATTGCAGTGGCTGGTCCTGGCATCCCCCATCTCCAGGGCTGGGCAGGGGCTCCTGCACAAGCTGTTCTCAGACAGTCTCTGTATTTAATCCCTTCCACATGCATGGACTCTCCTTTCCGACACAAATCTATCTCTAAAATTTTACTGACAAAATGGTCTTACCGAAAGATTTCAGGTTGCCATGGCGACCAAACTTGCTGAAGGAAGACACGGTGTAGGCTACAGAGTGCTGGGGAAACTGTCACATGTTCCCTCCACATCTCCGATTTCTTCTGAATGTTTGTACTCTCGATTCAGATCCATTTCAGAGCAGACCATACATCAGCTTCTAGCCTCAACTATCTCTGCTTCTGAGACTTGACAGCACGTGTTGGTTTGTGTCCCGTGGGTCTTATTTCACTGTTAATTTTCCTAACAGTCTGCTTCTTTTTATTCCTTTTTTTTTTTTTTCCCCCTCATTAGCCATTGCCATGACATTTGTGCACAAATGAAATGTTTCGCTTATGCAGGTTTCTTTTTGCAGATTCCACAGGGTGGGAAGTAAATTAATAAGCAACTTGTTGAAGCTGAATACACTTTTCCTAAAGATGTTTGGTTGGTTCTGAGATAAATTCTAAGCTCTGACATTTTTCCTTCCTCTCTGTTTTTAAAGTAGATTAGAGAAGAGAAGAGTTGAGATTCATAGATCCAGCATGGGAAGAAGGAACCTGATGTCTTGGCCTTTTCTTTTTGGTGAAAAAACTGTTCTTCCGTGAAGTGAGAGTCTTCCCCCAAACTCACTTTCTGCTCTGAAGGCATGGAGGAGCTCATGAGATGCTAAATACATCCTCATCCATCGATATAACCCTTCTAATGTGTTAGGTCTCCCTGGGAGAACTCGAATTTAACTGCGTCCATTCCCACCATCCCATAACGATGCTATTAAAAGTTCATTAATACATTTGTTTGTTCTACATTGCTCTCTGCTTGCTTGTGACTTCCTGAGATGCTCGCAGCTAATTATTGATTATTCAAATGAATACACCTACACTTCATTTCTTTCTCTCCCCGCTGCAGCAGCTGCGGACTGAGAAGCCTCGCTCCAAATCCAGAGGCTGGAATTGATGCCCGCCAGGAATCTGGCTTTAATGGGGACTTGGTCGCTAATGTGGAGACCTGAGGGCTGCTAATGACGGTGCTTGTCAGCTGCTAATGGATTTTGGAAGAAGGCCGGGTTAGGACAGACCTCTGATGTGTTCCTCACCTGGGAAAGGTGTTAGCAGTCTTGTCCTGTTCTCTCTACACCATGCACAGAGCCCACCCTGCGGCTCTTTGGGAAATGGAAGCTTACTGTGCAGCTTGAGGGGCTCTTGTTGGGGTTCTTTTAAGGCTTTATATGTCAAAATCAACTGGGTTTTCTCCTAAAGCCACTCTCCCACCCAGTTTGACTCTCACCTAATCTTCCCTCCTGATTGCAGCGAGGAAACATGATTTGTAGGAATTTCTATCTCAACAGCTTTGGAAAATGTAGTCAGAGCCCTCGATGATCACCTGAAGCAGGGAGCAGAGGGTGCTGATAAGGGACACTAAAAGAGAAAGAGATGTTTTCCTTTTCCACGGCTGATTTGCTTTAGTTGGATGAACAGGACTGGGAATATCTCCCTTTCAAGGCCAGGCTGGACAGGGCTTGGAGCAACCCGGGGGAGTGGGAGGTGTCCGTGCCTGTGGCAGGAGTCTGGGATGAGATGAGCTTTAAGGTCCCTTCCCACCCAAACCAACCTGAGATTCCATGATTCCTTTGCTCTGAATGTGCAGTGCTGGAGTTCTGCGCAATTGGTCTGTCTTCTAAATTTTTGCTGAGCATCCTCTTTCCCCATAGGGATATTTCACCCATTTGTGCTGATTTTAAGTAGAACCACGACTCTTTATTGGACAGGAACATCTTAGGTGCTTTCTGAAACTCCTGAGCTCAAGAGATTGTGGTTTAGGACTTTTTATATGTCTTACTGGCCCAGGTGAGCAGAAAACCTTCCTGTCCCATTTCTCCAAGACCTGGCTTTGTTTCCTGGAAGGGATGAGGCGGATTGACACAGGAAGCAGCTTCAGCTGGGCTTGTACTCTTCTCTGTTTCACTGCTTCCCTTTTCCCTGCTTTTCCCAGCTCCCTAACAGACAGTTCTCAGGGCCAGGAGTTGGACTCGATGCTCCTTGTGGGCCCCTCCGGCTCAGGATATTCTGTGACTCTGGATTTTGCTGATATGTGATGATTAAATGTGTCCTTCTCTCCACACACACACACACACACACACACACACACACACACACACACACACACA
>CM031863.1:36994606-37111052 GCA_018697195.1 Certhia americana | reverse complement strand
ACACACACACACACACACACACACACACACACACACACACACACACAAAAGGGGAAAAAACACCTTTTTTTTTAAAAAAAACCCCAAAAACCTCCTGGCTGCATGCATGCAAATGCCTTCATACCTAGGAGCTGATGTGGCATATGCTGTGCAGATGTTTATCTGGCAGCAGGGAGCTATATTTCCTTTGTCCACATTACTTTCCTGAGCCTTTCCTGGTCTCAAATCGCTGACTCAAGCACTGGATGCTCTAACATACCAATGATCCTTGCTAGGGATGCTCCCTTCCAGCTCCCCTGTCTGAGAGTTAGGTCTGTGTAAGCAGACCATGAGTTTGTTGTTGGATTTTGCTTGGGGAGTGGAGATTTATGCAGCAGCAGGGCCAGGGAGGGAGCTTTCCCCACACCCTTAGAGGCACTACTTGCCCTGGAAGGAATGTGCAGAGTAGAAATTCTCTCATTTTGCAGGCTTTGAGGCTGTTCAGAAACTCTGAGGCAGCAAGAAAGGGAAGGGAGACAGCAAAGCCATGGGGAAGAGACTGGGGCTTGCTGCATTCAGGGACTTTGTGACTGTTTGAGCTTTGTTGCCTCACCAGAAGGTGAAGTGTTGTCACCTTCCAGTGCAAAGCAGTTGTAGGATGAGGAAAGAAGCGAGAGTTTGGATTTGTGTAGTGATTTGGGGACTGAACTGGAGCAACTGCAGCTGCCCACAGGGGACAGGACACCTGGCACTTGCCCAGACCTCCAGCACTGCAGTCTGTCCCCAGGGAAGGGTGGAAACTGCTGACTTCTTGCTCTCTGAGAAAAGAACTAAAACCTGCATCCACTCCTTTTATATTCATTTTCTCTTGGTTTTTGTACACCCTGACACTTTTTATGCTGACAGTGTCTGGGCAGGAATTCCTGTGGTGTGGGATGGATGAGGCATCACCATGCAGTGATGCTGCAGAAAAACTGGGCTCAGTTCCCTTCCCTCCCTTCAGTCAGCACTTGTGGAATTTGGGCTCCAGGGTGCCACAGCACCTCATTTCCCAGACGCTCTTCTTGGCATCATGGCACAGATGCTCAGTGGTGGCCGCCCCTCCCCTGGAAGTGTTCAAGGCCAGGTTGAACAGTGCTTGGAGCAACCCAGTCTAGTGGAAGGTGCCCTGACATGGTCTTTAAGGTCCCTTCCAGGCTAGTCTGTGATTCTGTGACCGCTGCCAGGCACTGGTGTGGTTTATGCCACCATGGGACTGGTACTAATGTGCATCAAATTCTGTGGCCTAGCTGGGAATGAGTGGAGCTACCAGCAATAAAGAGGGGCTCAGTCCTACATGGAACTAGCCAAAAAGAGTTCCTAAAGAGCAGAGATAATCAGCTGGATGGAGCCTAGCCCATGTTGAGAGAAGGCTGTTGCTCATCCTGGAGGAATGTGGAGATTTCCGGGCATACGCTCTGCTGTCAGCAACCTCAGCTCAGGTTGCTCATCCAGACTGACCCCTGGATGATCTCTCTGAAATGAAGAGGAGGCCTTAATTGCCAAGCCCATGTCCTGATTCAGAGTGAGGAGCTGCTGGGAGCAGGACCTGGGCGTTTTCCCATTGGCTCTGCCGTGGAGCGTGGGGTTGGCAGCACCTCTGTGAGTGCGAGTTCAGCACGGACACTGGGGAGGGTCCTGAGGAGACACAGCTGTGCTGAGGGTGGAGAACATCCTCTGTGGCACAATAAACCCGTGGCTAGTTCCAGGGCTGTTGGTGAGTGTGGCTGGCCACTCCTGCTCCTGCTTCCCACTGGTGCTGATGCCCACTAGGTGTCAGAATTGAATAAATGCAAGCGGAGGCAGCATCTCCGTTCTCAAACTATTCCCGTTTTTTTCCACCCTTCTGATTTCTGGCCAGCTGTGTGATAAAATGACCTTTGTGCGAGGAGGGTCGGTGTGTTTAAATGGTAAAGAGAGCAGGAGATGCAGAGGAGAAATGACTGAGACAAAAAATCCTGTCCAGGTTGGAGTGCTTGTTTTGCCTGTGGCAGCCCAGAGCTTAAATTCTGCTCCAGGCACAAAGATGGTTTTGCTTTTTGCTCTGTGGGACAGTGGAATTTTCTTTGTCCTGCATGACAGACTTATCCTTTTTGATAAAATGGCTTTAAATCAAATTTCCCAGCCGCCCCTTGCCTTGGCTGTGCAGTGCCTTTGGTAAGAGGCAATCTAGAGAATAAAATGCTGCTTGTGGAGAGGGTTTGATTTTAGAGTTAAAGACTTCTACCTGTTCTCAGCTCTTGCTCAGGAGCTCAGCTCATGCACTGCAGCTGCTTAACTTTAGCAAGAACATCCTAATGCCTCTGAAAGATTAGGTGTGCTAATTAATGCTTCCACAACCAGGAAGAAATTTTCTGCTGTCTGACATTCACGGCTACCACAGCATTTGCGACTCTCGAAGCTCCCGCTGACTTTAAAATCATGATTTTTTCCCCCTGCTTTTTCCCAGGACAAATTGTTGCCTCAGTCTCGTGGCACAGTGGGAATTCCCTGGAGGAAATGGAGCGCCAGCACTTGGCAACCATCATGTGGTGAAGGCTTCTGAGAGGCTGGTGGTGATGTGTCTGTGGGTACTGCTTGTCCTCTGTGATAAACGAGGAGTCTGGGCTGGAAAACCAATATTAGACCTGGAAAGGGGAGCTTAATACAAGGGTCTTCACTCTTCCAAGGAAGTAAAGCTCCTGGAAGTTATCTAGATGTTCATTGGAGATAAAATCATGGGGGAGAGTAAGCTGGGAGAAAGGTAGCCCAGGAAGGAAATTGGGATTTTGTGTTGGCCTCCAAAGACCAAACTGGTTTAGGGCATTATTCATCTGTGAGACTTGAAGGAGGAGACCACCAGGAAAATCACAAAACCTGGCAGATCCCAGGGATTACAGGCCCTGATTAATGAGAGTTTTAAAAGACTCTTATGTGCTTTTGGAGAAGGAATATTTTTTCTGAGCAGTGGGAAGGTGATACTACTGGCTGAGCCTCCTGATCTGGAATGAATAATGGAGGGGAAAAAATACCCCCATCATCCCAAGTGGAACTGTGGGTTTAAAGAGGAAAGGAAATCCCATAATCTCATCACGAAGAGGTCCTCTGCAGAAGAATGGGGGCCAGAAATATTTCAACCTATGGCTACATGACACCTGTGGGTTACTGGGATAGAGTTCTTTTAGGTTGGAAAAGACCTTTAAAATCATTGAGTCCAACTGTCAACCTAAAGATGGGGCAGCAAAACCCCAATAACTTTTTCTGTGCATGTTTCAAAGGACTTTAATTTCCTTTTGTGTTTGAATACTGGAGGCAGTCTTGTTCAACGGGGAGAAATCTCCATTAGGCAGTCTTGCCAGGGGCTTTGGGAGCAGATAGAGTGGATTAAAAAGACAAAACAGAAACCCCTGGAGTGGTCTCTGATGCAGGGGCTGCTAAAGAATATTTTTATACCTTTCCTGCTTAGTGGAATGGTCTTCCAGGGTATTTTGAAGGGAAGAAGCTCTGACTACAGGAAATGTTAGAACCAATTGCAAAAGCCTTTGAGTTGATTGTATTTCTAAGCTAGTGTTTTATTAATTGCAAGCTTTTTATCCTCTTGGAGAGAACAGGAAAGAAACCACTTGTCCATGCAATTTTTTTCCAGGTTCCTTAGCTCCTATATAGCATTCACAGGTCCTGCTGGTAAATTTTCTGGAACAGGCCCCACACCACATTTCCTAGCAGAGAGAAAGGGACTCAAATACATGAGGTTTATGCATCAAGAAAGACACACCCTCCCTTTTAAAGGGTTGGAGCAGTGGATCTAAGCATCTGCAATGTGTTCAGTGAACCAGAATACAGCTTTCTGTCCTAAAACCTTACGTGCTGAAGTTTGAAAATATACCTGTTGAAATGGAGGTGTCTGAGGAAAGACCAAAAGGGAATGGTTGGGTGCTCTTTGGAGAGTGTCAAAGATTTCAGATTCTTCAGTGAAAGAGGATGGAACCAAAGCCTGGAGCTGAAATAATAGGCCTTGGTTTTCTGCCACGATTGTGTGACTGTATCTTCCTTTAAAATGACTGTTTATTATGACTATTTCATCACAAAATGACTCTTCAGTTGCTTCCTGCTGTTGGGCAACAGGCCGTGTCCTGACACTTCTGCATTTCTCATTGCTCTCTGTCTGAAACAACTCTGCATAAAGTTGCCAGCAAGCCAGTCCCCTTAAAAAATCCCTATTTTTTTAAAGAGAACTTACTGTTTATTATAAAACATTGCCTGGTGCCACTGTGAGCAAGAGCAGAGATTCTCAGCATGGTGCTCGTGCCTGCCGTCGACTGACATTTGCGGTATTGGCTCGGCTGGAGAAGAGCAGCTCAGAGCAGAGGGCTCAGAGGAATTCCACAGGGATGTGCTGGGAGGCTGGAGCTTGCCATGGTTTGAATGTGAATGCTGCTGGTGCAGGAGACTCCCTGAGTTCTGTATTCACAGCCACGCTCTGATGCTGCAGGGCTCTTGGCCTCGTAGGGGATTCCAAAACCCGGGAACCTGCTTTGTAGGAGCTGAGTGGGATCTTTGGAATCCACCCCTCTGAGCAACCAGAGAAACTGCAAGGCTCAAGTCTGGGCTTTAAAACTCTCTCTTTTTCTTTCCTTGATGTCAGGGCTGTTCATTTAGGGATGAGGCTTCTCTGGGACCCAGGCTGAGTGGTTTTCCTTGCAACCCCAAGCATTCCCAGACCTGCCACGCTCTGCACAGCCCTAGTGTGTGCAGTGGTGGATGGAGCTGGGCTGGTTTCACCTCAAAGCTCCCAGAGCCAAGGGCCAGTTTGCCAAAAGTCTCTTGTGCTTGTGCCTCCCCTTTGCTCCTCAAGAAAAGGAGAAACAGAAGAGATCAGTGTTTACATGGAGGAGATGCTTTTCAGCTCCCAAGTAAGGGGAGGCATTTTTGCTCATAAGTGTGATTTACCAAGAGTGAGAAATTCACTCCTTAGCAGCCCATGACATGTGGCAGAGCTGAGGAAAGGCTCAGCTGAAAGTCCCGTGAGTACTTAGCCTTGTCCTTCCCTGGGTGTCTCATTGCTTCCCCGCTGGTAAGGCAGAGAGTAATGTGACTGCTGTCCCAAAAACACACCTCCCCAGCCCCAGAAGTGTTAAAAATTATGGCAACAGCTTCGTTCCAGAGCTGGCAAATGATGTTCTGAATGGCTGAGCCCAGCGTGGGCCAGAACTCCATGCCAGGCTCCCTTGCTGTAATCCCAATTAACATAACCACAGGACATGCTGCTGCACGGGGACACCGGGCACAAACGTTTCGCCGTGATTACAGACCTGTGGGTTCTTGCTAGCATAGAGTGCTGCCCACTTTGAGGTTCCTTGCTCTTCTGAGTCCACTTTTAGATGAGAAATTAAACAAGTCAGCCGCCATCTGGCTCCAAGACACTGATTTTAGCAAACCCCAAAAAGTCTGGCTTCCCCCTCATTTCTCCCCCCTTGTGCTGCTCTTCACTGATCAGGGACAGCCAGTTCAAGTGTGCAAGGGAAACACAAGCTGAGAACATGAAAGGCAGGGAGACAAGGCAGCTCTGAAACTAGGTTAGAGATGAAACGAGCCTGAAATTTGGCAGCTGGAGGCGAGGCTGGGTGGCCCAAGGGAAATGGCTCGAAATGATTGATGAGATAAATGATTAATGAAATAGGGAGATTAGCCCAGCGCGGGTTGTGTTTCTGTTTGGATCCCAAAGACACAAACCAAGAGGAGCTGGGTGGGTGTGAGGGATGCAGAGGAACAAGTGCAAGGGCAGCATCTCCCCAAAGGCAAGGAGATCACTCAAGTCAGCTGCACGTTGGCTTTATTGCACCCCTCTGGGTCTGAAATATGCCCCCCTGTTTGGAGGGTTGACTCATCATTTGGTACAGGATTTGCCATCTGCACAGCTCTTTCTTTCTGTGCAGGCAGCCCAAATAGAAAGAATTTCATTTGAATCTCATTTTACACATTGGTTTTTCTCTTACCTTCACTGCCATCCACTGAACACCTGGGAAGACCAGGGTTGATTTCTTTTGCTGTATCAGGAATTTTGGGTCTCCTGGGGTTCCAGGGGCTGTGTGTATGGGGATAGTAGTAATCTTGGGGTGGGAGGTGTGTGTTCAGGCCTCATTCTGCTTTTTCCTGGCAGATATTTCTTTCAGGAAAGCAGGATGTTCAAATAACAGCTAATCTGTCATGCTGATAGCTGTGTCAGTGGAGTCTAAATAAGAGATCGATCTGTGTTTACACTCCCCACCAACTCCTTGGAAGATTTTGGAACCAGGGGAGTGCTCGTGGGAACTCGTTGCATCTGCTGTTAGATTAATAGAGTCAGCCTTTGGAATGACATAACCATGCCCTCGAGGGTTTTTTGGGGTTCTTTGCCAGCTTAAAAGACAAATGCATCATTGTGTGATCCCTGTTGCTCAGACCCAAATGTTTACACCACTCAACAGTGCCAATCCAACCTGTCCATTAGGAGGTAGCTTGAAGAATCTTCTTCTTTGGACCCATCAGAGAAGTTTTTTCTTTCCAGAATGCAGACGCAGGTGTTGGCTTTCCATGGCTGGTGTGGCCTAAACAAGTGTCAATGCCCTCCAAAAAAAACATCAAGATTTGAGCAGAAGTTGCACCCAAGAGATGCTTACATCCTCTCCTGGTTATTTAATGCCAGCTGGCTGGGGTGGCTGGAGACCGAGTATGGACGTGCACATACTCCTCTGTGTGTGTATATATAGATATTAAAGTTTCTTCATTATCTACAGGATTTTCTTCTCCCCCTGCACTCTGCAGTTCTTCAGCTGTTGTTGATTAAGAGGATGTTGATGTATAGAAGCCATGCAATACAGAAATGCCATATTTCTTCCCCTGTCCCTTTCCCTGAGTGACTGCTTTCAGAATCCTGGAAGCTGAGCTGATATTCTGAGTAACAGTCTGGGCTCTGTTCCTGCTTTTCCTGCTAAATAGAGTCAGAGAGCTGCACAGGGAAAACCAGCCTCTGTATCAAGGTCATTCATTTCCCCAAGGGCAATAAAATTCCATGAAACTGATTGTCAGAGGACTAAAAGATGGATTTTTAAGCAACCCTGAATTTAGCCCTGTCACTATGTTGGTTACTTGCTGGGCTGGATGCAAGCTCTGCAATGACTTGGAGAAAGGTTAAGGGGGGAAAAAATCCAGTGTATTTCTGTGTGTCTGTCCTTTGGTCATTCTTTGCTCCTCCTCAGCAACATTAAAACCGTGTTTTGGGGAGTGTGTGCTCTCTCAAAGGCTGGGGTGGAGCCCTTGGGCTGGGTGCCACCACCCTTTAAATGCTGAGGTGACTTTCAGGTGCTTGGCAGCAATGTGAGCACAAAGCCAGTGGGTTTGGCTGACCTTCTGCAAGGCCTTGACATCAGGAGATAAGGAGCTCTCAGGAAACCACAGGAGCCATGCTTTGCCTTACTCCTGCTGACAACAAGGCTGTCAAGGGTGGCTCTTTCTGGGACTCCTGTGAACCATCACCCATCATAATTTGGCTTTGCCACGTGCTTGGGCTCCGTGATGGTTAAATGCAGCTGTGCCTCTTCTTGGCTGAACATCAAGAGGCAGGCATCCAAATGTCAATTTTTTTTGGTTTTTTTCCCTCATCCTTTCTATGCTGTCTAAATCTTTTTTAAATGAAGGGATTAAAACAAGAAGGCAGAAATGAGATCTCTGTGTGATCACTGTGTGCTCTCCTTGAATCTGCAGAGTTGTGTGACCCCAGGAAAACCAGACCTTGCAGACTTTCCTTTGCTGCAAAAGGTGCTTATTTCCTGCTGAAATAAGCAAAGATTTACCTCCAACTGAAGCCTCCAGGGCATGGAACACTACCAAGGGTCATGTTGGCAAAACCAGTCCCTAACATTGGATTGCTGTTGAGCTGCATGGGAAGCCTTTGAGACAAAGATCTCTAAGATGTGTCACCCTCATGAGATGGAGAAAAAAAGAGCTGTGCAAGGGCCAGGTGCTCTGGTTTCTTCTGGGATGAGACTGGTTGGGATTTTGTGGTGCAAGGAATTAATTTTTCTAGTTTTCATAGAAACATAGAATGCCTTGTGTTAAAAAGGGCCTTAAAGAGCATCTGGTTCAGGGACACCTTCCACTAGCCCAGTTTGCTCCAAGTCCCATGCAACCTGGCCTGAGACACTGCCAGGGATCCAGGGGCAGCCACAACTTCTCTGGGCATCCTGTGCCAGGGCCTCATCACCCTCACAGAGAGGAATTCCTTCCCAATATCAAATCTAAACCTTCTCTGTGTAAATGTGAAGTCATTCCTGCTTGTCCTGGTAGTCCAGGCCCTTATGAAAAGTCTCTCTCTCTCTTTCTTGCAGGTTCCCTTCAGGCACTTGAAGGCTGCATTTTGGTCATCCCAGAGCCTTTTCTTCTTCAGGTGAACACCCCCAGCTCTCCCAGTCTCTCACCAGAGCAGAGGGGCTCCATCCCTCAGATCATCTCTATCGCCTCCTCTGGACTCTCTCCAAGAGCTCCATGTCCTTCCTGTGCTGGGAACCCCAGAGCTGCAGGCAGCACTCAAGGTGAGGTCTCACTGCTTTCCTGTAAGGTCTCGGGACCTGAAAAGCCTCAGGAAAAATGTCACTGCCCCAGTCCTTGCTCTGACACCGCTCTGCAACCATTCCCTGGCTTCTGCAAGGGCACATCTTGCAGGCTCCCTGGGATGCTGGGAATACAGAGGGTAACTCTCAGCTGCTTGACAGGCTCTTTTCCCACCTGTTCTCCTTCCCTTCTGCTGGTTGTGACACACACTTCTTGGGGTGTTGGGAATCCTGACAGTTGCTGAAGTCTGTTTCAGAAGCCAGGCTGTACTTGTGATTTGAGGTTCATATGAGTAAAGTGGAGGAGAAGAAACAAATCTTTTTTCTTTTTTCTTTTTTTTTTAAAAAGAAAAAAAAAAAAAAGAAGGATGGGCTATAAGAAGAAAATGGTGCAGAACAAAATGGAAGGGTGAAAGAGATTGACAGGCTGTTTTCATCAGCTGCTTGGTCTCACAGTAACCATATACATTTTATTAAAAAGAAAAAAGAAAAAGCACTTTTCCAAGTGTCTTCATGCTGCACCTTGTCTGCTCCTGGTGTGAGTGGAAGGCAAATGCTTGGTGCTTCTCTGCAAGTGGCAGCCAGTTTGCTGCCGGCACATTCCCAGGTAAAGGCATTGTGCAAATGTCAGAGGAGTGTCTCCAGACTTGAAAAATCAGCTGTCATTGCTTTCACCTTAACATGAAATGAGATCCAAGGGGTGGGGAGGGGATAGGACAGCCAAAAACTGAACCCTGAGCCAAATTATGTCTGCCTCTGAAAGCAGTTTTCTGTTCCAGAGGTCTCTTTCTCTCCACATGGGGTGGGCTGGCCTTGGGCAGATGCCAGATGCCTTCCTGGATGCTCTCTCACTGCTCCTCCTTGGCAGGACAGAGGGAGAAAATAAGGTGGAAAATCTCCTGGATCAAGACAAAGGCAGGGAGATCATTCATCAGTTACTTTCATGAGCAAAACAGACTTGCCTTGGGAGAAATTAATTTAATTTACTGCTAAAATTTGTGCAGCCTAGAGAAGAGGAGCTTGAAGGGCGACCTGAGAGCAGAATTCAGCTTCCTCCCGAGGGACAGCTCCAATCTCTGCTCTCTGTGGCCAGGGACAGCACCCGAGGCGGTGGCCGGAGCTGTGTCAGGGCAGGGTCAGGCTGGAGATCAGGGAAAGGTTCTTCTCCCAGGGGGTGCTGGGGCACTGCCCAGGCTCCCCAGGGAATGCTCAGAGCCCCAGGCTGACAGAGCCCAAGGAGCTCTCAGGGATGCACAGGGTGGAATTGTTGGGAGTGTCTGTGCAGGGCCATGGGCTGGGCTCCATGATCCCTGTTGGTCCCTTCCACATGATACTATGATTAAAACAGACTTGGATGGTGAAAGACAAAGACAAAAATTAAAACAACACTTTCTCTCCAGCCGTCTTTGCCCAAGCTGGGCTTTGCTCCTTCATTCCCAACTCTTCTATCCCATAGGAATGGTTGCAGTCAGCCCAGAACATCCCTCCTCTGCTATTCGTCCCTCTTCCCACTTTTCTTCAGAAAGTGCTGGGCAGAGGCAACAGAGCAGCTACAGCAGTGGAGGACGTGGGCTGAGACATCCAAAATCTGGGCTGTGGGCAAATGGATTTATCCTTAGGGCTTTTCTTTCTAAGTCCAGTGCAGGAAACAGCAGTGACCTTGTCTTCTGAAATATTTGGGGTTCGCTTAATGACTGCTACTTGAGGGTGCAATGAGATTGCCAAGTTACTTCGAATTCCCACTTCCCTGTTTGTCCTGGCCTTGCAAGCATTTAATAAATCCTTTACAATGCTGAGAATTAAAGGCCTGTTAAGATCCTGTCACTTCAGGTTTGTGTTATTTCAGCATTTGCATAAGTGCATTCATGATTTTGGCACTTCAAGCCATCATAGACGTTGGAGCTCCTTGGCTCGCCCAGCAAGAGGAAGCAGGGCTGGGGGAAGATCACAAGGGCTGGTTTTCCTGTGGGGTGGGCTGGAATGTTCTGGCAAAAATAGGCAGCTTCCAGTTGAGCCAGGCTAGACCATCTGAAGTCTGTGGTCCTCCCACTTCTCTTTTTCTCTGGCAGCTACTCCAGCAGCAACAGCTGCTTCTTCAGCCCAGGCAGCTGAGCTCTTCTTCCAGAACAGAGAAACCTGGGCCCAATTCATCATCTCTGTTAAATACCCCCACGTCATGTCATGGCGAGCTGAGCTGGATGCTTCATTGAGCAAAACTCCTGAATCCCTGGAAGCTGCCATGACTTCAGCTGGATATCTGGAGGAAAGAACCTTTCTACCCTTCCCCTGGTTTTGTTTTCCCCTGTGAGCCATCACTTTTTTCTCAGGAGAATGTGTTTTGAGTGCCCAGCCTGTGATATATTGGATATGGCCCCAGCTTTTTGTTTGGAAGGAATTCTTTTTGGCTACGCCAGCCAGAACTGGCTGACGTTCCTTTTCCAAGAGACTTGTAAATAAGCAGGGTAACCACGGCTGTGTAGCTGAGCTCCAGAAGGAGCTGAACTCCAAACAATGAGGCAGGAGTAGCTCACAGTGCTCCAGGTACTTCTGCCTGCTGAAAGATGATGAAATGGGTGTTGAGGTCCTGTTTATGTAGATTTTATTACCTGAAATGGGCTCTGTAATCTAGCTTCTGAGTCTTAGAGGAGAACTTCTTCCCTAAGCCCCTAACTAACTGGCCATGATCTTTACAATTGTAAATAATGCTCTGTTTCCCCTTGTCTTCATCGTCTCTTCCTACCCTGCAGTGCTACTGATGTAGCAGGCCTCATCTAGATTGTTCTAAAATCCACATTAAACATTTTTATTTGGTCTATCATTGTTAATATGTAGGTATTTTTCTTCAATGAGGGAGATTCCTTCAACTCTTCCAGCTCCTGGCTTATTTCTAGGAAACAGCAAAACATCATTGATAGAGCCCATTTGCAGTCTTGTCCTCTGCTAATTCCCCCCACCTTTGTAAAATCTTACTGAGAGCTCTTTTGGAACCACTCCTTTTATTTTTGGAGACCCTCTGGTCGAATATTGGACCTCAGAAGATCTGACTGCTGAGCCAATACCAGATTCAATACCCTGCAAGATTTGGGAGGATGATTTGCTTCCTTGTCATGGGGGAAATCGACACTTCAGCTTCACAGGAGCTGTGATGAGGGAGATTTCTTAGGATTTCTGTAGGAAAACACTCCCTGCTGATGCATGAGGAGGATGGGAACAGCTGCTGTGAACTGGCAGTGCCCCTGGGGGCTCCTGGAGTTCAGAGGGCAGAGTGAGAGAAGAGAAGGTGAAGCTGTGGAGAAGGGGAACAAGCTCAGAACACCCTTTAGTCACAGCCTTTAGTTGTGCGAAATGTAAATGTGAGTGCTCCCTATCACTGGCACCCAGATAAAAAAGGGGGAATGAGGGAGCTGGTGAGATGCTGGAATGAATGGGGCGTGCAGGAATGCTTTGGATCCCGGGCAGCTCACGGCACAGGGGTGGGGATTGAAGTGAGCTGGTCTTTCAGAAGCACCTCCTCCCTCTAAGCTTTTGAGCGTGGTCACAAAGCCATTGCTGAATTCGAGGGGCTTGGGGTGTGTGTCCTATCCTGCCTGTGCCTGTTTGCTGCTGCTTGTGTTCCCTGATTTTAAATTATTCAGGCGGAACGGGATAGCAGCTTGTTGAACAAGGGAGCTGTCAGACAGCAGGATCTTTGTGTGGAAGAGGCAGAGGGAGAGGGCTACTGGAGCTGTGGGGGTTCCTAAAATTTCCTTTGTTCCTAACCTTGATACAAAGGCGGGGTGGGAAAGTGGAAGTCGAAGTGTGGCCACATCCTTGGCCCAGCCTTCTCCCGTTTGGAGCAACCCTGCTGCAGTGCTGGCACTCCTGCACGTCCAGAAAGGGCTTGTGTTTCCTTACCCTGAGAATGACTTAAGCAGACACTAAAACACCCCACAGCTCAGAAACTTGAGAAGTGAATGAGCTGAAATGCGTGTATCTTAACCTTCCCTGCACTCAGCAGGGTGAAAGGCCGAACATTCTCTGCGTGGAAGTGGAGATTTTGTTGATTGCCAGAGTCAGGAGTGGAGAAGAGGAGCCTCTCTCCCCCTCACCCTTCTGTAGCCATCAATGACAGACTGTAAGTGTCACAGTGTGAATGTTGGCACATTCCACCAGGGCTGCTGGGGAGCCACATTTTCCAGCATTTGGTTTTTGTCTGACATGTGAGAGGAGAAAGGCTTTGCAGGAGCTGGGCCATGTGCAGGGAGGAGGTCTCCACCCTTCGGCAGGAGAGGCAGACCTTGGTTGCTCATGGGGGTGGAATGTGGCTCTGGAGAAGTTCTGGAAGCCCCGTGGTTGGAAAAGTGCCACTTGGTGAGGGTGGCAGATGGCACAGAGCATCAGGTGCTGGTCTCCAGCCTCACAGTGACAGCTTTTGCTATTCCTGTCCCTCTCACAGCAAAGGTGGGTAGCGATGGGTGGTCCTGGGGCTGACTTACTGCACCCCCAAGAAGTTTCCTGCAGTAGCTGATCCTTCACAGCATTCACAGTCTGTTTAAATGGTGCTTGTGCCTCAGGTTTTTGGGGGTGGATAGTGATGGTGCTGTAGATCACAGAATCATTCAGCTTGGAAAAGACCTTTGACATCATGAAGTCCAACCACAAATGGTGTGACTTCAGCAAAGAGCTGCAACAGAGTAGGGCTGGATGCCAGAATTCCACTGGAGCTATCAAGCAGTCAGGTTGTCTGCCTTCAGCAACCTTCAGGAATATTATTTTGCCCCAAGATTAATTTTTATCTTGTAGTATGAATCAGCTGTGTCCTTATAAAAGCAAGCAAAGCCACAAAATCTGAGTCATTGTTCTTTGCCTTCAGGCAAATCCTGGTAAGGCAAACACAAGTTTGGGACAAAACATCACTTAGGATCTACCAGTCCCTCTACACACTCCAGCTGGGAAAAAGGGAATACTGCCCCTATCCAGGGCTTCCTGCCTTCCTGGCAGGAGCCTTTCTATGAAGTGTTGAGATCATTTAGAACGTGACCATGCATACATAAGGTTCTGGCAATTCCCATTTCACTCTTTAACGAGCTTGGTTTCCCAAAGTGTTTTTCCACCCGTTCATGCACCAGTTAAAACTGACCTCTGCTAGCCCCAGGCTTGGTTCCCTGCATGGCACAGAATCACAGGATAATTAATGTTGGAGAAGAACTCCAATATCCATGGGTACCATGCAAGAATTGCTATGACTTTTAAATATAAGTCAGTGAGGCTGTGGTGGTGTTAGATATCGAGTGACTCCCAGACCTGTTTGGGTTGGATGGAACCTTAAAGACAATCTAGTTCCAGCCCCCTGCCATGGGCAGGGAATGTTTGATGTTAATTCCCATGGGCAAACCCCACACTCTCCCCTGCTGACATTCCTGGCTCATGTTCTGTGAGGAATGAGTCAAGGCAAGCTCTAGGACCTGTCATTACTGGTATCTGGGAAGGCTGCTGAGGAGTGACTGTCAAATGTCCTGTCACACCTACAGTCCCAATCCCACGTCAGCTTTTGGAAAACAAACAGCTTTGTGTCACGTGTAAACTCTCTATTTTGGGTTATGGGACCCCTGCTGGTTTTCCAGTAACTTGCAAAAGAAAAAGCAGAAAAAAACTTCCCTGAAGTTTTTGCACATTAAACTAGACCAGGAGTTCCAAATTCAGGATCTGCTTTGCTGCCTGTCACTGCTCAGCCAAGGTGATAAAATGCCTTTGGATGAGGATTTTGAAACTCTCTTTGCAGCAGTAATTGTGGGAACTTGGATTCTGCAGATGCTGAGCAGCCTGAAACAAGTCTTGAAATCACCTTTGGTACAGTTTGCAGCAGATCTCCAAGAGACATCGTGAAGGAAGGAGCAAAACTCAGCATCTCTGGCACTCTGGGTGTCCCTTTTAAATTACTTAGCACCAAAATGATGTCTCATGGGCACCTCAAGGCCAGGTTGGACAGGGCTTGGAGCAATCTGGTCTAGTGGAAGGTGTCCCTGCCCATGGCAAGGGTGAAAGAAGAAGAGGCTTAAGGTCCTAACCAACCCCAAACCATTCTGGGATTCTGGGATTTGATTCCATGACTTGGGATGGGACTAACGTGGCCACCCCCTGCATGTATCTGGAGAGTGACCCCCTGTAACCCATGGAGCTGGAGGTGCTTTTCCACTTGCCAAATCCCTGTTTAATGCTCTGCCTCGCCACTCAAATTAGAGCTTTATATTAAGCATGCCACTTATTAATTAGCAACAATAACCATTGTCTTGTAAGATAACTATTTTGCCTAATAACAAAACACTTGCCAGGAAGACACTGCTTTTCCAGCAGCTCCAGCTTGCCCTTGGCTTTCCTGCTGCTTCCTTTCAAAGCTGACAGCTCTCAGTGTCTTTGGAGAGGCTTCTCCTGGGCAGGGTTGTTGTCACACTGCTCCAGCGATTGCTTCTCAGAGCTACCATAACTCTAAGTGCTCCCCAAAGGCTTTGCTCAGACCTCTTCACACAGCTTACACCCTGTAGCTGTCGGGGATTTCAAACATGCATAAGCTATTGCTGTATTTCTGGGCTATTTATTTCCTACTCAGCTGTCTGGTTTGTGATGGATTTTGATTTTCTTTGTTTTCTCTCTCTCTCTCTTTTTTTTTTTTTTTTTTTAGGTTTTTATTTTATTTAGAGATTAATTCTCATTGGGAAGTGCAAGTGGAGAGCAGAGCTGAATTTCAATTCTGGCTTGATACTTGGGCTTGGATTGTCTAACCTGGCTGGGCTTGAGGCTGTGTCAACAGATTGAAAAGCACTAATTGAGACCTCTGTAGTTAGAAAAATATATCCTGGGAGATTTTCCAGGATATTTTAACAACAATGCACCTTGTAGGAATAACTGCAAGACATCCTAGATTGCAAATAAGAGGTAAAACCTTTATAATCCTACCAAAGCAGCAGCTGGGAGTGTTGCTGAGGCTTGACAGCTCAGCTCGGGCCCTGCCTTTCTGTGCTGCCTCCCACCTGCTGGCACCTCTGCTGAGTTTTTCTCCAGTGGCAAGAAGATGCCAAATCGGCTTTTATAGCTTCTTCATCAAACCCCTAGGAGGACGAATTTTTTAATTTTTTTTTTTTTTAATTTGTATTTTTATTTGCACCTTTTCCCTGTCTTCCAGCACCAGAGCTCACACTGGGGGAATTGAAATGCAAACTCAGATCTCTGTGCAAGTGCTTGATCTGCTCGGGACATGTGTTAGTGCCACGGGCAGGCTCCGGAGCAGACAGTGCTGCTGACAGCAGACAGGAGAAGATCTGTCTGGACAGTGCTAATCACAGTCTCTGGCAGGCTGGCTGTTGGGAGCCAGGCACAGATGGCTGCACTCGCTCCCTCCAAGTCGTTGCAGCTCGCTGGTGTTTTGTGGCTCTATCTCGGGTTTAGCACATTTTATGGCTTGTGCTCTCACCAGGCAAAGGCTGCTGGAGTTTTCCTCTGCAGTGACACCAAGCTGGCTGCTCAGATTTGAGTCCTGCCACGCTGGGGCAGGATTTGTCTCTCAGCGCTACCAAAAATTTGGTAAAGCCAGTGGCCAGCATCTCCTGCTATTTAAATGGCTTTTACTTGCAGGGGTTAACAAGAGAAATAGATCACGCTAGACTTGAGTAGGGTTTCTGTATCTCCTTTCATCCCAATCAAAAGATCACTGGGAACTTGATTAGGAGGAAATGTAATGCAGATCATTGATGAAAATACCCTCCAACAGCTTTGCATCTGGAAACGATCCGAGAAATACCATTGTTCACCGACAGCTGATTAACAGAAGCTCTTTACGTAGTCATTAACATACCTGTCTGAGGCCTCTCTAATTATCAGCCGAGTTAGTGCTTTCCTCAGGGTGACAAAGGGGACAAGTCAGACCTCATTTCCAGTGGCTCTGGTGACAGAAATGGAGCTGTGAAGGTCACCCCGCAGTGTTGGGGATGTTGCTCTCACCTCAGCTGGGCACTTAGAGGTTCCCTGCTGCTAAGACCCAAAGCAGACGGTGAGGATCTCAGTCCCTTGCAGAACTCCCACATCTTTGCTCCCCAGGTTTATTTTAATTGCTGGGAGAACATCTCCTATCCTTTATTGCTTCCCAGATGGAAGTAGTGTGTTTTAGCCCAACAGCTGCTCTTTGAACACGCAGAGGAAAATCCCAGGCTGGTCTGGCTTGGAAGGGATCTTAAAGAACACCATATTTCCCACAGGAACAGACAAATCAGTTGCTGATCCCTGTGTGCTGAGTGATGGATACCGGGGCAGGTGTGTCCGTGCAGAGGCATCTCCTGAAGGGCCCAGGGAAGGTCCCAGCTGCTTCCAATGGACTCACCCCGAGGCACAGCTGGGCCAGCCCTGCAAAAATGGTGTTTAAGGAAGGGCAAAGACTGCAGGAGGCAGTGGAAGGGAGGGGGAAAGTTGCTGTTAGTGAAAGAGTGTTAGTGCAGAGTTTGTTGGGCTGGGAGGCTCAGTTCCACTAAGAGTTGGGGTGTTTGGGGGTACTGTTCTTGCACGTTCATGAAGGTGCTGTCCTGTGGAGGATAGTCCTCTTCCTCACCTCCAAGCCACTGCTCTGCCTTTGCCAAGGTGGGTCTGTGTGTGTGAGCGCGTGTAAAATGAAATTAAGTCAGAGGCTCCGCTTGCTGATTAAAATCAGTGTCTCTAAATAATTGTAATGCTAAGTGCTGCCTGTGCCCTGCGGAGCTGCCCTGTGATGTTTTCTCTTAGTTCAGCATTTAATGGGATCCTTGGGAGGAATGCAGTGCTGTATTTGAGTGGGGCTGACTCACTGTCTGAACCCTGGGGCTGTGGGGTGGCATTGCTTTTACTCCTTGCTCCGCAGTCCAGCTGAACAGCAGGGAATATGCTTCAAATATGGGAATGTTTCAGTGGCAAGCTTTTTAAGCACCCTGCCAGGACCCCAGCAGTGCAAGCAGGAGAGCTCCTTCCTGTGCTCCATATTCATGTTTTACTCAATTATGCCCTTCAGCACTTCTTGCTGGCAATGAATATCCCGCTAAGATGCTTGGAGAACCTCAAGGATTCTCCCAGCGTTGTAATTGTTCCGGAACAAGTAAGGGATATCTCCTGGAAAAGGGAGGGTGCGGGTTATTTCATAGCTTGGCGTTTTCTCCTTTGAAGGCACTGCTTTTGCAGGCGATTATACTGTGCTAGCAGAACAAATTTCGGTGAACAGTTGATAAAATTCATAATTAATGAGCTTTGGCTACCACAATGCTGATTCCGTTCAAAATAAGCTCACATCCCGCGCTTGCTTTTCCCAGATACGAAGGAATCTGCCTTTTAGTGGAATCAAATGTCGTTTAGCCATATGTAGCCTAGGGGAGAAAGCACATTCTTCAGCTGTTTAGTACCTGTCCCAGTCTGTTTGCAGGGATGTGTTGATTTTGGCCTTCTGGGCACAAAGTAGGAAGAAGGGAAACTTTCTCCTCTTTTCTCTCTCTAAAATGCTGTCTGTAGGGCGAGGTGAATTTGTAAGGGATGAATGCCAAAAGCGTGAAATGGATGGAGGTGCCTGAGTGAGCTGGCTGTGCTCTTTGATTTCCCTGTTCCCTTCTCATTGCTCTCCTCTCCCCTGGAGGGAACATCCAAAGACCTTTTCTTTGGCTTGCCTGGGGACATCTCGTAGCCAGACAACAGTGCAAGGCTTGAAGGATTAGGAAAGAGTCACTGGAGATGGTGGTTGTGCTTCTTCAGCCACGTGCTGCAAAGCCCCTAGCAGATATTACAGGTATTTGTATGGCGACTGATGTGCCTGTGTTGCCTCCTTCCCCCCAAAAAAACAATATTTTTTTTTTTTTTTTGTCCCCACAAATGGAGAAAATGGGCTGGGAAAGAGGGAGCTGTCATGAGGTGGAGTCTAAGGTCTCTTGCAGCCCGACCTGTTCCGTGATTGTTCAGTGGATTAATTGCCTTCAGAACGTTATAAATCAGCCCTGGCAACTCAGGTAACCAGGAAAATGCTCACAAAATAATTAAAGCTGAGCGAAGGTGTTCTGGGGAAGCTTAATTGGTGAAAAATGAAGGAAAGCTCAGCAGCTGGGTGAAGAATGAAGGTATGATTAGATAGGTGCTCACACCTGACAAGCCAGAGCAGGAGTTGTAGTCATCAAACCAACCTTAGATTAGCTCTGCCCTGGCAGACAATGCTGTATTTTAGAATTTTTCATTTAATTGAGGGAGATGTGGTGAGAAGGTATCCCCCAGGGATGTGTCCTATCAGGGAGGCTGGAGTATTTCCCCTGGGGGACATCTCAGTGAAGGGGTGACTGGCTATAAACCATGCTCGAAAGTAAGAAACCCAGCTTTATATGGGCACAGAAGTAGAAAAGTAATGCTGAGTTGAACTCTTTCAAGACCCTGTCTTGGAACTAGATTATCTTTATGATTCCCTTGCAATCTAAACCATTCCACAGCATCCTGCTTTGGGATGTCAAGCAAAATCCAATTGCTCTGAAACCCAGGAAGAAACATCCCCATTTTCACCTGCTTTTTTGTTTTCATCTGTAAGAGCTTTAAACAATCTCTGAGGTGGAGTGGAGTGAGCAGTGTATGAGCATTTGGTACCTCCCACAGATTTTGGCATGTGGGTAAAGGGTTTAATATTCTTTTCAGTATCCCAATCCCTTTATAGCCTAATGCAGTTTGCAGGGCACGAATGAAAATCTGACTCTGTACCAGAATTCAAAGGGGAAATAATGAATTGTGGTCTGTTTCAAATAATTAAAGCACGCAGCTATTTAGTGATCTATCAAGGGGAATGAGGGAGTAATAAGACACTCTGTCCAATTTGTTTTAGAGCTGGAGTTGGAGTGCTCTGGTATAAAATTATAACCTCTGTATTAATCACAAGAATGTTCACTGTATCTAGGTCAAATCCACATGTGAACCTCCACAAAACTTTTGCTTCATTCAGCTTTTTCATGATTATCTTTACTTTCTGGTGCCTTAGGGGAGGTAAAATACCTTTGATTTTAAAGTGTGGGGGGGAAAGGGGGCATTTTTTATCCAGTTTCTCTTTAGCTTCTCCTTCCTGCCTCATTTTTTTTTAAAGCAGCAAGGTTTTTCTTTTTAAAAAAGAGGTTTTTCTTTTAAAAAGGTTTGTTTTATGTATGTTATTCACTGAAGGTTGCTCAAATTCGACCAGTTCTATTGTGGCTCTGAAGGAGCCATAAAATTTCATTACAGCTTTTCCACAGAAACCAGTTTGAGTGTCCAAGGCTCAGTCTTGTGGTTTAAAGATCTCTCTCTAGAATCAGTGTGTGCCTCTTTCCTATCCCTGCGTGGCTGCCAGGTTCAGTTCATGTCTACTGAAGTATTTCTTTGGGGACTGAAACCAATTAAAACTGTGATGAATTAGAGGCTCTGCCTTTGGGTTAGCTCTAAATCTTGGCTTTGTGTGCATGAACATCCCACTCTGCAGGTGACTGTGAGGTTGGCTGTGCTCTTTCTCAGTCTGATTTATACAGAGAATGATGAAGAGGGAGCTCTGTGGCATCCAATGGCCTATTTTTAGCTAAAAATCTGAAGGGTGGTTGTTTTTTTTAGGGTTTTGGTGTGTTGTGGTTTTTCCTTCCCTCTCTGCGGTAAATATTGCTAAAGAATCAAAGTGGCCATAAAAATAAGAAACAAATAATTCACTTTCAGCTCCTCTTTTCTCCTTTTATATTAAAGCTCTTAATATCATATTGCTCTGAAAATAACATCTCCTCAGGTTGGAGGTGCTAGGAATAGTTCCTGCCTTGGATTTGGCAGCATTCCACCAGTGTGACTTGCAGTGTGATGCACTCATTGTTACCCAAAAATACCCAGAGAGGGTCACACGCTCCTAGGCCAGGTTTTGCTGAGCCTCATACAAAGCCTGGAACTGCATCTCACATTTCTGCCACGTGCCAGTCCGTCCAAAGTACTCGGAGCTGAAAGGCCGAGCTGGCATCGTTTGGGAGCATGGAACCTATTTCCAAATTATTCCACTGAATGGTTTGGAAGGGACCTTAAAACACATTTCTTTCCATGGGCAAGGCCACCTTCCACTAGCTCAGCTTGCTCCTGGCTGTGGGCATATCCAGGGATCCAGCCACAGGTTCTCGGGGCACCCTGTGCCAGGGCCTGCCCACCCTCCCAGGGTAAGATTTCTTCCCAATATCCTATCTAGCACTGCCCACTGGCATTGGAAGCCATTCCCTGTGTCCTGTCCCTCCATCCCTTGTCCCCAGTCCCTCTGCAGCTCTCCTGGAGCCCCTTTAGGCACTGGAAGGGGCTCTGAGGTCTCCCTGGATCCTTCTCTTGGTGAGCATTCCCAGCTCTCCCAGCCTGGCTCTGGAGTAGAGGGGCTATGGTCATGTAAAAACACTGGCCTAAAATAATTTTGCTCTTTTAGAGAGTGTAGCTTGGCACAGAATAGAAATCCATCCTGACTTGTGTTGACCTTGATCCCTGCACCAGACTGCTGCAGCTGCTGAGCACTGCCAGGAGGCCTGATCCTTTCCCCCGTGAGCATCTTCCTGTCCTGTCCCCAAGGAGGTTGGTCCCCTGTCCCTGAGGGATCCATCCTCTCCTCTGGAGCAGCAACCTGAGAGCAGTGGCAGGATGGTTGTGACTGCTCCATTTACCTGCTGAAGGCTCGATTCAACTCGAGAGGACTCTGGTGCAATTGCTCCTTGCTCCCCCACACAATTGCAAGCAAAAACTGCTCATGGAGAGCCCGACACAGCTGCTGCCCTGCCTTGCTGGATGCTCATCCCTTGGGTATCCCACATGTCCTTGCTGGGCTGCTTTGCCTGCTCCCAGCAAGGAATTAATTCTGTGCTTTTCTCACCTGCCAGTTGCAGGTAGGGCTGCTCACCTTTCCCCCTGGGCAGCAGAGCAGCCTTTGATCAGGACAGACCCTTCTGACAGCTGTAGTCTGAATAAATAACTTTGCCTTGCCGCCCTTCCATTCTGATTTTGCTTTCCCTGGAGATTTGCACTCTCACCATCACCAAGAAAACACATTTATTTTTGAATGTGTAGCTAAGCTGGCAGCAATGTAACACCTTTTCAGCTCTCGCTTGGTGTAACTGCAAGAATAAATAGCTTCTTTCTCTTTCTAGTCCTGGGAATATTTGAGCTTCCCGTGACTTTCCAGTAAAATTTGATTTAGAGGGAGTTGGAGCCACGTGTTGCTTGCATCTGACCTGGAGGAGATTTTTATTGCTCTGGAGTGATAGCTACCAAGGGGAAATTGAAACCCCCAGAGTACAAATCCTTGTTACAGACACAAAGGAAGGCAAGGCTTTGCTTCCACTGGGAAACCAAGGACTTGGGAGATGGCAATGGCCATGAGTGGCTTCATGAAGCCTAAGGTGAAGAGCAGTGGCCTGCTGCTCTGAAAGGGCTTTGTGGTTCAGGAGGAACAGAGGTGCTCATAGTGGCTTTTCCTTAATTGGAGGAAAAACTGCAGCTTGGATGTCTCATCTGGGACTTGCCTTGAGGCAGGGACTGAGTCCTGGCAGCTCTGGTTAATGGGGTGAAAACTCTGCAGGGGTGCAAAGAGGTGTTTCCAGCTTACAGAGAGATGGTTCAAAGGTTGATAGTAGAGATTTGGGGATCCAGCAAGTCACCCCTTTCAGAGCTTTCAGTCTCAACCCTCTCCCTGAAGTTCCCTAATTCCCTAATTAATTCCCTGAAGGGCAATTAATGGTGTAAGGCTGGAAAGCCAGCAATCCCTTCTGCCAGAGCCCGAGCCATTCCATGTGGACCACCTCTGCTTGCTGAAACAGGAGACAACTTGCCCTTTTGACTGCATTTCCTAGCAGGTTTCTGGGATTATTTTTTAATTTTTTTTCCCGTTCTCTGGCCTCCCACGTGGAAAATAATCCTTTCAACATGCAGATGGCAGCTCCCTTCACGAAGGGGCAGGCGTGTGCAGAAGGCTGAATTTTTACTTTATTCATGGAGCATGTGTGCGTGTTGCTTGCAGGGTGTTACTCTCAGAATTATGTTAAAAATAGCTAGTGCTAAGCTTCTGATTCTTAACCTTTTTTTCTTTTTTTTTTTTCCCTCACAAGCTCTTGATTTCAGAGGCATTTGTGATTTATGGTGTAAAACTTGCCTGTGGTTGAGAGAGCTGGTCTAATTTCCCATGAAATACCTACAGCTTGCTTATAAATCTGGGTTCTGATGGTTAAAAACATGAAAATGCTTGGGGTTTTTGGGGGTTTTTTTTGTAAATCTGCCACAGTTGGCACTGCATTGCCATATCCTGATGCCTAAACCCACAGGATGCATAGAATACCTTGAGCTGGAAGAGACCCATAAGGGCTCGTTAGACCAGCTGTAGTTAGCCTGGAGAGCGCAGCAGTGCTGTTACTGCATAACTGAACACTCTGGTCATGAGTGGGAGAAGTAAAATCCTCCAGTACATCTAAAATGTACTGGATGGCATTTGGGGGTGGGGGGGAAAGAAGTGAATTTTTTATATCTTCTACCCTTTCTCCCATTACTTGTGTGGCACAAGTGGCCTTTTGCACAGGATGTTGCAGGCTGTGTGGATGAGCTGCCTTTCTGGGCTGCTGCTCTGGAGGGGGAAAAAGAAATATGAGGGGTTTGTTGACCTGAGTTTGGTCCCACTTTGATTAGTAGGAGCCTCCTGCCCCTGCTTGCCCTTCTGCTGTTTGGAAAACAAAAAAGAATCCTAAAAAGCAAATGGCTTGGAGTGAGCTCATCACATGGGGGTGCTGATTCTACACACTGGCCTAAAAGGGTTTGGGTTGGAAGGGGCTTTAAAGCCATCTCATTCCACCCTCAGCCATGGGCAGGGACACCTTCCATTACCCCAGGTTGCTCCAAGCCCTGTGCAACCTGTCCTTGGACACTTCCAGGGATGGAGCAGACCACAGTCTGCACATCCCTGAGGGTGACTGTGAGTAGAAACCCTGTGGGTGACACAGGGAGCCAGCTGCCATTGCTTGGCACCTGCTGTAAGGATCCCAGGGTCATGTTTATCCTGGTCTCCTGGGCCACGGGACCCTCTGGAGCTGTGGCTATCATGTCAATGCATGTGTAAATTCCAGCATCATCTTCCCTGTGAAGTCATTAATGAAAATCATCACCCTCATTTAGAAGCTGCCATCACTTAGTAGATTAACCTTTATCAAGCAACTTTGCTATGCCAGCTGCACAGCAAAGTAATTACTTTTAATAGAATCTGCCCTTGATTTGAAGCCACAGGGGAAGCAATTAAATTCAACAAAGGCAAAAGCCATGACTTATAAATGAAGATGGATGGCTTTTGCTATCTGTTTCATAAATTCTATTGTGTACAAGTATAAGAAAATACTCAGCTCCTCTCATGTTTTGGGGGGTTTCAAATGTGGCATTAGACTCTTGATCTCTGGGTGGCTTGGATGTCATCAGTGCCAGCTCTGGGATTTGGCTTGGCATCCTTTATACTTGAGTCACAAATGACTTTCAGGGGGCTTTGAACTTGAGCTCCTCAAAATCTTGACACTCGTGTTCAGCATGAAGAATTTGCTGAATGGTTTCTGGGACCACCTGGTCCCTTCTTACCTCTCCCTCTCTGCTGAGAGATGTGCCTCAAACTGCTTTTTGTGCCTGTAAACAGTTCAGGTTGTACCAGTGACAAGGGGCTGATCTGTGAATGTCCTGTGTATCTTTCTGATGGCCCTGACACAGAATCTCAGAATGGCTTGGGTTGGAAGGGACCTTAAAGAACATTTCCTTCCACTAGCCCAGGCTGCTCCAGTCTGGCCTTGGACACTTCCAGGGATCCAGGGGCAGCCACAGCTTCTCAGGGCACCCTGTGCTAAGGCCTTCCCACCCTCACAGGGAACAATTCCTTCCCAATAAGCCCTCTGGCAGTGGGAAGCCATTCCCTGTGTCCTGTCCCTCCATCCCTTGTCCCCAGTCCCTCTCTAGCTTTCCTGGAGCCCCTTTAGGCCCTAGAAGGGGCTCTGAGGTCTCCCTGGATCCTTTTCTTCTCCAGGTGAATGTTCCCAGCTCTCCCAGCCTGGAGCAGAGGGGCTCTGATCACATTAAAACACTGCCCTGAAATACCCTGCTGTGGGACAGGGCAGCATCATGTGGCCCTTTCCAGACCTTGCTGTCATGAGCCAAAAAGACAAATGTACTTTCCTTCTTTGGTTTAAACCTGCTACTCTTGGCTTGGCTATGGTGCAGAGGGGGGCAGACCCTCATTTTCCATCTCTGGGCAATGCTGCTCTGTTCTTTCCTGCAGGGTCCCAAGCCTGTGGTGCCAATTCCTTTGCTGCTCTCCATGAGGGGTGCAGAGCTCCCAGGAATGCTGAGTCTCCAGGGAATTGCTGGAAATGCTCTGGCCAAGTGAATGGTGGGATGTGCTTAGCAAATGGAAAGTGAAAAGCAGTGGACTGCAGGCTGGAGTTTCTCACAGCTGTGAGGAGAAATCCTGCATCCTGGGTTGTGTGTCAGAGCAGTTCCTCTTCCCTTTGCAGTTTGTTGTAGTGGGGCTGTTCAGGCCCCGAGCCCTGGCTTGGCTCTCTTCTTCCATTCCAGCTGATATCTGCTAACCCATATCTGTTTTGTAATCAAATATCTCTGCCTGAGACTGAAGTTTCTTTTTCTTTTGTAAAGTGGAAGAAGCCAGTGATCTCTGACTGGCCTCAAGTGTCCCAGCAGTCTTTCTGCTGATATCTTTTTCTACTTGTTCAGGCTGCTTGAGGTCTCTCCCTCAGTGTTTTCATCCTCTGGGGTGATCCCTGCATTCCAAACATTGCCCTTAAACAGTTGCTGTGCAAAAGTGCATGTGCAGAATCACAGCCTCTGTGTCAACAGATTTCCCTCTTGTGAGCTGTCAGCACAAAATTCAGGATATTGGTCCCAAAGGAGGCAAATCCTTCATCGTGCCAAATTTGATTTCCCAAGGTTATTTGGAGGAAAGGAGGCCTAGGGAAGAAGGGGTGAGCTGGGAGGGTCCCTTACTGCCATTGAGTGTCCAGGAAGGTGTTGTAAAGTCTTTGGTATATTAACTTTTAGCACATTGATTCAGCCTGGAGAAGAAAAGGCTCCAGGGAGACCTCAGAGCCCTTCCCAGTGCCTAAAGGGGCTCCAGGAGAGCTGGAGAAGGACTGGGGACAGGAGATGGAGGGGGAGGACACAGGGAATGGCTTCAAACTGCCAGAGGGCAGGGATAGATGGGATATTGGGAAGGAATTGTTCCCTGTGAGAGTGGGCAGGCCCTGGCACAGGGTGCCCCGAGCAGCTGTGGCTGCGCCTGGATCCCTGGAAGTGTCCAAGGCCAGGTTGGATGGGGCTTGGAGCAGCCTGGGACAGCGGAAGATGTCCCTGCCCACGGCAGGGGGGTGGAATAAGATGGGCTTTGAGGTCCCTCCCAATCCAAACCACTCCAGGACTGTGTGAGTGCTGGTCACTGAAGGCTGAGCTCGCACAGGGTGGGATGGAGACAAGGTGAGCTCTGCAGGTGTGGTGACCCAGCCAAGCTCCTTCACCATGCCTGTACTCTGGAAAGGCCTTGGCTCCTCCTGGGAACTGATTCTTTTAGTCAGTGCAGTTAATGCAGGGAAAAGTGTGCCAGCTCCTGGGAATGGAGCAGCTCGTTAAGAGGAAATAGGTTTCATGATTTGCTTGGAAGCTTTGATTACTCTCCTGGGAGCTTTGCTCCATCTCTCCCCACTGCTGCCAGTAGATCCGGACCTGAGGCTTCACTGCCTGTGTTTTCTTCCCTCCACAGTGACCCCCACCTGGGAGAGGCTGTTCCTTGGCTCTGGGTGTAGGACACAGCATTGAGGGAAATGAACATTTCTCTGGTAAAGCGATCCAGTTGGTTATGACCCTCCTGGAGGGAGGGAGCAGGGCTGGGCTTTCCTGCGGCTGCTTTTCTCCCTGCCACTGGTTCAGTGCCTTTCCTTTTCATCCCATGGTTTTATTCCCCTTTAGGGAGATGGATGGCCACGGAGGGGGGATGTTCTTTGGTGGAATCAGTTGTTTCAAACACAACAAAAAGGGAGAAGCATTTCAGGCTGCTTCCACTTTCTTTTGTTGAGAAGAGTCTGTACATGTTTCTGAGCAGCTCCAGTCTGGCAGAGAGCAGCTGCCTGTGCACGTGAGAGGCCCATTAAGATTCAGTGCTGCTTCAAACCTCCCATTTATGCTCAAAACAGCTTTCTAAAAAGCAGGAGAAGGAAAAAAAAAAAAAAAACCAACACAAAACCAAACCAACTGCATTAAAAAGCAGCTTCCAAATTAGAATTGTTTGTTTCTCTCAGGACAAACAGGAGCTGTTTTCCTGCATCCCTGCAGAGCATCCTGATCCTGCTGCAAGTCTCTTCTGCTGCCAGGTGGCTTGGTCTGCTGGGAAATTGGTTGGATGTCTGGTAGGGAAGAGGTTGGAGTCGCCTTACAGGCAGGAAAGGCTTAAATGTGATGTGGCTGCAGGAAAAGAATGCTACAGTAATAAAGATCTTCAGCTGGGGCAGTACGCTGACGTAAGAATACTGTATCTCATGTCTGCAGTAGAAATTAATCTGGATTCATTTGAGATAATAAACACAGTCACAGTCACTCCTTTTGGAATTTGAGGAGCTCTGTGTTTGATTTGGTTTAATTGGCTTACAAAAGTGGCTGTTCTCTGAAGGGTGCTGGTGCCCACGCTGTCTGCAGGAGCGTGTGCTCCCAGCAAACCCTTCCTTCGGTCCTTTGGATTTTCCTGGGAATAGGGCAGTTCTATTGGCGACATTATTCCATGGAAATAGGGAGGGCTGCCCTCCAGGCTTGCCCTCAGCTGGCATGCTGTAGGAGGTGAGTGGTGCAGGTCACACCTTCCCCTGCAGCAGGTATTGAGAGTGCAGGAGCTGCACCCACCACCCTGCAGGAGAGGTTGGAAGAGTGAGGGAAGAGGCTCCAATGCCATCGGGGAGAAAGGGGAAAGAGAGCCCCATGTTTGTATTCCTTTCTGCCAGGGGAACAAAGAGGGAACAAACACCACCTCACGCTGGCATTTGCCCCCTGATCAAAAGCACTTCTGTGTTTTATAACTAGCTCCAGGGATTTATCACCAAGACTTCAGGATTCCCAGGGGGATTATGTGCACAAACGACAATATTCCCCTGGAGTACATAAGACTTAAGTGGAGTTTTGAAAAGGATACAAACCTTCTTGTCTGGGGTTCTGCCAGCTTTAACTGCTCGCTCTTTGGCACACCCATGGGTGCTGGGGGACTGCAGTGCAGAGATCCTGGGAGGGAAAACTGGTTTTGGCCAAGGTGTACATCACCTGTAAGGCCCCTAACAAAGGCAGGTTCCCTCCTGGGAATGGATTTGGCAGGTAACTCTCAGAACAGGGAGGAGGAATGGCTGATGATGTTGCAGCACCAAATGCAGCAGAGCACTGAAGATGCAGCTCTCCACTGAAAGTCTCCCCAGGGAGTGCAGCTGCACAGGTTTGCCTTTAAAAATCACGTTGGTGCCGTCTGACTGCCCTGCTGTGGCTCTGTCTTGGTGTCACTCTTGATTCTAAGTCACTTACAGTTTTCTAAGTTGTTTTTTTTTTTTTTTTCCCCTAGAAAAGCTTTAAATAGGTCTATATTTAGAGCAGGCTGCATGCTGCTTAAAGACTCTGACAGCAAATAATGATCTTTATAGTACCCCCTGATAATATATCAGGAGTCTTCTTATGCGCTGTAGTTTGAAACTTGAAGGTGTTTGGGTTTTGGGGAGTATTTTAATTTCCCTCCTCCTCCATCCCAAGTGCTGTGACCACCTTTTGGTGCAGTCATTGAATTTGAGACAAACTGTGTCTTCTTTGAGATGGGTTTGCTGCAAAAATTGTGGTGCCTCTGGAAGTTCTGCAGTGCTGGGGGAGTTTAACCCTTCATTTTCCCCAAATCTGTAGCAGAGAGGAACCAGTGGTGGAGATGCCACAGGTCCAGGCACTGCTTAGTTTGGTGCCCTGGCTGAGGTGAAAAGTCATGTGAAATACTACGGAGGAGCAGAATTCCTCCCTGTGGGATGCAGCTGCTCTCCTGGGAGTCTGCCCCAAAATGCTCTGCCCTCTGTAGCTTCTCTCCTCCTTCCCCAAGGAATTGAAAGGAATTATGGCTGGCTTGCATTTCGTATCAAATTTAAGGGATGTGCTCTGAGCTCAGGGATGAGGATTTCTGCCAGAAATGGTGGTTTTGATGTCTCCTGTCAGCTCTCACGGGTCTCCCTGGATGCACTAAGCATGATGATGCTCTCCTGCCTCCCACGTCTGCTCTGGCTGTCTGTGTGGAAAGCTGCCTCCTTTCCCAAAAGCAGAGTCAGTGTTTTTTGGTCCTTAACAGCTCCCAAATGAGCTGGTTCTCCACTGAAGCTTCTCCTGTGGCAGCAGAATTCCTTTTTTCTGTGTGGGTTTTTTTTTTTTTTCCTCCTGTGCCAGTGGTCTGACACTTGCTATGGCCCATCATTCCAGCCTCTTATTTCCATGGGTTGTACAGCTTCAGTTCAGCTCTGGAGCAGCACAGGCTGGATTTTTAAGAGCTTTTCTCAGTGGCCCATTAGTGGTTTGCTATTTGGAAATAGCTGTTGAGTTAAGCTGACAACAGACACTTCTTGCAAACGAGGGGAAGACAAAATTGATGTTTTAAGAAGCATTGTTGGAATGTTTTTCTGCTTGAGCACATTATTGTAGCTGCTGTTGCTTTCCCAGCACACGAGGAAAGCTGCAAGCATCCCTCTGTTCTCTGCTGAGTGCTTCCCTTTGCATCTGGAAGGGGGAGATGCCATGGTGGGCAGAATTAATAGCATCCATTGTGGAATGCTGCAGTTCTAACACGGCACAGATTATGGCATTTAAGTAGGTAGGATAAATATTAATTAAAATACGTGGTCTGAAAGACTTGGAAAATCAATTGCATTCCTCTAAGGAGCTTTCTTGTTGAGACTTTTTTTTTTTTAATTCTTTCTAAGCCTTGCTGTCTTGCTGTGCTTGCTAAACTTCTAGGGGTTCTATGATGCTGTTCTGCTTGCTGGAGCAAGTGCCCCCCCAGAAAAAACCCCACAGTGGTGGGGATGGGGAGCTGTGAATTTCAGGGAGGAACTTTAACATGAAATACAGTGTGAAATAGTGATGTTTAAAGATGCCTCGATGGAGGTGGGAATATGCATCCTGGGGAAGGGGGGATAAGTGCAGGGTTCTCAGGGAATGAATCTGACTTGCTGCCTAAAGGCTGGAATAAAGACTTGCCTTGTCCCTCTGACTTTTCTACTTTCTGGCAGAAGGCATCAGTGTAGTTGTGTGTTTACCTGTCAGGGTCTGAGCAGCCAGGATGCTGATGATAAACTGCCAGGCTCAGGGATCTGTCTGTAGGGATTGTCAAGTATTCCCACGACAAGCAAGGCAGCAGGGACAGTAGTTCAGGTTTCATTTCCCTTTGCTGTCTTTCTGGTAGAATTGCCACAAAAAAAGATGCTGCTGTCTTGGAATTGCAGCTCTTTGTTGTCTTGAGGGAGCTGCCACAACTAGGGATGGACTTGGCTGGGAGCAGAGATGGGAAGAGCCAGTGCTCTCCCAAAAAAACCACCAAGGAAGTGTGCAAGCCTCAAAACCTCCTTGAAACACCTGCTGGGCTTTCCCAAGGCTCTGTCCTTCCCACTGGGACCTTTCCAACTTCTCTCTTCCTCAAGGACCTGCTCAAATGCAGGTGGGCTCGTGCTTCCCGGGTGTTTAATGGAATTCCTCTGGCTGCTGTGGCCCCTGTGTTGTTGCAGACTGTGCGGGGGATGTTGTGCAATTAGCTGGAAGCTGATTGCATCTCACGGTGTGTGTCACTGTGATGGGATAATTGTGGCGGGGCCCTCAATCCCATCAGCTGAATCCTTCCTGACAGGTGCCCTATCCCAGGATGCGCTGCCAGCTCCAGGACAGCTGGAAGCTGCCTCCAGAGATAAGCTTAGATGCTGGCTCTGAGCAGTGGTCAAAGGAAACCCTGCTCTGCTCTTTCCTTACAGCTGGACTTTTGTCTAAATAAAAATTGAGCTGGGGTGAGCATGGCTCTGTACCTCCTGCTAGAGGTGCTGGATCTTTCTCTTTGCAGAGCACTCTCAAAAACAATTCTTTAAGGAATCATAGAGTCTTAAAATAATCTGGGTTGGGAGGGACCTTAAAGATCATCTCAATCCCATCCCCTTGCCATGGGCAGGGACATCTTCCACTGTCCCAGGCTGCTCTGAGCCCTGTCCAACCTGGCCTTGGACACTTCCAGGGATCCAGGGGCAGCCACAGCTTCTCTGGACACCCTGTGCCAGGGCCTCTCCACCCTCACAGGGAGGAATTCCTTCCCAATACCCAGTCTAAATCAACCCTCCTTCATCTTAAAGCCATTAGGAAGGAGCAGGCTTTTCCTGGGAAGCTTGCTGTAGATACAGCTCTATGGTCATCATTTTATGGTTCTCAGGACCTTCTCTCTTAATCCACTCTGTACCCAGAGTGTTTTTTGTTGTTCGGTTCTCTCTCATTACCTCCCTGCTGAGTTTTGGTTTCTGTTTTGGTTGGGTTTGGGTTTTTGCCCATTTTGTTAGTCGGTAGTAGCCTTAATTTGCAGATCATGAGCAGTGTGGATTCCTTGTTGTCTCCTGGCTGCCCTGGTGCTGCTGCTCATGAGGCACTTGCTCTTGGTCTGGCATTGCTGACATCTTTAATCACAGCTATTACAGCCTTGACAAACCTGGTGCTCTGAGTCAGCTGCCTCAAGCTTTGGGGTTTCTGTGCCACAAGTCAGCTCCCAGTGACTCTGTGCTTCCACTTGAAATCCTGTGTCATCCTCTGGCTGCCCTGCAGCCTGCTGCCCAGGGCTGGTCAAAGAATCCCAGGATGGCTTGGGTGGGAAGGGACCTTGAACTCATCCAATTCCCACTCCCTGGCCTGGGCTGGGACACTTCCCACTATCCCAGATGGCTTCCAAGCCTTTCCAGCCTGGCCTTGGACACTTCCAGGAATGGGGCAGCCGCAGCATCCCTGGGCTCTTTCTCAATGTTACTGAAATAGAATTTACAAAAAAGAAAGAAAAAAAAAAAAAAGAGATAAGAGCACTTTAAACAATTTTATATCTGAAAGAAATGATCACATTCATGAATAACTTGCATAAAGCAATTTGAGTAGTCAAGTGCATGTGCAGTAACTTTTTTCTGCAAGTGATTAGAGTAATAAAGCTCCTCCTGTCATCATCTCTTTATGTGAAGAGACAGCAGGTAGTGTCTCTGTAGGTGAACAATGCAGTACTGAGCCCTGAAGCTGCATTAACAGGATCATGAGGGACAAATGATTTTAAAGAAGAGACTTTTCTGTCTTCTTTTTCTTTCAAGTTATTTTTGAGTCAGGAGGATGGTTAGGTTGCAGCTCTCTGAAGGTGGGACATTACCTGGTGTGATCCCCTGGAAAACAGGAGGTGCAGTCACCAAGCAAAGCCTGCAGTGAGGGATCCTCAGGAGTCTTGAGACTGAGAAAGACTTTAAGTAGACTCCAAAATCTGCTGGTTTTGGAGGGTAAATACGTTTCCCTCTGCTTGTGGTAAACCCTATTCCAGGATGGCATGGACAATATAGACATGCCTGCTGGAAGTGCTTGGTTGAGAGACAGGATAGCCTTCTCTACACAAGCTTTTATTAGGCTTAATATTCCATATTAAATTCTTTTATTCTCTGACATACGGGACTTTTGCTTTCTTTTCAAGATGTTGGTTCTTCGAGCTCCTGTAGTCATCCTCCCTTAAGCTACTGCTACTTGTGTTCACTTCTACACCTTTAAATCAGCTGGCAAGTGTCTTTTCATAAAGCTGGAGCCTCTCTCCAGATCAGCATTATTTAGAGATTAGATACTATCTGCTGATCAGTTGACTGATAGTGTGTGGAGTGGGCTCTTTTTTTAGCTAAAGCCAGCACTTTTCTAAAAATATTCCTACTTGAGCATCGAGCATCAAAGGATTTCTGATCACTGGGATTATTTGAGGCATGGCACAGTGTTATCTTGCTGGGATTTCTCTTAAACTTCAGAGGCAGCTCCACAGTGGTTCTTGTAGTTAAAAAGTTGATGCTGCACATGACAAGCTCAAAGGCTGAACCCCCCGTGACCGTGGTGGGTTTCCCTGATCTGCTGCCCCGGATTTTAGTGGAAGTCTGGGAAGCTTCACGCTCGTATGGTGAAAGCACAAGTCCCTCCTTCAGTGAATTTGGGCTTTGGTGTATTTTACCCCACTTTTGGGACGGTTATGAGTCGTGATTAAAAAAAAAAAAAGAGGACTGTGCCCTCGTTGTCCTGAGGCTACGCATGAAATGACTGAAAATTTTCTTAGATGGGGGAAATGCTTTTAGCTGTCAATTTGTATCTTGCTTGCTCCTTTGTTAGAATGGCTGGGACATTCTCATTCTGTGGGAATGACCTGCTTTCCTAGTTCCTGGGTGTGACCTTATTTGGCTCTATTTGGATATGCCCCTGTCTAGCAGCCTGATCTCTGAAATTTCCTCTATTTGGCCTTCTTCAACAGTTTCCATTATCTGTAAATTTAATCATCGCTTAGTTTCAGTTACCATAAAACAGGTTAAACCCAAAATGCTGGGGTATAAGATTGGGAGAAATAAACTCCAGGTTTCCCTATCCCTGGAAGTGTCCAAGGCCAGGCTGGACAGGGCTTGGAGCAACCTGGGATAGTGGAAGGTGTTGTGGAATGAGACGAGCTTTAAGGTCCCTTCCAACCTAAACTACTCCATGATTCTGTGAGTCCCTGCATGTATCCCCTTCAAATGCTGCTTCCCTATTGATAATGAAACTCTGACACCCCTTAATTAACCAATTTAAGTTGGTTTTATAGCTTCTGTTAATGTAATTGTAACATGTCACCTGTGGTGGTGGTGACTGTTGCTTCCCAGACCTCTGGTACTCAGAACAGCTATGAGATCTCTCAATCCAACTCACAAATAAAACCCATGTTATCTTAATGAAATCTCACATAATTAACATCAATAAGTATTGCCATCCTTTTAAATATTTCTGAAGTTGCTTTCATCCTGACCTCTGCAGTGCATCCAGGATTGATTCTGATAGTTTATAACATACTGGATGAAAAAGGAGGAAGAAGTGGGAGATTTCGATCAGGAGACAAGAGATCACTGGAGAGCTGCAAGGGTTTGAGAGGATTGTGGAGCTGGAGCAGACTTTCCTGGTGGCCTTTCTGAGGCAGCAGAGAGTGTGAATGTATTTAAAAGCTGATATGGCACTTGGGGACACAATTTACTGGTGGCATTGGAAGTGCTGGGGCAATGGTTGGACTTTTTTTTGGTTTAGGGGCCTTTTCCAGCCTAAATGATTCTGTTATTCCAAGAGGAGGTTTGCTGACTTCTAAAGCAGAGCAAAGACTGAGATAAGATATTGTAGGGACACCGAGCTTTTCCTTTTTCCTATAAAATAGGTGGAGGGGAGGGAAAACATATTCAAATAAATTGGAACTGCTGTGGCCAGAAAAGTCACCTTTGTAGTGGACACCTTTGGGAGTTTCTGATGGACACAGCAGTGAAATGTGGGGATTTGGATTTTGCTTGTCAATATTGGGGTTTTTCCCTGTGGAATTCATTGAAATGGCTGCTGGGGGTGCAAGGTCTGGGAGGGTTTATGTGATGTGCCTGCTGCTGAAATTGTTTGATTCTCAAGGAGATCCTGCGTGTTATTTGAAATGAATGCCCCCAAAATAAGTGGAAAATCCATGACTCTTTCTTTGGAGGTGCAAAAGAGCATGGGGGATATTCCCAGAGATGTCAGCTCTAAGGAGGTACGGTGGAAGGCAGTGCCTGTGCCTGCCTAAACCCAGGAGAAATAATTAATCTCTGGATTATTCCTGGCATGCCAGAAATAGCATTGCTGTTGCAAAGGTTCCTTAAGCTCTTGTGAAGTTGTCTGGATGTTGAATTATCGGAGTCTTCCCCCCTCCCTGCTTCCCAATGAATATAAACTAGGAATGATGGAGCTGATTTGCATCAAATCCCTCCTTACTTTTCCTTCTGCCCTTTGTGAAGATTACATTTCTCACATCACTCACTCTGGGCTTTCATCTCCAGGCCTTTCACAAGAGCCTTCCTTGAATCATGGTATTTGTGGTTGTCTAGCACTTTTTTATTTTTTTTTTTTTTTTTGGGAAAACATCCTCACTTTGACTTTTGTTAACTTCTCGTAACTTTGTTCCCTTGACTATGCTGGGTCTGAAATTTTCCCCTTTGAAGGCATAAGCTGGTATTTCATTAGTTTGGCATTTGCTTTGTCTGTGCATTAAAAGATTAGTGGGATTGCTTGCTCTGAAGCAAAGGCTGCCTTCCAGTTCAGCTGTCGCTCCTGATTTCCCTGCCCAGACAAAAGTCTGTGCACGGGGAGGGGAAAAGCAGCTTTAGAGCCATTTTTGGTAAATTCTGACCAAAAATAAAAATTAAAAAAAAAAAAATAGATAAGGCTTTGCTGGGGAAGCTTTGGAAATGTCAGGACGGATGTCTGGCACTGCTCCCCTGGTGAGGGTTTAGTGGGGAAGGAGCTTAATGACAATCCCAAAGCTGAGGAGCAGAAGGACTCACTGCAGATATTCTCCTTCCAGCCACTGCAGGATCAAACCATGACAGGGCTTTCCCCCCCTTCCCACACAGGTTATGAGCACTGACTCTTCCTTACACACTCCAATCATGCAAATGCCTCCCAGAAGGTTTCAGTGATACCAACTAGGTCAAATTTATGCTCTGTAAATGAGCAATTCCCATTTCTCTTGTTTATTACCCAGGTTTCTCGCATCGTGGTGGAGGCAATTACAGAATTTTGTCTCGTCCCTCGGTGACTTGATTAATGTTGTTCTTGACATCTTGGTTTCTTTGTGCTAAATGAAGAGTCATTTGTTGTCTCTTCCCTTCCTCCTCCTTCCCCTCCCCTCTTTCTCCTTTCGTTTTTGCTCCTCCTGTGTAAAATCTTTCCTTTTCCCTCTCACAGGCTCTCAGAGGAGCACGCTAACCCAGCCTGTCCCCCACAACCCCTTTCTGCAGCAGGTTGCCTGAAACTTCCTCCATTTTTTTTTTTTTTCTGCCCAGATCACTTTCCAGGATGCTCCATGTGGCACCCTGTGGTGATTATCATAGAACCATGGAGTGGTTTGGGATGCAAGGGACCTTTAAGGTTCATAAATCCAACCCCATCCATGAGAAATGACACCTTCCCCAAGACCCAGAGACATCTTCCACTTGACCAATACTAGAATTCTTTCTGTTGCCTGTTGCTCTTTATAACCTTCTCTGATTTTTTTTTTTTCCTCTTTGTAACTTAGTGGTGAAGATATTTTTTTTTTTAAATTTTAATACCTGAGCTGGCTGTTGACCCAGGTGAACTGCTGCTTTTAAAAGCTCCCTCTGAGGAAATCCTCTCTCTCTCTCTAAATGCACACAGGTAGTCAGAGAAGCTTTGGCCTTAATGCACTGCCAAATTATGACCAGAAACTAGGGCAGGTGTGGAAATTGGAGCTCTGGCTCCAGCCAGGGAATGCAGAGCCCAGTTGGAGTCTGCCTTGCTTGGAATGCTGGGCAGGTCTGAGTGCAGAGATGAGAATCCTGCTGAGTGGTGCCTGAAGGACGTATTTTTGGGTCCCCCACTGTGAGTATGGATCAGTGACAGGCAGGGGGGTGCAGATACCTTGGTCTGGTGATTTCCATTTCAGGATGACAAGCTGAAGTATACCCTGCTCAGGGAAGGACAAATTTGTGAGGGAAGGGGGCTGGAAACATTCCAATCCAAGGTGGAAGAGCCTGACATAGCTCCTTTTAATGCATGGATTTGTTTGGGTACTGGCTGGAGGAGATTAAAAACTCTGACAGATAAGGAGATCCTGGGTCCAGAGCCCTCAGGAAGGGGAGAATATTTCAGGTTCCATAGGGGACAAATCGATTTTGCTGATTTTCCCATGCCAGGAATGCTTGTCAGAAGAGAGAGAGCATTTTTTTGCTCATACCTGATTTTTTGCTCATACCTGAACTTTTCTTCTGCTTGCTTTTCTCTCTGGACCTACATCACCAAGAGAAGAAGGTGGAAGATATCTTGAGTTCAGTGTCTTAGGCAGAAAACCATCTAAGGTGGGTCTGGGATGGTTTTGTAGGTCCTGTGGGCTGAAAAACTTCCAGGCAGCCCTAAAACAAATCCTTCTAGGCCTCCTTAAGATGCAGGTGAAGAGTTTGCATCCTTGAGTTTGGAAGGATGCTCAGTGGGCAGAGCAGTTCTTCTGCACCATAGGAAAGCCTGGTGCAGCTGATCCTGTCCCTCCCAAACACTTGAGACTGGCAATCTGCAAATGCTGCTGTGTCTAGGGGGCCTCTGCTCTGCTCCTGCCTTCTGACGTAGCCGTGAGCAGGAGAGGGAGCCCTTGAAGGCTGCCCAAAACATGGAGGTGTTCCTTCAGTGTAGGTGCCAGGAATACTTTTTCATGGAAGACTTCATAAAGCCCAAGATTTTCTCTTCTGCAGATTAATCCAGCCAGAGCAGCAGTATGAGAACCCAACCCCAGAGTGGAAAAGTTGCTCTTTTCCCCTCAGACTTTGGCAGATGGTGCAGATTAGTGTGAAGTTACTACAAGGCTTGTGAGCTGCCCTGGGATCTCAACATCTGGGTGTAAATGTCAGGCACATTCAGTGAATAAGTCTAGACACCCCCTGAACTGGTTTCTTCTGAGCTAAAACCACAAATTTCAAACATCCCTCTCCTGATATTCTGCCTCTGATTGCCCTTCTCACCAGTGGGAAAAAGTCAGTGTCTGCAGTTTCTTCTTTTATGGCCTTGTGTCCATTACAAGGCTGGAGTCAGCATCCTGCTGCATTGCAGCATCCTTGGAGATCCTTTTGCAGCCTTGCTGCCATTGGAGAAGAACCAGCTGGTCCAATACAGAAGGGATTGTATCTTTAAAGGCTGATGGTTTGATTTTTTTTTTTTTTTTCCCCTCAGCCTGTGCTCTGGCAGTCAGAGCCGTTCTGGCACAGGGATTTGGGGACATAAATTTCAGATGAGCACATCTGATTCCCTCAGACCATGATAATGGAGAGATGATTCACACCTACATCTTTGGGCAGAGACATGCTCAATGCTGATCCCAGAGGATGTGCTGTTTACCAGGAAGCAGGAGAAGCAGAGCAGACCCATTTGGAGCCCCAGGTGTGTTCCAGGAGTTCTTTTCCCAACCTGGGAGTTGGGAAGAGCATCTGCCTTTGAGCCAGGTACCTCAGGAATATCACCTTGTTCATGCCAAGCTTGGTGTTTAGCTCCAGGGGAGGATGGAGAAGCTCCTACCCAAGGCAGGGAGCTGCTCCAGGAGCAACACCACATGGAATATCTTGAGGTGGAAGGATTGAAATCCAGCCTCTGGCCCCACACAGGACACCCATAGGAATTCCCACAGTGTGCCTGCAGGACTGGGAAGGTTGTGGGCTTCATCCTGTGTCAATCCTGAGTCCTGAACACCAGTCAAGAGCATTTCATAACTAAAAGAGTTGGGATAAACCAGCTCACTACAAATGTGCTGCTTGTCTTAGGCCATGCTTGAATGCTTGAATAAATCCTTCCCTGACTCTACTTCTCCCACAAGTCCATTCAGATAAGAGGTCAGGAGCACCCCATCCCCATGGAGCTGTAATCAGCCATGAAAAGCCATCTATCAGAGCCCAGATTTCAATTTTAGCTCTCAGCTCACAGAACTTTTACGTGCCCTTACCTTGCCCTGTTGCAGGTCTGTTCCCTGAGGGGGTGGAGGACACAGGGCAGTGAAACTGGATGTTGTGTTCTCACCATAAAAGAGAGACTAAAAATAGCTTGGAGAATTTGTAGAAAATCCTATGTTGCTGAAGCATCATTTGATGCCTTTTTATCTCAATTATTTTTTAGGGTTTTTTTTCCTCTTCGTTGAGAATTGTTTCTGCTGATACCTTGGAGGAGATGTTGGAGCAGCAACCTCAAGGGCAGGAAATCAAGCATCCCACTGAAGAAACATTTCCAGTGGATGTAGGAATGTACATCCCTGTTCACCATGGAGACACATGAGATGGGACACCCCAATATCCTGGGCTCCAGCTCTGCGTGATGACAGCCCCTGGCCCTTGGAGCTGAACTCTCCAGCATTTTTCCCAGGTGACAGGGATCTTGTGCAGTGTTTTGACAGCTGAAACAGCCTGGAAAGAATGAGCTGGAAGAAATGTTTCCTCTCCTGTCCTCTTCCCTGTGGAGAACAAGATGTATCACAGAGCAGGAGAGGCTGGGGCTGTTTGCTCAGGGCTGCTGTTTAATCAGGGAGCGTAGTGGTTTGAAGGACAGGTGTCTGCTAAGGAAGGCAGGAGCCTCCCTTGGAATGGAGAATTTAAACCCCCCCTCCCACCCAATTATTATAACTTTTAAATTAAGGGGCTCTCAGACAAAGATATGGGAATAGGAATAACAGTTCTTTAGTAGGGGGACTAAAACAAACCAAAACAAATGCAGTATTAAAAAAAAAAAAAAAACAACCCAAAAATCAACCAAACAAACCAACAGACAAAGTCAGGACACAACCTGACACCCTGTGGGTCAGGGTGTTGGTGGCAGTGCCATTCCATGGTGGCTGCAGTCCCAGTGGCAGATGTGGCTCTGTTGAAGTGATGTTCCTGTAGAAAGAGTGAAGTTTTTCACTGAAGGTCCAGTGGTGATAGATGGGCCTGGTGTTCCTCTGAGAATCCAGTGTAAAGGCTGCCTTGGTGTTCCAACTCCCAGATTTTTATCCAGGTAGGAATACTTGGCTCCTCCCCCTGGTTGGAGCATTTCCCAGTGGGATGATGGAATTCTATCAGTGAGACTCACTGGCCCATCAGCTGAAGATCTCTCCCTGGAGGGAGGCTGGGTTGTGGCAGAGATCAGAAAACTGCCCCAGTGGGTTTATTGACAGTTGGCCATGGACAAACAATTACATCACCCCACAGTCCCCAGTTTCATCAGATGGTGACAGAATACAGAGTTTTGATTACATTTTGCACTGCAACCCATGACAGGGAGCTCTTTCCAGGGTCCCTTCCTAGCTTTGTTTGGATATGGTTTTCCCACTTGGCTTTGGCTCAGCAGAAGGACAAGTCCCCAGTAAATGTGGCTCAGGTTTGACTGGTGCAACCATTTGCATCACAATATTTATTTTATTTTTCTTTTTAGAGTTGCCCTAATGCTTCTGGAGCTCTCTCTTGCAGGATTTTCTGCTCTGCAGCTGCAATTCTGTCTTTATTTCTGTTCTGCACACCAAGCCTTCAGCAGGATTTTCCATTTGAATGGCTGCAGTTTTAAACTCATTTATCATTTTTATGGGAGTTCAGAGGTATCTGATGGAAATCATTGCCAGTGAATTTCAGTTTACATCCATTCACACGTGGGTTTGCCTCAAGTCAACACCAAGAGTTGACAAGAACTGGAATGTAAAACTATGTTGGCCATGGAAAGCATAGTAAATGCCTGGGGAATTAGAATAATAGTAGGAAAAAAAACCCAGGATCTGGGATTTGTTGTGGTTCTTCCTCATGATAGCACATTTGTTATTCTTTTCAACATAAAGGATATTTTGGGTTAGGAGGGCCCTGAAATCTTATCAGTGGACAGCTGTGGATGCTTGGCTTGCTCCAAAATAATGCCCATGGAGGGAATCCTGCAAGCTGTGTGTTTCTCTTCTCCACTTCCAACAAAAAACATGGATTGGATGTACAAAAGGAAGAGGCTGGATGTGGGGAATGACCACCACAAAGGGCAGCCATCAACCTGTCCCATCCCAAAAGTCACAAAAACCCCCTGCCCTGTTCAAGTTGCAGTCCTAGAATGTCCTGATGTGGAGTTCTAAATTACCTCTGTGGTATCACAGTTAAAATACTCATGATAACCAGGAAAGGCAGCATGCCTGCTCTCTTTCCTCCTCTTCCTTTCAGTGTAACACTGCAAAGGTGTTTTGTTCCCAAAATACCTCATCCCAAAAGGAAGGTGTGTGTTTTTTGGTGTTCTCCCAGGCTGTCTTGGTTAATTGCAGAGATTGGATATCTCAGGATTTCTGTCTGGTTCAGACAGAACCATGTGTAATGGTGCAGCAGGTTCTTTATCTGGATTGTGCACTGAATTCTGAGTGTCACTCTCAAAGAAAATACAAACAAATGCACTTATTTGGGCTGGAAAGCAGCCTTGGCTGCAGCAGGGAAGTGCCAGGTTGTGCTTTAACTCCCTCTGTGCAGAGCAGAGATCCATGATAATTCCACTCTACTCTCAGCCTGCTTCTGGCACAGCACATGGTAGGTTTTTTCTTTTCTCCTGCAGCCATCCAGCAGCCACCAGAGAGGTGGTGGATGTCCCATTCCTGGAAGTGCTCAGGGCCAGGTTGGGCTTGGGGCAACCTGGTCTAGTGAAAGGTGTCCCTGCCCATAGCAGGGGGTGGAATGAGATGGGCTTTAAGGTCTCTTCCCATCCAGACTATCCCGGGATTCTCTGGAGGGTTCAGACTTGTACTTTCCAAAGCAGCAATTCTGTCCTCCTGCTCTTCCACTTTCCAATTAATAGAGGGCTGATTTTTTCAAATGTATGGAATCGGTGCCTCACAGAGTCTGGTGAACAAGTTGAGCCAAAGTCACAGGGATTTGGGATTCCTGTGTGTTTTTTTTTTTTTTTTTTTTTTTTTTAATCTGCTGGGGTTCACTTGCTCCCATCTGCTGTTGGATGCTCTGCACCATGAGGCTGTCCCAGCCCATGGGCTCCTGCAAAGGCCTGGCTGGACAGCTGGGCGTGGAGCCACAGCAGGTGAGCCTCAGCTGCTGGAAAGCTGCTTTGGGATGGACTTTTTCCTGGGAAATCCTAGAGCTGTGCTCACACTGTGCTGCACCAGGGCCCTGGCTCAGGGTGTGTTGCCCCCAGCCCGACTCTCTGGCCCTGGGTGACAGCTGTCCAGTCTGTGAGGAGCTGGCCTCTGGAGACAGTGCCAGCAGATGGTGCTGAACATGCACTAACCAGGATGTGGAGAGGCAGGAAAACCCTTTGTCCTGTCCCAAGCAGTGCCTGTTTGCCTTTGGATGGGGCTGGAGTTGAGCTCCATCTCTTGGGGCAGGGGTGGGGATGGTCCTCTGTGTAGCCTTCCAGTGACAGGAGTCTCCCACAGAGCCACCAGCTCCATCCTGGCAATTCCTTCTGTGTCCCAAGACCTTTTGCCTGATGGAAAAATCATTTGGAGCTTGCTTGTTTGGCTTTTCTGGCTTTTTGTTTTTCTTTTTTTTTTTTTTTTTTTTTTTTAAATTGTTATTGCATTTTGTTTGGTTTGGGTGTTGTTTTTTTTTTCAAGAAGAGTGAAAAATGAGCTGTGCTTACAGAAGCATGAGTCAGACTGGCAGTGCAAGCAATTTGCAGGATTGTTTGCTTATCAGCCACCCGAATCTGCCCCTGTGCCGGGCTTTTTCCTGCTCTTACAAGTGTCTTGGAGTCAGATCTTGTGACTCTTGCTCTGATAGTCACCCAAGACTTGTAATAATGAAGCAACCATGACAACAGCAGATCTTTCCTTCAGAGAGGAGCCTGTGGAGCAGCTCTGGTGTAACATCTGCGCATGAGAATGTCAGGGTATTTCTGTAATCGATGATTTCCATGCAGTAATTTTGGCTGATGATCACTTATTCCATATTATCATCCTCAGAGGGATTTCACAGCAGTTATTTTTCTGGGGGCTGTTAAGGCTTTTTATTTTTTCCCCCAAAGGCTCTGTGAAAATGATGCTGTTGTAACAGCATCCATGCAACCGCATTTATTCTGGGACAAATCATGGGATCACAGAATGCTTTGGGTTGGAATGGACCTTAAAGCCCATCTTGTTTCACACCCTGCCATGGGCAGGGGCACTTTTGGAGCCCAGAGTGCTCTGAGCCCCACCTAGCTTGGCCTTGGACACTTCTAGGGATCCAGAGGCAGACACAGCTTCTCTGTGCCGGGGCCTTCCCAGCCTCACAGGGAAGAATTTCTTCCTGATCTTCAGTGTATGGTGGGACAACTTTTCCAGCGGCAGGACTGAGAAGCTGCATTTGTTTCCAAAGCAATCCACAGCCCTTGGGGAGACTGTAAAATCATCACTGGGGAAGTTACTTTAGTTTTTTTTCCTTTTGGAGTGTTGCACTTTGGAGCAGGGAGAGAGGTGTAAATGGGGGGCAGAGCCTGTGCATCAGCAATTTTTTGCTTTATAGGGCTTCAGCTCGTATCTCCTTTCCTATCTAAGGGTGACTTCTCCAGGTCAGCTTTCCTGTCTGCACATCAATGGCTAACTTGACCACAAATAATGGCTGAGGGGACACCTCCTGGTTTTTTCATCCTCTGGACTGGATTTGCCATAGAAAGGCCCTCCTGCATCACCCATGAGTTGTGGATGGGTAATGCCAAACACTTTGGAGAGCCCCTTGAAGAGAGACTCCTCCTTTCCTGGACAGCAGTGGGGTGGGAGTGAGCTGCATGGCTCACTAGGTGAATTCCAGAGGCTGGGGTTGATTCCCAGAGAGAAGTCCCCCTGTTCCTTGGGAAGCCTTGGTTCTCATGGAGTGTTTTGCCTGTGAGGGGCTGAGTGCATCAGATCCATTTGGATGTGCTTGATCCCACAAATCAGCACCTGCTCGACAAACTCCCGGAGTGAGCCTTGACATGTGTTTTATTTTTGGGTGCAGAGTGAGGGAGCTGTTCATCTCGAGCTGATTTGCAAGGATAAACTGGAGTGGGAGAACAGCACTGACTCAGCTCAGCATTCCTGGGATGAGTTCAGCACTAACCTCTATTAATGATTTAGCACAACCATTGAAAACGTGGGGAATCAGCTTCTGAGAAGAATTCTGATGTCCTGGCTGACTTCAGTCTCTAGGCATGAAATGTCACCTCTGTTTTGAGTATTTTTGTTTCTTTATTGCTGTCAATGGACAACTGTACACCTGGTTGGCTTAAGCATTCCCTGATCTGGTGCCTTTCCATCAAGAATCCATCTTCCTTGCTTCAATCCCCCCTGCTCTTTGGGATGCTTATCTGGACAGTGCAAATCCTGGTATGGATCTGACTTTTTTTCTGGCAGGTGTGGTGAAGCACAGGCACAGGTTTCCCAGAAGGCTGCCCCATCCCTGACAATTTTCAAGGCTGAATTTGGACAGAACTTGGATCAACCTGGTCTAGTGGAAAGCGTCCCTGCCCATGGCAGGGAGTTGGAACTAGATGGTCTTTCAGATCCCTTCCAATCCCCAGGTCATGTTGGAATTTCTATGGATTCCTCTAGAAACTTGTCTGGCACCACTGGGAATTGTAGGAATTGCCCAGCTTTGGTGCTGCTCTGAGTTCTGTCCAACCTTGTTGAGGAGAGTGCGGATGTGCTCTGGAAGGAAATCAGGGAGCTGGCGTTGGCCTGGAGAGTGGCATCTCTTCCTGGGGAGAGAAGGGAGACTGAGGCTTCCTCCCCGGCACCAGAGGGAATCTTGGCTCCAGGACTTTTTGAGAATGCATGCTGATGCAGGGAGGGGTGATTGCTGGCAGGGTGTCCCTGCGGTCTAGGGAAGGGGCAGGGGGGACTGGCATCAGCCAAGGCATGAATCCACAGCCAGCTCCTCCAGAGCCAGACTGTTCCTCCCCCAGAAGCAGTTCTGTGTTCCCCCAGGATAACAGATTTCCACACATCCCTGTTTTAGATCCCCAGGGATTGCAGCACTTGAGATGATCGCTCACTGCCGTGTGCGCTCTGCTAGCCAGTCACGAGCAGGGTGGTGGCTTATTTTCTGAATTTTAAAGGGTGATTATGCACTGGAGGATTCAAAATGAATAATTCTGGCTGCTCTAAAGCAATTGGCTTCTTTCAGCAAGCAGCCTTCAAAGAAAATGTTGCTGCAGACAAGCCATTAGGGAAGCAGATGAAATACTCTGGGGCTCTGATAGCTGTGAAGGGACTAGCCCTGCAATTCCTGATCTCATGTAGCCTCTCCCACAGGGAAAGCAAGTTTTCCTACAAAATTACCCATCAGGTGTCAGAAGCTGGCATTTGTGCCTTTCTGAAGTGGCTGGGGTACATTGGAAACTCTCCTTGAAGCAGGGCTCCAGAGCTTGTTGGTAGAAATGCACCTGGACTCATCCAAATGGAGATGCTGATGCCAAATGAAATCCCACCTCTCCATTTTCCATGATGTTCCAACTTTTCACCCCAAATTTTTTGTCTGACCTTGAAAAGAAACATGATTTCCCCCCCTGATTGTGCCTAGGAGTGTGAGGAGTGACAGAGCTGTGGGATGGAGAGGACTGAACCTGCTGGCTCTGGAGAGAGGGCTTTCCTTGCCTGTGCCTCAGGAGGGATACTGAGGTATTAAGCAGCTGACTAGGTTTATAAAAAAGCCCCCAAAACAATAACAAAAAAGCTGTTTAAAGCTTTGATATGCCTTGCCTGTCCTTGCACTAAGCTTTGTACATCTGTTTTGCTGCAGGGCCGAGCTCTGATCCTCCATGGGTGCTCAGGATTGGGTTTCTTTACATCCTGGCTCCAGCTATGCTGCCAAATCTGACTGTATCTGGTCCATCCGGGCTGTCATGATCTGCTAGAGTCAGGATGAGCTCCACTGTGATGCCTCCAGCCTGGGTGCTGGTGGCTGACAGAACTCTCTGGATTCAGAGTCACAGCCAGGAACATCAGACAGTCTGTGTTTAGTGTGGGTTATTCCCTGTGGACAGTATCCTGTCTGGGAAAATGGGGTTTGCTTTTAATTCTGTGTGAGCTGCACCTCACAGCTGGCTGCAAAATCAGTTATGCCTGGTAGTTGGAGAGGAAACACAGCTGGGAGTGTCCAAGGCTGGGCTGGATGGTGCTTGGAACAACCGGGGAGAGTGGAAGATGTCCCTGCCCATGGCAGGGGGTGGCACTGGGTGAGCTTTTAGGTCCCCTTCCAGCCCAAGCTATTCTGTGATTTTACTCTCCTGAAGCTGCTGCTGGACACGTTTCTGTCTCTTAGCCCTCATTCCCCAGCAACAGATCCTTCTAAAAACTTTGTCCCCACCCTTCAGGCATCCCAGAGCAGATGTGAAGATGTCTCCACTGAGGGCCACCCAGCTGTGCTTCTCTCACCTGCCTCAGGAGGTAGAACTTGCAATCCCTCCTGGGAAGAGACAGAAGCATCCATTACGTGGGGATTTAATCCTAAATCCTCTCTGGGGACAGATGTGGGGCACAGTTTGACAGCAGCAGCCCGGCTCTGTTAGTGTGACACAGCAGGGAGGAGCTGTTTGGGGTCTGGCTGGAGTGTGTAAAACACACATTTGGAAGAGGAACTGTGATTTATGGTGGAGCTGCACAGCCCAGTGTGACTGCAGCATTTGGCTGCCTCTCTGTGTACTCATTTCTCGTGTTTCTTTGTAACTTCTCCATGTCTGTAACTTCTCCATGTCTTATTTTACCTTCCACCTTCCCTGCTGAGCCTAGAGGTCTGGAAACAAGAGTCTGAAAGGGCTTGGCCAACCAGAGTCAATTGGTGCCATTTCTGGTCATTTTGAACATCCTGCTGGTCACTACCCTCTTACTACAGCCTTCCAACTAGGTCTGGGCTTGCAGCAGCCTGTGAGGGTGGGATATCCCTTCCAGAGGCTTGGAGTTCAGGGAATGAGCCCATCTCCCTGCACTTGACCTGGCTGTGACCATTGTGAAGGCCAAACTCGTGGACTGCTTTGGCTCATTCTGCCTCTCACTGCGTCATGTTCTTGTTTTGGCAGTCTCCCTGTCTGGTTATCCAGCCTGAAATTCTCAAGGGCCAGCTTCTCCTAATGGAGATCAGGAATCTGGGTCACTGGTTATGGGCTGAAGGGTGGAATTAAGCAGCACTTGTTTGATAAGCTTGGTCCCTGTAATGGGAAAACATTGTGGCGTGATGCAAAAGGTGCCTTTGAAGCCTCAAGAGATCCTGGAGAAAGGCAAAACAGAGAGGGGAGGGGGGGGAGGAAATCTAATCCTAAATTTAATTAGTGTGAAGGAGTTGCCTTTTGTGTGTGGGGATTCTGTGCCAGCGTGGTGGCTGTGCTGTGATTATTGCAGGACTGGGTGACACTGGCTCTGGGTTCCCTTTGCCATCAGCCACCAGCATGTGTCACTTCCCTCTCCTCTCCTTCTGCAGATCAGTGTTTTCCTCAGTGACGATCATATTTCAGCACTGAAGCTCTCAGAGGGCATTGGTGGCAATTTACCTGTGAACTGATGTGGCCTTGCCAGCAGAAGGAGCACCCTGGGGTGAATTGCATTTCTGCCTGTGTGTGGGTCTCTGTGCATCGAATCCTAGAATATTTCAGGTTGGAAGGAACCTTAAAGCCCATCTCTTTCCAACTCCCTGCATGGTTAGGGACACCTTACACTGTCCCAGGCTGCTCCAAGCCTTGTCCAACCTGGCCTTGGACATTTCCAAGGATCCAGGGGCAGCCACAGCTTCTCTGGGCACTCTGTGCCAGGGCCTCCCCACTCTCTCACAGGGAACAATTCCTTCCCAATATCCCATCTAACTCTGCTCTCTGGCACTGCCACTCTCCTTGCCCAAGGTCCAGGATGGCCAACAGGCCTTTTGACTGTTCATTAGAATCAACATCCTCCAGACCGAGCTCCACTGGCTCCATTCTTGTTTCTTTGTAAGAGTTTGGAGTTTCAGGTCAGTTAAATGTACCTTTTCAAAAGTTTTGAGAAGTACTTTGTAGAGAGGAATGAATAAGGAATGTGCAGTGTGAGTTCACCAGAGTTCATAAAATATTTGCAATTCCCCCATTGTCCCTGGAGTTCTCACCAACTCAGGAGCCTAAACCAGGGGCCAGGTTTTGAAAGCTTTTGAGTTTACAAAAAACAATGCTTGTCTTTGGTCATCATAGCTGACAGCTGAATTGTTTTTCCAGTGGAAAGAAAGGGTCATTTTATAGACAGATATAGCAAATGATCTCTGACCACAGGCAGGGCAGCCTTAAGGTATCAGAAGCTTTATTTCTGGGTTTTAAGTCAAGAGGAATTATGGAGGTGAGTGGGTTCTAAGACTCAGGGCGTGGCTCCAGAGGGGAAAGGTGGATGCATGCAGGTGGTGGAGCTGCTACAGAAAACTGAGAGGAAGAAGTGAACATCTGTGTGTGCAATTCCTGGCCCTGCTGGTGGGTGGGAGAGCTGGGCACGGTGTCTGCTGATGGTGACACCAGCACCCCTCACTGCCACCTCCTTGGCCAAGGAAACCACAGCGCTGCAGCTCCTGCCAACATTTTGGGTTGCCTTGGCCACCCTCAGCCCTGGTTGACTTTCTGTGCCTGAGTTCAGCTTCCACAAGTTCAATTGGGTGCAGCTCTAGTGAGTGTTGTGCTTTCTTGCATGGGTTTTTCTGTGTGTTTGATCTGCAAGCTGCAGCTGTGAGCCGCACTCTGTGAGGGCCAGTTTTTGAAGGCAGACAGAAAGATGTGCACATCTTTAATTAAACATCTGTTTAATTGCTGTCTGCTGGCAGAGGGCTGGCTGCAGAGCCTTGCCTCTTCCCACAGGTGCTCTGAGGGCTCCCTGTGTGACTCTCTGTCCCTGATATCCACCCCTGATCACCCTATGCCAGCCGTGGGGCAGCTGGACCCTAATGGAGAGCACCTTGTTGCAGTGGGAGGTCCCTGGGATACCTCTACAGCACCTCCTCTTCTGCCTAACTACTGGCTGCCTCCTGTGGGACAAAACCAGGCTGGGTATCCCCTGACCGAGCATAAATCCCGCTTCTTTTCCACTGAAATATTCCCAGCAGTGCTCACAAGCCTTAAATGCTCACAGCAGCAGCACTGCTGGGCTTAAATGAGGCTCTTGCTAATGATGCCTCCCTCGACAGAGCTGTTTTTTGTGATGCTGTTTGAGATTAATGATAAGGTCTGGTTGTCCTCACTGGGGCGGTGCATGGTCTAATCAAACCCGTTCTTATTAAGAGTGATGCTGGTAAGCCAACTCCTACTCGAGCATCAGCAAGAATTTCTAGGAAATTGGAACAAAACCTCAGTGGGCTTGGAAGTTTTGTGACTTCTGAGGGGCTCTGAGGCAGTGATATCCTCAGATGGCAAGTAACAGGGTCATGTTTTTCACTAAGAGTAATGTTTATTGTATTTTTCGTTAAAAGTCATGTTTACTTTTGTGAGGCTTTTTGCCTGGCTTAAAATCAATTCCACTGAGCTGATTTTTAAAGCCAGGCAGAGTCACCATGCAGCTGCTTTTGAGGGGAGGCTTGAAGGTAAAATCGCAACTATTAAGGCTGGAAAAGCCCTCTAAGATCACAGAATCCAACTGCTGATCCAGCACTGCCAAGCCCAGCATTAAACCATGTCACCAGGACTTTCTGCATGGATCTGCTTTCAAAACACCTGGAACTGGCCTGGACCAGAGGATATTTTAGGTTTTTTCTTGTGGGTTTTGATCTCCTTTCAGTGCTTCAGTAGGATTAGGTAATTTACTCCTAGGTCTGTGCTGGGATGAACTTCTCAAAGGAGATGAAATGCAGGTGAGCTGTTGTTACAGCAGCTCATTTAAACTTTTACATCAAATATTGAGCTGTAGAGTGATGCTTCACTGTTAAATCCCATATTTGTGAGCTCTGGCATCAGTGAGGGGGGCTGGAATGGGATCAATACAAGGGGGAAAGTCAGGAATAGAGGGAGGGGAGAGAATACACTCTGAGTAAAGTAAGAAGTGTTGTCAGCTTGCTCTAGCAAAGAGAGGAAGATGCCTGTGGGGTTCAGTGGGATCAGGACTGGGCAAGTTGGAAAAGTTCAGCAGGATGAAACAGTTTGTGGCTGGAGGCATGACCAGCCAGAGTGGCCACCAAATTTTCAAGCAGGAGAAGTTAAAAGGTGGCAAAGCATCCTGCTGAAAGGTGAGGGGTGCTTCAGAAGGGAAGTTAAATCCCTGTGATCCTGTGTTTTGCCTTGGCACCTGTCAGTGTTTTCTTTGTGCTGCCAATGCCTTAATTAATCCCCTTTCTTCTGTGCCATACAATGCAGCCTGCTCAGCAATTGTGGAGTTGCTCTGTTCCTCCAGATGGAGTGGATGATCCTCCCCAACTCCAAGAACGTTGTCCCAGGCTTTTCCCACTGACTTGAAGGGGTTGCTGTGAAGAAACTCCTGCTAGACAAAAGCAGAAGGGGCATTCTTTCCATCCTGAAGGTATTGACTGGAAGGGCTGCCTGGGCTCTGACCTGCTGCAGGTTTGTGTGTCTTAGGGAAAGAGGCTGAAATCTGGGCTTGTTCTGGGAAAAACCAAATGTGGGCTCCTCAGCTTCCACATCTTCCTGCTTGGGAACCCAGGGACACGTTACTGTGGGGGGAAGAATATTTTGTGGCTAGGAAAATCTCTGCTCTGATGCTTCTTATTTCTTCCTGAGGAACCAGTCTCATGTCACGAATAGATTTGCTGCCGGAGGAGCGGGACAAAGCTTGAGAAACTCCCCTTGGTTCTTCCCATCCTTTGGAAAATAGGGATGCACTCGGATCCACCTCTGCATTGAGGTGGTCCGTGTTCAGCAGCATCTGGGAAACTATAGGTAGCTAAGCTCTGGAGCTGTGAGGCTTCCTGGGCTGCTGTCCTGTGTCCATGTCCTGTCCATAGATGCTCCTGCATGTGTATGGTTAGTGGGAATTTTATGGCATTATTGTGATAATGTGAATTTAATGGAATCATTATGGTAGTGTGGATTTTAGGGGGTCCAAGGAGAGCTCAGGCTTAAATGTTTCCTTTTTTATCTTGAGGCAACCAGTGAGCCACCATCCTCCTAGGCTGGAACAGCAGCTCAGGGACACATCAAGCTAAAAAATCGTGTACTGGAGTAAAGAGTGGGCTAGGTTTGACGTGGGTTTTTAAAGTAAAACCACTTCAAATGGTGCTAGGAAGAAAAAAAAGGAAAAAGAGACACATTAGCATCTCCTTTCCAGTCTGAAATTATGGACTTTGTGTGGGAGACCAGGCTCCCAGACCACCCTTTTCTATTTATTGCCCATAGCAATTTCCTTGGCCTTCAGGAGCTTCAGGGTAAACTGAGCACTGTAATTACCCTGGAAGTCACCAAGGCACTTTCTCCACCCCACTGAAAACTCTTGTGAAGTTTCTGCTGTAACTAAAGCTTCTCTTGCAAAAAGCAGGACAAAAAAATGCTTTTGTAGGTGTCCACCACGTTTATGTGTGCAGGACAGCCGCCTCAAAGAGAGCCAGGCTGCTGTTAAGTCATGTCTTGATGGGGAGCTTTGTATCTCTTTTTTGCTTCCTTCCCAGCCCTTTATTCCCAGAGTATTCCCATGGGACAGGAGTAGTCTTGCCCCACCCCTGGAAGTGTTCTAGGCCAGGTTGGATGGGGCTTGGAGCAATCTGGGATAGTGGAAGGTGTCCCTGCCTGTGGCAGGGGTGGGATGAGATAAACCTTGCGATCCCTTCCCACCAAAACCATTCTGGGATTCATTGATTCCTATGCCAAAAACATTTCTGCACCATTACAGCTGTAATTTAGGCCTCAGCTGGGCATGTCAGTCCTGTTTGTGCCAGATCTGGGAGCATCCCGCCATCTGCATGTCACAGAAAACCCTCCCTGATGGAGGGGAACAGAGTTTGCTGTGGTTCAGAGACAGGCAGGGAAGGTGTTCCTTTTGTCTGCTCCAGGTCAGGCTTAGATTGCTGTTGTGGTTTGAAGGATAGGTGTCTGCTAAGGAAGGCAGGAGCCTCCCTTGGAATGGAGAATTTAAACCCCCTCCCTCCCAATTATCATAACTTTAGAAATATAGAGGCTCTCAGACGAAGATATGGGAATAACAGTTCTTTAGTAGGGGAACTGAAATATACAATAAAACAAAAATACATGCAGTAAGACAAACAAATAAACAAACAAACCCACTGACAGAGTCAGGATCCAAGCTGGCACCCTGTGGGTCAGGGTGTTGGTGGCAGTGCCATTAAATGGTGGCTGCAGTCCCAGTGGCAGATGTGGCTCTGTTGAAGTGATGCTCCTGTAGAAAAGTGAAATTTTTCACTGAAGGTCCAGTGGTGATAGATGGGCCTGGTGTTCCTCTGAGAATCCAGTGTAAAGGCTGCTTTGGTGTTCCAACTCCCAGATTTTTATCCAGGTAGGAATGCTTTGCTCCTCCCCCTGGTTGGAGCATTTCCCAGTGGGATGATGGAATTCTATCAGTGACACTCAATGGCCCATCAGCTGAAGATCTCTCCCTGGAGGGAGGCTGGGCTGTGGCAGAGATCAGAAAACTGCCCCAGTGGGTTTATTGACAGTTGGCCATTGACAGACAATTACACCAACCCCCACACTCCAGTTTCATCAGATGGTGACAGAATTCAGAGTTTTGATTACATTTTGCACTGCAACCCATGACAATTGGATAGTAGGAAAAATATCTTCACTGAAAAGATGGCCAGGTCTTGGCACAGGCTGCCTAGGGCAGTGGTCGACTCAGCATCCCTGACCGTGTCCAAAAACATCACACAGTGTTCTGCTGTCCACAGGTAATGCTGCACACGCAGATCCTGGAACAGGCCACGGGCTTGTGAACACCCTGAAGGGCCTCCTGAGAAGGGACTGAGTGTCCCAGCTGGAGAGCTGGAAGTGCAGCTGTGGATGCAGACACAGACACCAACCCTTCTGAAGCTGTGGCTGCTGAGGAGGCAGTCGGAGGGGCTGGAGCACAGGTCAGAACCTGCTGAGCACAGACAGCGCTGCTGGCCCAGGCGGTTTTTGGGGGAACGTGGGCTGAGTCCAGCTGTCCTTGCCCGAAGCAGAAAGGTGCCTTCATCCTCAGCCAAAGGCTGCCTGGAGTCCTGGTGGAGCTGATAGCTCCACATCCGCTCCGTTCCTCGAGCGGGTACATCAAAGCCTGGGCCGGGCGGGCTCTATGCTCAGACACATGTGGGATGAATTAGGGGACGAATTAGTGGGAATGTGTGTGTGCAATTAGGTGCCCAGAACATCCCTGCTGCACAGGGTGCAGCTGCCTCTCTGCTGTGCTGCAGCTCCAGAGGGGAAAGTGTATCTTTCCCTTTCCTTTGCAGCTTCTGAGATGTGTTTTTGGTGGGGCAGGCAGGGAACAAAGTCAATCTGGAGGGGAGCTTGGTGTGGAGGGAGACCACATCTCATTAAAAGTCAGCTGGAAAGAAACTCTAGGATTACACAAATATTTTGCAGAGCAACTTCTTGTGTTGCTCAGCCTGCTGGAAGCCAAAGCACAGGCAAAAATTTCCCTCAAACACAAAGGATCCTGTAAAAGTACCCAGAACTGGGCTCTGCAGCTCTGTGAACACCTCAGAGCTCCTTGGAGAGGCTGATCAACCCCATCCTTTCTGGTACTCACTAGGAATTATTTGTGATGGTGGAAAGGTAGGAACTGGTGTGAAGCCTGATTTTAACAGCTTTCCTAAACAAGGCTTCCAGGGCAGGGGTGAGGCCTGGGCATGAGTGAGCCAGGGAGGGCAGGGTGCATCTGTGTGCTGCTGTGTCTTGCTCCTGTGGTGCCACAGTGGGAAGACAGCAGGACAAAGCTTCAGATGGCAGCTTGAACACAAAGACTGCCACCAGTGCAAGCTTCAAACAGAGAGGGGGTTTCTTATCTCATTTGCTGCTCCAAAACCTTCTCTTGCACTTTACTGCTGGGATGCACACATTCAGCAGTGGGAGACTGGTGACACAGGTTGGCAGGAAATCTCATGGACCAATTTCCTCTACCTTTCTAGATTCCTGTTAAATTGCAGGACCCGACATTTTATCCCAATCCCCACAGCTGTGCCCCAGCTCCAGCAACGGAGTTGAGAGTGGAGGCCCATCCTCTAATGGTTTGTGCTGTGAATTCTTTCCACAGGTGAGAGACTTGGGTTGGAAGGAACCCAAAATACCATCTTGTTCCACGCCCTTGCCATGGGCAGGGAGGCTTTCCACCATCCCAGGTTGCTCCAAGCCCTGTCCGGCCTGGCCTGGAATAGTTCCAGGGATGAGGAATCTGGGGCTTCTCTGGGCACCCTGTGCCAGGGCCTCCCCACATTCACAGGGAGGAATTCCTTCCCAATATCCCATCTAACCTGCCCTCTGGCAGTGGAAGCCATTCCCTGTGTTCTGTCCCTCCATCCCTTGTCCCAAGTCCCTCTCCAGCTCTTCTGGAGCCCCTTTAGGCCCTGGAAGGGGCTTTGAGGTCTCTCTGGAGCCTTCTCTTCTCCTGGTGAACACATCCACTTTTATCCTGGCTCCAGAGCAGTGGGGCTCCAACCCTTTGTAGTCCACATATTCCTGCTGGAGACAGGCTCCACTCAGTCCCTTGCGCTTGGTTGGAAAGAACCTTCTAAGTTACTGGGTTACCCCTTGGGCTAAATGGAACATGCAGAGGTCAAAACCATCCTGGGGGCTGTCGAGTCCTGGGTTTGTTGTGTGGGACATGGATGTGTCAGGTTTAGGGTCTCCTAACTTTGGTGCTGTGCTGCTGCTGTAGCTCAGCTCCCTTTCCTGGCTGATTTATTTCCTAGGGCTCAACCTCCCTTTGAGATCTTTGGGTAGAAGAAGTGTACTTCTGTTACTCATTTCTCAAAAACGTGAAGCTGTGGGTAAGGCCTAAATTGTGCTTCGATTCAGGCAGCACTCTTGTGGAGAGCTGGAACCATCTGCTCTGCAGACCAGATTCCAGGGTCCCCCCACATTCCTTCCATCCCTGGCTGAGCCAGCCAAAGCAGCAGAGAAGACACTCCCCAGTGCCCCTCTGCTTCCAGCCCCAGGCACAGGAATAAAATCCTGTAATAAACACCCGGCTGGGCAACCAACAGCCCTCTCCTGCGTTAAAAACCTTTAAGCGGTGCCCGACACTGTCTCCCAGCAATGCAGAGAAGAAGGTGAAGTCACTAAAGAATGACATTTATACTGAGAGAGAAAAGAAAATTAGTCATTCCCCACAGCCTGAGGGCAAATTCAGCGGCTTCTGCATCTCAGACGGCTCTGTTGGTTAACTTGAATAGAATCCCTTTAAATTCCCATTCCCTTTTTCAATGCAGTGTTTCTCCTCTGCTGATTGACTCATTTCCTGGAAATCCCTGAGCAAATGCAGCCTTCCTGGCGCTGTGCATTCAGGATTATTGTGTGGTGGAAGTGTGTTTTACCTGGTGGGGTGGGAGAGGTTCTTCACCACCAGCCTTGAAAGAGGGGGAAAAATGCTGGTGCTCAAACTTGTCTGGGTGTAACTCCAAGGAGGTATAGGTGGTATTTGTAACTGTCCCTTTGGATTTTGGGGTGGATTTGGTTTTTCATTTGTTATCAAAACTCTCTGTTGAACTTTGAGATTTGTTTAGGAGAGTGGGATAGAGGTGGGATGCTGTAGTTTTGTCCTGGATGCAGGAAAACGTTTTCAGTTCAATGTATAAGAAAAGGGTTGAGATGAGCTCATCCTTTAAAGAAGACTGGAACCTCTGCAGCCATAGAATTCCTGCCTAATTTTTCTGTCAAAGCTCATTCACTTGGAGGCCAGGTCTGCAGAGGATGTGGCAGTGGCTCTGTTGAAAAATTAAGTTTATTATATTGTAAGGTCTCAGTTGCATCTGAACTTGGTGGCAGATTTTGTGGGAGAAAAGAGCAGCTTGGATTTTCTTCCGCTGTGCAGAGGAGATGAAGGCTGCTCAGGAACAGACTGGAAACTCCAAACTTTTTGTGTTATGGATGGACACCTTGGAGGAGTAATTCTGTGTAAGAGTGAAATTCTGGAGATAAGGAGAGGCAGAACGGGGAGTTTGGGCTGGCCCCATTTCCACGCACACAATTATCCCATTGATGGTTGCTCCTTGCAGAACGCAGGCATTCCCCTTCTCAAAGCTCACAGCCAAAAAGCAGTTGGTTTCTGCCGCAGGGGATGACACAGGATGTTTGGATTTGGGATGCAGATGATCGCTGGTGTTTCAGGATTCCGTTTCAAGCTGTGACAGTAGCCACGTGGTGATGAAATATCTCCAGTTTGGAGATGCCTCCTCCCAGCTGGGGTAAATCAGCCTGAATTCTTCCAAGGCTGTGATGGCTGAGGTCTTGGCTTGTGGTTTGTGTGCTGCTTGCTTTGTAGAGGGAAAAATAGAAAAGAAATATTTTGGAGGGAAAAATGTGCTTTACAACCATGGAGAAGCCCCTCTGCCAGGAGTTCTTGTGTTACTGAACAAGAGCAGAGGACTTTTGGGTGAGCTGTGTGCCTCGCCCAAGCCATAGGATGTTGGTGGATGTGCCCCCTTCCCATTGTAGCTCATCTTGGTTTAGGTTTAGACTGGGTTTTAGGAAAAATTTCTTCATGGAAAGAAGTTGTCCAGCCCTGGCACAGCTGTCCAGAGCAGTGGTGGAATCCCATACCAGGAGGGCTTTAAAAGCCAAGTGGAAGTAGAACTTGGGGATGTGGGTTAGTAGTGGGCTTGGCAGTGGTGGTCGGACTCAATGACCTTGGAGGAATTTTCCAACCTAAATGATGCCCTGATTGATCCCTCATCCTCCCCTGTGCTGCAGGCTGGAGAACTGCAGCCAAGTGTGTTGCTTTTGGTGCAGTGCTAATGGGAATTAAGAGCAGTGGGAACTTCTTTGTATTGAAAAACCTCAATTTCATAGCCTGCTTGCTCCAAACTGGAGCAGAAACTCCAAACCTGCCAGCCTGTGCTTCCCTTCTTGTTTCTGCCCACCCCTGCCCTCACCTCCTTCCCTCCCTCTCCCTGCTGAGGTGAAGCAACTCCACTGTAAATCTATTAAAATATTAATGCAGAAGACTGAAGCCCTGCACTAAAAAGCGTGGCCCAGAGAGAGAGGTCATTTGTCTGCAGAGAGTTAAATCAATACCCTGCTGAATCACTCTGCAAATTGCATCGGCTGCCAGGGAGAGGGAACCCCGTGCAGCTGCTGGGATCTCTCAATCCTTGCTGCTTCTGGAGCAGGCAGTGCCCATCTGCAGCTGGCCAGCTGTTCTGGGAGAAAAGTCAGGACAGCCCCAGGCTGACCCACAGCTGGATGACAGCCCTGCTTTGGGCTCTCCTGTGGGAAAGGCAACCTCTCCAACCTTTCCTGAGGGGTTCGTGCAGCTACACAGCCCCTCTGGGATTATAGAGTGGACCCTCCCCTTCTTAGTGGGGTTGCTTTGTCCCTTGTGTCACCCTCTGCCCCGTGAGTGCTGCAGCAGCATCCTCAGTCCGTGGCAAGACCAAGCCTCTCCATTTCCTTATCTCCAGACTTCCAGGGCAACCTCTGTGATGGACATTTTTAGCTCCCCAGGTATTTTCCAGGCTGTTACCTCCTTTAATCATGACTTGGCTGAGCAAGCCTTGTTGAAGGCCCTGAATCCCCCCGGGTAAATCAATCCCTCAAAACCTGAGTTGTTAGCTCAGCTCACTCCAGGTTTCAGCCTTTCTGGGAATGGCCTGCCATGAGCTCGATGAACTCCAGATGCAGGTCCTATGGAGAGGGAAGGATTCCTTCCCTGCTCCACGTGCTGGGGCCAGCCTCTTGCCTTGCTGTGTGACTTGCAAGCCCATCCCAAGGAGCAGGAGGGGTTTAAGGGGCAGGAGTGCTCTGCCTCACACAGCTGAGCAGCAGAAGGCACAGCAAGGGACTCCCTGGCTGAGGCTGGTGCTTGGAAATCTTGAAAGCAAGACCTGGGGCTGCTTTTCTGCACCTGGAACAGACTCCCCAGGAAATGGTCACGTTCTCAAGGCTGCCAGAACTGACCAGGTGTAACATATGCCTTGAGCTCAGCTAAGCTGATACGGTGGCACTGGAGGATGTGAGACTCCCTAATTTTTCCTCTCCTTTCCAGGAAAGCAGCTTAATTAGGCTTTCTAACATCTAATTACTTTTCACTGATTCCTCACAAATAATTATCAGCGGTGCAGAGGGCTGTTAACTTATTCTCTGCTCCAAGGCTTGTGGAAGGCAGGTAGGAACCTCTCTGCTCCCTTCAGCAGGACCTTCCCAAGCCATGGCTTCCTCACTTTTGACTGTTTAAGGATTTGTCTCTCTCACTTTACAAAACTGGGATGGATATCACCCCAAAAAAACCCCTTTTTTTGGGCTATTAATCTTTCCTAATAAGTTTTGAATTGCCTTCTAAAACCTGGTTTTATGTCCAGCAGCTGAGAGAGCAAAGCCAGACCTGGAGTTCTGGGAACCTCCTCACTGCCAGGGTGGGGAGGCAGTAGGGATCCAAGGCCCTGCTGCTGGCTCAATCAGCAGATTGATCCCTTCAAACTGGATCTAAAACTGTGCCTGTGTGCATTATGGGGCAGGGTTGGAAGGTTTTGGAGTGGCTGAGGGAGCTGGGAAAGGGGCTCAGCCTAGAGAAGAAGAGGCTCAGAGGGGGCCCTTCTGGCTCTGCACGACTCCCTGCCAGGAGTGGGATGGTTGGGCACTGCTCCCAGGGAACAAGGGATGGGATGAGAGGAAATGGCCTCCAGCTGGGCCAGGGGAAGTTTAGATTGGGCAGGAGGAATGATTCTTCATGGAAAGGGTGGTCAGGCCTTGGAAGGGGTTGCCCAGGATAGTGGAGTCCCCATCCCTGGAGGTGCTCAAAAGACACTAGGGTGTTGCCATGGGGACATGTTTTTGTGGTGGCCTTGGCAGTGCTTGGGGAACAGTTGGACTTGATGGTCTTGGAGACCTTTTCCAACCTGAACAATTCTGTGATTCTTTATTGGTTTGAAAGAAAAGTGTAACTTGTGTCACAATGTGTTTCTAAGCACAGGACAATCCTTTTCCAGCTCTGCTGCTCCTGGGAAGCACCTGGGCTCCCTTCTCCACCTCAGACCTCTCTGGGCTGTGCTGATTTAAATGGGGAACTTGCTCTCCTGGCAAGTCACTGTGGCACGAGCCAGCTGCCTCCTCCCCTGCCTGGGCATCACCCCCTTCCCGGAGCCTGGAGTGCCCAGCCACGGTGGAGACACTTCCCTGGCAGGCACAGCCTCGCTCCCAGGAGGGCGCCTGTCAGTGTGAGTGTCTTGGCTGTCTCCTTGGATTAGGCAGCCGAGGACAGGAGCTGGATGCAGGCAGCCCGCTGGCACAGAGACAAACTGAGCTGGCTCACCCTGCTTCTGGGGCTGCAGCTTCCCAGGATGGCCCTGAGCCCTGGGGGTTTTATAGCCCTGTCCCTTACCAGTCTTGCTAGCCTAGAGCTTGTGATAAACCCAGCCACGGTCACCACAGGGGACCAGGGTCTCTGCCGTGAGGCTCCCTGCCTGCCAGGGGAGGAAGAGGCTGCTACCAGCAGGGAAAATCCCCTTTGCCATAATCTCACACCTCCCTGGCTGCCCTAACAAAGCCAGTGCTCAGGAGAGCACAAACCCACCCTTTCCTGGGGTTGATTTGACTTGCTTTCCTCAATTCCTTCTTTGTTTTTCATTCCTGAGCTTTAACACAGGCAAGAAAGGAGCTCAAACCAGGATCCCCTGGAGGCACGGAAGCTATTGTCCTAAAAACAAAGGGACTTTTCCTCACATGCACCAGTAACAATAGGAAGTGCCCCAGAGCCTTTACTCCATCCTGGACTGGGCTTCCTGATGTTTTCCAGGATGCTTGTTTGGTCTGGTTTAGCCAGAAATGGCAAACTACGTATTCCCACTAACCAATCCTAAAAAGGTGGTGCTGCTGCTTGACTCAGGAGCAGGATGGGGCAGGAAAGCAGAGTTGGTGCAGCAGGTGAGAAATGGTGCCACAGTCTCCTAGATTACAGAGAAATAATTCCCTCTACCCTCACCAGCATCTTGTGAAGCTGCTGTGTTTAGTGTTTTTTGGTGGGGAGAAGAGCAGAAGGAAATGAACGCCTGAGGCCTGCAAACAGGATAAAACCCCAGTGGAATGGTTTTCCATGTAGCATCACCTACTCAGCTTCTCTCTCTGTACCTCAGACTCGCCCAAGGGGTACACAGAGATGCCCAGGGAACTGGAGGCCACCTTCACTTGGCAGCAGACAGGGGCTCAGAGCTGCTGGAAGCCTCCTGGGATGCTCCAGAATCGGAATTGAAAATGGACACAGGCATTGTCACTGCCTGCTCACGTTCTCCCAGCAATCCCAAACTGAAGAGGAGGTTTTTTTCTTTCCTAGGAGGTATTGGCATTCCTCCAAGCACGGAGGGACCAGATGGAGCAGTAACACATCTAAAACTGAAGGGTGGGGGGGGGAGGAGGGGAAGGGAGTATCTGTTAAGGAGCTGGCTTGAAAATAAGATCATGGAAACCAGCTGTTGCTTCAAGAAAGGGTTTTGTTGCTGATTCTAGAAGAGGACAGAATAGGGGCTGATGTAAGAAGTTAGTCCTGAAGACCAGATGTGTTTGGCTGCCTTTGGGGAGGTTAGGAGGTCAAATGCAGAGACACTAAGCAGTGTATGGGGGGGATCTCTGCTGCAAAGCATGAAAGCTCGCTAGTTTTTTCTTTTGGACTGCTTTGGGGGGGCTCAGAGAGGCAACACTTTCACCTCCAAAGCCTCCTCAGCACTCGGGATCACAAATCCCTCCTGACACATCTCCCCTGATGTGTTACTGGAGCCACCTCTCCTGCAGATCAGTTCCCTGTGATGCAGATCTGGGAAGACACATCATTAGGTAATCATTTATATAAGTGACCCACCATGGGTTTGTGTTGGGGTTCACAGGTCTGAGAGCCCCGTGGCAAACACCCCTTTTATCTCCTGGTCCAACATCCCACAGCAGACATTGCCTTGCCCTCCTTGCAGGAACTTAACCTCCCATTTTCTGGTCAGGAGCGGGATTTTTCGGGATCACCATGGAGATGCAGGCCAGTGTGACAGGCGTCAGGCAAACAACATGAGACAGTCTGTGTCCTGGGGGACTTAGGATAAACTTGGCTAGTCCTGCCCTCTGAAAGGCATCCTGGGCACAGAATTCCCATTAACACCATCCACTTGTGCTGCTGTGTAATGCTTTGAAAGCTGATCTCACACTAGGGGTGGGGTTGAGGAGGGGGAGGGACAAAAATCGGCCAGGATTAGGGCACAGAGAGAGGCATTGCTGCTCACTGAGGGCAGGAGATGGCCTGGTAGCTGTGGTATTTTCTGAATTCGTGCCTCAGCTGCTGTTGCAGGAGAACACAGGAATTCTCTTCCTTTCCCTGATGCCCTGTTGTGTTTTATGCAGGATTTTCTCCACGGATACGAGGCGAGTGATTTGAGGTGACTGGGCCATGATGCCAGGAGGGGTTTGGGCTTGGAGCAGACCCAGAGGAAGTAATTTTCCCTTCTGGATGGCCCAGCAGAGCACAGGTACAGCGAGCAAAGCTCCAGCTCGGCACACACCACATTCCTTATGTAATTGTGCTGTGATGGCCACTGGCACAGGAGCTGGGATTTACGTTCTGGTGAAATGTCTAAAACAGCGAGTGTAGGAATTCAGTTTCCTTGGTGATGAAACCAACCAATGGAAAACACACAAAAAAGAAAGAATCTAAACACATCCTTGGACCTTGCTTTTATTTTCAGAGTGGAGGACAGTGAATTAGCCTGGCCTGTGGCTATGAGGAGGACTAAATCGTGCCTCGCACAGCTCTGGCCTTCACCCAATTCTTCCCAAAACAGGCTCAGCTATCCCAGGGGTTTCTGTGGAGAGGAGAATTAGGATTAAAAAGTGAGGTACCTGTAATGATAGACCTTCCTGGGACCCTGTGCACTGTCCTTACCATCCAGTCTCCCCCTCCAACTTCCCAAAAATGGTGCTGAGTTTGGGTATAAGTAATTCCTGCCTTCCCTGCAGAGCACTGGATTAAACCCAGCATTAATGAAAATTAAACTGCCTGTGTTAACACACCAGGTGGGGGAAAACAGCCACCACTGGAGCATCCCCTTCCAGAGACTCATGAGCTGCTGTAGCCCATGTGATCCGCAGCCAAGAGGGAGCTGCTCTCCTGTAAAGCCATCTGAGCCTCTCAGGGAGGAGTTTAAGACAGCAGAAACATCATCTCCCCAACGTGGTGCAGCCACATAGGGTCAGGCCACCCTGGCTTTGGGCAGTTGCAGGAGAGGGTGGATGACAAACCCATGATTTTATGGAGTGGTGCTGGTGGTCTCTTACCAGCATGGGGTTTGACAAGTGGCAGTGAAGGGGTCTTGGACATTTCCATGATGGTTGGGAGCATCTCACGGTAAGGGTTTGGCTCGTGGTGCTGCAGGTTGGACATGGAGGGGTCAAGAGCAAGGGGCAGGTTTTGGAACCAAGCACTTCAACAACGTTTCGGTCATCCCAGACACTGGTTTTCCTTGGATCTGGTGCTCTTAATTATGAGCCAGGAAATCTGAGTGCTTCCCAGAGGTGGCTGTGTGTTCCCACCGCTGCTGGGCTGAGGGTCACCTGTGTACCTGGAGAGCAGCGCCATGTCCCCAGGAGCTGGCTCTCCTGCCAAACCAATGCCCTGACAGCGCCAAACCAACACATTCTCTGCTTCAGCTCAGCAGGCAGGAGAGGAAGATTAGGTTTCCCAGGTGGAAAGTTTCCCACAGAAAATATCAGAGCCCTGTTTTCTTTCCGCTTAATGAACATCGTGACCCTCGCTCCCCAAGTTATTCCAGTAATGCCCCTGGATCCTAATTAAGACTGAGCCCAGCGGCTCTTGGCATTGTGTAAACACATGGGAAGGCTCCAGCCTTTCTCTAGGAAGCTTCTCATCCAGTTTGGTTTAGGCAAATGCATCCATTGAAATTCTCCTCTTTTTTTTATTTAACTTTTTCAGCAGCCCCACAATGGAGGCTTTCATCTCTACCTCTTGTGTGTATTCCAGTGTCATGCCCTCTGCTTTCAAAGGCTTAGGTTTGCCTTTAATTGTGTCGAGAGCCTTTGTCTCTAAGCCTTTAATAATGGATTTTTTTCTCCTCTGCCAAAAGAGGAATTTTGTTTCTTTGCTGGCTTTTCTTCTAAAGCTGAAGTGACAGTTCCCTCTTCTCGGTGAGATTTACAAAGCTTATCTTTTAATTTTCAAGAGCCAAACAGTGGGGGGGGGGGGGGGGGGGGGAAGCAATGAAACGTCATCATGGCTTTTAAACTCTGTCGCTAGGAGAAGGCTTAATGATCTAGAAATACATAAACTACACGCTCAGGGGCTGCTTGGGTTCAGTGACACCAAACTGCTGCTCCTGAGGGGGACAAGGATGGGGCCAAAGCCAGCACAACCAGACAGCTCTTTCTTCTGGGTCCAGTCAGGATGGAACCCTGGAATGGTTTGGGTTGGAAGGGACCTTGCAGATCATCCAGTTCCATCCCCCTGCCATGAAACACTTTCCACCATCCCAGGCTACTCCCAGGTCTGTCCAGCCTGGCTTTGGACACTGCCAGGGATCCAGGGACAGCCACAGCTGCTCTGGGCACTCTGTGCCAGGGTCTGCCCACCCTCCCAGGGAGGAAACAATTCCTACCCATAACTATGACAGGAAACTGAGGCATGAGGAAGAAAATAACATGTGGTCAGCCTGAGGGATGACTTGAGCTCATCTCCAAGGGTTTGAAATGAGAAAGCCAAGATGAGTATCGTGTTCCTTCTCCACTGAACTCAATGCCATGTTACTCCTCCTCCTGGGGTGGGGACAGTCCTGGGATTGCCATCAAGGCTCTGTGGGGATGAGGTGGGACAGGATTCTCTTCCAATCTTTTCTGCCCATGCCCAGCTCATGGTGATTGTGAGGAAATGCAGGTCTGGGGAAGGGTTGTCTTCCCACTGAACAAGGTGTAAATGGATTAAACTGCTTCATATTGATTGAACACTGACTTAGCCCAGCTGGGCTGGTGCTAGAGTATGTCTGAAGCTGAAAGCAGGATTTTCTCCATGGATTTTTTTTTTCCACGAATATGACAACTCAGAGCAGGAGGAACTGCTTTGCAGCTTGTTTATGGTCACTGCAGTGGGGCAGCTAGGCTTGAAATGAGTTCCAGCAGAGAAAAACTGTGTTTTCCAGCTGATTCCAGGGGTTGTGTGCTTCATCCCTTGGGATTGGCATCCTCAGCCTCGTGATGAGGGATTGGTAGAGCAGAGAACTCCAGCTCCCTTCCAAGGATCCTGAAGGCATGAATCTTTGGGAAAACCACTGACTATTGTAACCTCATTTGGTAAGTGAGGAAAATGGGCTTCCCAGAAGATGCTTTTCACTTTAATTATGAAATAAATCAGGAAGCAGCCTTCTGTCTGGCTGAGCTGGCAGCTTAGGAACAGATCCAAGTGAAGTCAACCTAGCTGTCAGCTTTCCAGCCTGTTTGCTTCTCCTCTGGAGCTCCCTATACGTGTGTCTGGGAGGAACCAGAGGGACAGGCACTGCTGCTTGTCCTTGGATGGGTTCAATATGATCCAGACCCCCCCAGAGTGGGGTGCACCATCAGGAGCTGGGATCCAGGAGATCCCTCCAGGCTCAGGTTGCTTCCACTCAGGCAGAATAAATGGAAAATGAGCTAAAGTGTCACCTCCACATCCTCTGGTGAGAGGTTCTTCAGGAACCTCAGGAGCAAACAGGAGGAGACCTGTCTTCAGGTAGAGGATACCAGGGCTGGGAAGTACAAGGCACAAACTTGTCCTGGCAGGAGCTAATGTGTCCCTGGGAGTTGGAGCTGTGTTGGAAGGGTAGCCAGCGATGACAGACCAGGTGGGGGTGCTAACAAGCAACGGGACACCCCACGCTGCTGCCAAACCATTAATAGCTTTGTTTGGGTGGCTTCAGCGCTTTATGCCACTTCCCTTTCCAAGGGGGAAGCACAGAGGAGCTGCACGTCACAGCCTGCCCTGTCCCTCTGTAGCCACAGGGGTGTTCTTGCTGAGTTTGGTGTGTTCACACTTGCTGGGGTACCAAACTGGCTTCCATTCCTCCAGGATGAGAGCTGGGGTGGCTTGGATGGGACCCTCACCCTGCCAAACACTGCCTCATGCAGTACAATATCCTCTCTGTCCCGAAAACACTGAAGATTTTAATCCCAAAACAGACATTTCAGTAAAATTTCTTTTCTTTTTTTTCCTTTTTTTGAGAGCATCTGAAAGCTGCTGCTTTCATTTCAGGCAGAAGGAATTCACCCTGAAACCTCTGGAGCTGCCGTGAAATGGGATCATCGCCCACCAGGGAGCTCCAGCACCCACGTGCCTTCCAGCAATCCTCATCCCGGATCCTCATCCCAGATCCTCATCCCGTCCTGGCACGTGAGTCATCCAGTGCCTCTCCTGAGCACCGGGAAGTTGGCTGAAATCTTGTTTAGCAGCACAGGCAGCTCTAGGATGACTCCTGAGGTGGTTATACGACTCAGGTTCATGACCCTAAACCTGGACAGCAATTCCTGGTAAATAACTCATAAGGCCTGGCTTGTTTTATCTCACTTTTTATGTTTTATTTATTTATTTTCATTTATTTAATTATATATATTTTTATTATTATTACTGGTTTTAAATTTCCCTCTCCTTTTATAACCAGTCTCACTTTGCATTTTAGTTCCATTCCCCTGCCCACAAAACAGAGCCCAAACCTCCCGACTCTCCAGCAGCCGTTCCAGAGCCAGGCTTTGAAGGGGGAATGACTTCCCATTGACAGAGGGCAGGGTTAGATGGGATATTAGGAGGAAATTGTTCCCTGTGGACAGACTGACCAGAGAAGCTGTGGCTGCCCCTGGACCCCTGGAAGTGTCCAAGGCCAGGTTGGATGGGGCTTGGAGCAGCCTGGGATGATGGAAAGTGTTTCATGGCAGGGGGTGGAATGAGATGAGATAGATATAAGTCCCTTCCAACCCATTTTATGATATTATGAAATTAATAAGATTGTTCCTTTTGCAATCATCTCTTCATACTTTTGGGGGGTTCTGCCCTCCTTCCACACCCTATTCTAGGCCAGGTGAGGAGGACAATCAAGCTCTCGTGGGCGGCTTGGGCTCACCCCAAACCAGCGCATTCCTCCTGCTGCCAAGCAGCTGACCAGACAAAGTGCTGTGCCTGAGCCAAGCAGCTTGTACTGGTGCAGGCTTCCAGCTTTGGAAACTGCAAAAATCTCTCAGAGGATGAAAGGATCAGAAGCCTCCAGCTGCTGGGATTCCTCTGCTCTTTGATACGCTCTGCTTACCAGTGCATTTGCTCCCCGGGCTCCCAGCAGAGACCAAAGCTGCCGGACAGGCTGGTTCCCACGTAGGTAATTCCAGGGTAACTGGAGGCTTCCAAAACTTTTGCCCTTGCCCTTCTCTGGCTGAGAGCCTAGAGGAAGACCAGTCAGTCTCCAGGCATGCAGCGTGCCTGGGTTTTGGAGGAAGACATAGACTCAGGTGGATACATGAGGAGTTAGGTGGCATTTTTGGGAGCAGACAAGTTGGGCTTTGCAGGAGGAGCACTCCCTGTCCCTGGGACAAGCACAACCAGTTCAAAGGGAGGAGTGTGACCACTAGGAAATGCTTGTCATGCTGGGAATTGTCATAATGCCACAGATTAAAGGAAGCAACCACTCACCGAAAGGAAAAAAACAAGTGGAAGGGAACTGGAGAGGGTGGGGTTTTTAAGAGGGAAAGAATTATTAGAAGTCTAGGGAGATCCAGTAGAGCCCCTTCCAGTGCTTAAAGAGATCCCAAGAGAGCTGGAGAGGGACTTTGGACAAGGGTCTGCAGTGACAGGACAAGGGAGAATGGCTTCCCTCTGCCAGAAGGCAGGATTAGGTGGGATATTGAGAAGAAATTCTTCCTTGTGCATGTGGAGAGGTCCTGGCACAGGTTGAAGAGAAGCTGTGGCTGCTCCTGGATTCCTGGAAGTGTCCAAGGCTGGGCTGGATGGGGCTTGGACCAACTTGGGATAGTAGAAGGTGTCCTTGCCCATGGAAACTTCAACCATTGTGCGATTCTGATTTGGTGTTTTAATTGTTATTGACAGCTTGTTAGAAAAGCAACATCTTATTATTGCATAGAAGTTATTAATTCAAACCCCACTGCTTTTCCTGCTGTATCCCTTTTTTCCCCACCTTTCCAGAACAGCAGGATGCTCTCACTCCCAGCCCTGGTGTTTTGCCACTGTGGGTGCAGCTGATGTGGTCAAGGACACCACAGTTTCCTCAGCTGACTGCACCCTGCCCAGAACAGTATCTGGACATCACTCAGGGGCAGGGTGTAAAGTGCTCCCTGTCCTGGGAGGCAAATCCTCAAATCCCCAAAACATAAGGTATGTAATCACCTTTTAGATGGGACTGAGGGGTCTGAAGGTGGGAGCCCCTGTCTCGTTTGAATGACAACTTGTGTCAAATCACGTTGCATCAGAGGCAGCAGCCCCCCAGCTTTGTCTGAACACAGAAGAGATGTGATTTCTGCAGTGACACAACCTCGAAAGCACCTAATCTGGATTTATTGAGGTCGTAAGACTGACTTAGCACGGCAGTACCAAGACCGTAGGATAAATAGAGGGCTTCTATTTATAATGCTGCCAGTCTGGCACCGCTCGCAAGCACTAAAAATAAGACTTTGTGAAAGCGAGATGAATTAATGGGTGCTCTCCTTGCATTGTCTGGGGAGCAGCTCCTGATCCTGTGGCACGCTCAGAGCTTGGCAGGGATCCTGCAGAGCTTTGCTGAGCCACCACCTCTCCTGGAAGGTTTTCATCTGCACAGGAGAGGTTCCTCCTTTCCCTTTGGGTGGTCTGACCGTGTGCCCACAACTCTGCGAGTTTGGGGCAGGAACGATGAGCTCTGATAATGCAGCAGGATGAGCAGAGTCACTCGGGGAAAAGGGAGTTGGTTGTGCTGGAGCTGCCTAGTGCACGTTTCTGGTCCCCCCAAGTTGCATCCTTCTCTCCAAAGGAGTAGGATGTGCCAGACACAGAGGCAGAGCCCGGGCTGACACAGCAGCACAGACAACCCCAGCCTGGCACAGCCACTGTGCAGTAATCCCAGGTACCCCAGGACAGTGGAACTGGATTAGTTTGTGAAGTGATCTGTTTAAGCTGCAGATAAACCCACTGTGGATCTTCTCTCCTGGGAGCGAAGTGAACCTCACCTTCTGACTTTACCGAGTTTAATATCAAACATGATTTTTTTCTTTAAAATGAAATCTTATTGCTGTTTAACTTGCCCATGTAAAATCTTAGTTTTCCTCTGCCAGCCTACCCAGACCCTGCTCCATGCTTGGGCTGTAATGGTGAGTGGCTCCAATATTTATTCTCTCTAATAGGGAAGCAGAAACCTGGATGTCATCCTTAACACTGTTGTGTAAAAGATCTTAAGTAAGATACCTGCTGTTGTGATTTAACACCTGCCTGGCTTCTCAGAATGTTTTCTCAGGCTGAATTTATTCTCAGAGCACTTCAGGCTCCCTTTTCCTGCTGTTTCCAGCCCCTGAGGCCTATGACCGTCCCTGCTGGATCTATCTGCTCTGCACACGGCTCTGCTGGTGGGAAGAGAACCACAGAATATCCAGAGCTGGAAGGGGCACACAAGGATCATTGGATCACAAGCTCCAATTCCTGATCCTGCACAGAACAACCCAAGAGTCCCACTGTGAGAGGTGCCAAAGGTGCTCCTCCACCAGTCTCCTCTTAACAGACCTGGCTCTGGAAGGTGACCCAAAGGGGAAGAGCAGCTTCTGCTTCATCAGCTGCTACCCAGGAGCCCTGTGGCCACTTTGACATGCTCCTGGCACAGAGGAGGGCACGGTGTCCGTCCATGGTTTGAGCTGGAACATGGGATCAGTGTGACATGGAACTGCCGGGTGTTGATGTTTCACTAAACACAGCATCAGGTTTGCTGGGTTTTCCTTTGGGCTTTTTCTGCCCGGGATTTCCCTCATTTTGGAGAGGGTTGATGCCGCAGAGGGGGAAAAATCATTCTCAAGCCTCCTGACCCAAAGGAGACAACGATAATTCACGTGATGGGGTCTGAAAAGTGAGGAGGCGAAGCTGGCCTCAAAGGCTGGTTTACAGAGCATGGGGGAGGCTGGGACCTGGAGGGGACCAGCAGGAACACACCTACTGACACCACGGTGCTGTGGGTGGTCACACTAAGCTAGGCAGCCCTAAATCCAAGGTTGGAAAGGAGCTGCAGCTCTCCAAAGCTGCCTGCAGAAGTTTGGAGCCTGGGGAGGGGGACAGCGTGTGCCAGGCAAGGCAGGTGGCAGCTTGGTGGCGATTGCACAGTTGGGCAGCCTTGGAGAAGAGAGCCAGAAGGCCAAGTCATTCCAGCACAGTGAGTGCAGTTAAGTGCTGCCATATGGCTCCTTTTGCAGGGGAAGAAGCACACAGGGAGTGAAGCATCCCATTGCTTTTCCTTGAAAATGTACTTTCCATTTCTCCTGTGAGCACTGGGAAAACTTGGAAGCCACAGGAGTTGGCAGTTTCGGGTGGGAAGGGGAAAGGGCCACGGGGAATGCAGGAATTCCTCACGGATATTCTCTTGTTGTTTGCTCTGCCTGGGCCACCCTGGAGGGTGTTTCTAAGGGTGGAAAACCTGAGGTGGATCAGGCAGAGGGAGGAAAAAGTCTTTATCAGTGATGGATGTTAAACCCGTGCCATGCCAGGTGTGGAGGTTGCTGCTGGCCAAAAAGTGCTTTGACCTGTTAGAAACCATTGTAACCAGAAAAGCAGATTTGAACACTTTGATTTCCTGCAGGGCTTTTGTTAGAAGTCGAGAGGAGAGTAGGCAAATATTTTCCAGCAAGGGCAGGAAAGAAAACAGTAGGATTTTCTGCTTCATTTAGTAAATCCATTGCTTTTGTCCCCAGCCTCCCTTAACCCTTTCACCTCCACTAACATATCTGCTGTGGGGTTACCAACACAGGTAGAAAACCGACCTGCTGGCAAAATTTTTGCTCCAGTGCTTCTCTCTTTGCTGATGGAGAATGAAAGACAAAAAAATGGGCAAAACTCAGAGCCTGGGTAGCAAGGTTTAGTCATGGATTTGGCAGTGCAAGGCTGGACTCGGTGATCTCAGTGGGCTTTTCCAACTTCAGCGATCGCAAGAGGTTGGTAAAACAGCAGCTCTCGTGTCAGAGCATTCCTCAGCAGAGAGGAGGGTGTTTGTGGGAAGCTCTTTTGGGGAAGAGCATCCTTTGCTGAGCAGGCCCTGGGGAAAAGCTGGGCGCTGCAGCAGAGACAGCCGGTGGGTGGGAGGAGGGAAGTTGTGGAGCTTTGCGGCAGGGCAGCCAGAAACACGTGTGTTTGGAGGCTGGGGATCTTTGGAGGCTGGAGGGTGGAATTTGCTTACTTGTAGCACCTGAGATTTCACTGGTGGAGGAAGATTTCTTCTCCCCCATACCAGGCCCGTTCCAGAAGCAAACCCCAAAGCTCCTGGTTTGCAGCAAGAGCTCTTTGTCTGTTTGCTTGTGTTGTAAATCTCAGCTCTGAAATCACATCAGTGCAGATGTGATTTAGCCCTTTCAAAAGGGTCTTTTTTGCAAAAACAGTTTGCCACCAGGGCTGTTGGTCCAGAAGGAAGCTTTCAAACCATGGAAGCCTAGAAAATAGAAGGAAACAAACAACTGGGAGCAACTAAAACATCTCCAGCAAGCCACCAGCGTTTGGGGACATTCCCAATGCTTCAATGCACATGGCTGGCAGGATTAAAACTCCAAACCACAGCTCCCACCAATGGCTTCTTCTACAGTCAGGCTTGGGGATCGCAGAATCCCAGAATGGTTTGGGGTGGAAGGGATCTCAAAGCCCATCCAGTGCCAACCCCTGCCATGGGCAAGGACACCTTCCACTGTCCCAGACTGCTCCAAGCCCCAGTGATCAACCTGGCCTTGGACATTTCCAGGGATCCAGGGGCAACCACAGCTTCTGTGGGCACCCTGTGCCGGGGCCTGCCCACCCTCCCAGGGAACAATTCCCGCCCAGTATTCCATCTGTCCCTGCCTTCTGGCAGAGGGAAGCCATTCCCTGTGTCCTGTCCCTCCATCCCTTGTCCCCAGTCCCTCTCCAGCTCTCCTAGAGCCACTTTAGGCCTGGAAGGGCTCTGAGCTCTCCCTGGAGCCTTCTCTTCTTCAGGTGAACATCCCCAGCCCTCCCAGCCTGGCTCCAGAGCAGAGGGGCTCCAACCCTTGGAGCATCTCCATGGCTCCCTCTGGACTCTCTCCATGTCCTTCCAGTCCTTGCCCTTGTTCTCCCTCCAAGCAAATGCTGGTGCCTGAGCTGTGCTTTTCCTGCTGCATGTCCAGCTGTCCCACACACCCTTCCTCACCTGACCAAGGCTCTCCTGCCACCTGTGTCCCCTGCCAGGCACCTTTGCACTGCTGTGGCTCTCCTGCCAGAGCAGACACCTGTGCAGGTATTCCCATGCACCGTGTCCACACCCAGCTCTCCCTTTGCATTATTAATTTCCACAACATGTAGCTCCTCTTCCCCCAAGTCCGTCTCTTCCCTCTGCCTCCCGAGGTTCACAGGCTGCCCCTGTAATTATTGCAGCCAGCACGGCCTCAGCCAGTGGCACAGAAAGCCACCGAGCCCTTGGCAGGACCGCGCTGTCCACGGAGGCAGGGTGTGGTTTCACAGAGACTCTCTGCACCAGCTCAGCTTGGTTTGAGAGCCAGGAGACAATTCCAAAGCTGCCAGGGTGGGAGGCATCCGTGAACACCGGAGAGAGGCAGGCCGTGCATTCCAGCTGGAGTTTGCACACGGACAATCTGCATCATTTGCATCCATGCCATTCGTGTTGGAGCGATTCTCACCCGAGCAAAATATGTTCAGGACACTGTGGGGATTTAAAAACAATTAGCAGCATAAATGTTGGGTTTAAACCTGCTGGTTGCTGCTTTTTTTTTGTCCCACCATCCATCATAGTGTCCAGCAAGTAATTTTTTTTAAAAAAAGCAGGGGATGCTCCACTTCGGAGGTTGGATGGGGCTTGGAGCAGCCTGGGGTAGTGGAAGGTGTTGGGGGTGGAACTGGATGGGCTTTAAGGTTCCTTCCAACCCAAACATTCTGTGATGATGCCATGACCTGGGAGCTCTCCCTTTGGCACTTGTGGCATCTAAACATAAGCTGCAGTGGCTGGCTGGGAGTAGCTCTGTGATCTGCAATCATGGGAAGAGATCCCGCAGATAAACTCCTTCCATGGCGGAAATATTCCACTTATTTTTATCCTTGTTTCCTGTCTGTCAGCCAGTTAATTATCCCTCAGAGGACTTTCTCTGTAAGTCTTTTTCGGGAAGGAAACTTGGCGAGTGCTGCCTGAACGTCCTTGTCCATTTAAATGAGAACAGTGGAGTCAATTTTAGTACCTTCTGAAGAAAAAGGCCTTTTTATTTTTTTAAAATTTTTTTCTGTGAGTCTGTGGTTGCTTTTCCCTGTTTGTATCAAGCTGCCAGTAACAGTTTTCCTGCCTGGATCTTCTCTTCCATGATGCACACACGATCAGCCTTCTCTGCAGGGGGACTGTGAAGAAGAGGCTCTTGCACTCCAGAATGTCCATGCATTACATGGATGGACACCTGGGCTTGTTCCAGACCTGCTTATCCAGGGTGGGGCCGTCCCTCTGCTCTCCTGACCACCAGCCTCCTTAATGGATGTCCTTGAAGAAGCATTTAAAAATGCAAGCCATTTCTGTTGCCATAGCAACCGTTCTTCTGGAAGTGGGGATAAATCCTGGCTCCTGGGAGGTCAGAGCTGCTTTCTGAGAGGTGGTGGGTGCTGGTGGCAGGAGCACAGGGCACAGCCACCTTTCCCAGGTCCCTGGCTGCAGGAATCCTGCTGCCTTGGTGATTCCCAAGGCAAACAGCCTGGGCCTGATTCTCAGACATTTCTTGTAGTCACCACCACTGGCTCTGAGCAGCCTGGCCTATTGAAAGGTGGCTTTAAGGTCCCTCCCAACTCCAAACCATTCTGGAATTCCATGGTCCCTCAGCCTCCTGCCGTCCCGAGCTGGGGTCTTGTGTCAGCCAAAGGCGCTCTCCAGATGGGCAGCCAAGAGGGAATTTTCTCATGGCTGCCATGTGAAAACATGGTATGTAGTGGCTGCATCCTCCCTGCTAGCACCTGTCCCTGGGCCATGCACTTGCAGGGACCAGATCCCACAGTTCCCAGCTCTTGCAGAGACACGAGATTCACTCAGTGCCCTCCACGCTGAGCTTGGGATGCAGTTCTCTTGTTCAGCATTCCCACCATAGCAGGGGGAACCTGTCCAACCTCCTGATGCTTCAGAGTCAAGTAGAAACGCAGCAAAGTGCTGGCAGCAAACCCACTGCCACCCTCACCTGCTTCCAGAGCCACAGCTGGCAGATGGTTGAGATCACTGGATTAATCCCAAGCAGTTTGTGGAGACTGATGTCGTGGACATAGATAGGGAAGGTTGAGTTATCCTCTTTGGATGCTGGCCTTTGGCAGTCAAAGGTGCTGAGCCTGTGGCTTCTGGAATTGTGTGCTAGAAGGCATCGGGGAGAGACTGAATGATTCAATACCTCCAGAAGCCCACACCAAAGGAAATAGGTGCTTTGTCATACATCACCTCTGCAGTGTCTGTGTCCTGAACTCAAATGGCCTCTGGATCAAACACCAGGGAAAGGCTGCCAAGGTTGGCATTGTGCTGCTGGAATTGCCCTCCTCAGTCTTATCTTTACAGGATGGCGTCTCCTGGTCTGGGCATTGCTTTAGGCTGGAGTGATCTCTGTTCATCTTTAAAAACCATCCCACAAAGCAGGATAAGCTGCTTCCTCTCTGAGGCACCTCAAATATTTGGGAGTTCTCTCTTCCATCCTGACTCTTGTATCACCTCCTAAGAAGACAGTTTTCCTAGTGCAGGTTGGTGGAAATTCTCATAAAGCTCAAGAAGGGCATCAGGCCTTGACTTCTAATTGATTTGGCTTCCATCTCTCATGGGGTTTCACCAGACATTTAATGCACCAAAATTTTGCCTGAAGCAACTCCTTCCCCGTCTCCAGAAATTACTTCCAGTCTGCTCTGATGCTGAGGCACAGATAGGCCAAGCTTGGAAGCCACCCAAGCACTCGCACCTTCCCAGGTGAGGGAGTGTGAGTGAATCACAGCCGTGGGATGTGTGAGGTGCAAAGCGCCCCGGTCTTTAGTCTGCGGCGCCTCGTGAGGAGTGTGGCGGGCATTCCCAAAGGGCCATCAGCTCTCTTTGGCCTCCAAGGGGCTGAGTTAGGGTCTCTGCATCCAGCAGGAATTCCTGCTGAGAGCAGTGAGCAGCTGGGAGGTGGTGCCTGAAGAAGGAGCCAGCTGTGACCCCTCTGAGATGCTGTTGTGGTGGCAGTGGGGTGGCAGTGCATGTGTGTCCTGCAATGCATTCCTGGGAAATTCTCTCTCAGCACATCTTGCACCTGCTTGCTCTTGAGTGAAGCCTCATGTCCTGCACTGTCCAGCTGATGCTTTAAGTTTTAGGTTTCATGTTTCCCAGACTCTGAACTGCATTGATGCGTAACTCTGAACTCCATACAAAGTGTCAGCAAGCTCTCCTCACAGCTCAGTCAGACAGAACAATCCTTGTCCAGCCCCAGAACCAAGGACACTGCTGCAGCTCCAGGCCCAAAAAAAGCAAACAGCAGAGAATTGAGGAGAGCAATCTGGGAGGGCGGGACTGCATCACCTGGAGCTGCAATTGGACAATTAACCCCAATATGAAAATGGACCAACCCAAAAAAAGCGTAAAAACTCAGATTCCATCTTGGGTCCATCTTGGATGGAGCCACAGCCAGGCTCTTGTACTGCCCAAGGTGAATCCTTTTGAGGCTTTTTATTAAGTCCCAACTTTATTCCTTTAACTCTGTCCAGCCTCTGTTCCAGGGAGCCTTGCATAGGCATCACAGCCATACTCTTATCTCCCTACCCCTTTCCAAGGGATGGCTGCAGCAGCCCTGTGGGCTCACATGGATTTGTCCCTGGCAGCTTTTTTAGCATCAGTTCTGAATGTTGCCTGTGGGCTTTAATCAATGTACCTGTGGTTAAATACACCCTATTCAATGTCACTGTTTAGTCTTGGAGGGTTTGGGGTGAGGCATTCTTGTTCTGTGGGAATCATGGAATCATTAATGTTGGAAAAGCCCTCCAAATCCACAAAGTCCAACCCAGCACTGCCAAACCCACTACTCAACCATGCCCCCAAGTGCCACATCCACACATTCTTGGACGCAAATCAGCAGTGCTGCTGACTTCAACCAGTCAAGATCCTAGTTTTTGCTCCCTGAAACATGTGATTTTCCTTTCCTTGCAGGGCAGGGCTAGTTTTCTCTTGGGAACAGGAATCCGTGCTATTGCTCGTAACTGCCAGCATGAGGGAGATTTGGTTTGACTCTTAGTTCAGTTTTGGACCTGTTCTGATTTGGATGGGGTGATGTTGAGATGATCTTCACACAAAAACACATCTTCAGGCACTTGTGTCTGAATGGGGCCTATTAATTTATTTTCCATTTATATACCCAGCTTCATGCTCATCTTTAAAAAGCAAAAGGTTCATTAATGGGGAATTTTGTTGCCCAAATGCAGCAGCATCTCTGACTCCTACGCAGAGGTGCTGCCACCCACACATAAGCCATGGACTGATGTCCAGTTTGAGCCTCTACCCCCTGCCTTTGGCTCCTCTGACCTCTTCTTTAGACAGAAGGGCTGATTTTAGCCAAGGTGAGTTATGACACTGTTTTGAGCAAGTGAAAAGCTCGATAAACATCTGATTGAGGCCACAAGCTTGAATAGATGCATCCAAAATGCCTTCTATTGATAAGGGATTTATTTTTTTCTTTTCAATGAAGGGAGCCAATCTGAGCATTGCTGTAGAAATTCTAGGTGGGTTGGGAACAGGATGAACAACAGGATATTGTTTGGAGGTGAACAGAAGAGCTCAGGGATTCAGCTTGGAATTGACTTCATTAATGGAACTGACTTCATTAATATCTTTCCTAATCAGCTGGGCTCACATGGAGGAGCATATGGATCATTTCTGCAGCTGAGACAGTGGAGAGGATGGGGGAGAGGACCTGGATGTCCCACAGGGAGGGTGGAGCGACCTTGGGGCCCCTTAGGAGAAGCAGTGTGAGATGATGTAATGCAGGTAGTGTGTTTGCATCTTTTATCTGTTAACAGCATCTCTTTAATCCCTATTAATAAAACTTGGCACATTTGCTGGACTCTCATCCGTGTGAATTGCCACAGGAAGAGGAAGTGGGGTAGAAGCTGATTGCAGGATGGCTGTAGGCACAGGAGGATGTTGCTAGTGCAGCCTTGGGAGATGGATTTAGCAGAGAGGGAAGTTTTGCTGCCTCCCTCTGAGGCTTTGGTTAGAGCTCATCCAGCAAATATCTTGGGGGGAGAGCAAGCTGCCAGTGGAAGGGGTGTGTAGGAGCCAGAGGGATGCCAAACAGCAGGATAGTGGAATTAGAAAGCTGATGGTGGGTACAGTGTGCAGAGGTCAGTATGTTAGGGCACTGTGCCAAAAGATGGGAGCGTGGGCTGTACATGGAGCAGGCTGGGAATCCATCAGTCCATCAGTGATGCCATGGAAGCACTGCCATTCCCAGCCAGGAAAACCACTGCCCTGGTGTAAGGGCACACCTGGGGCAGGCTGGAGGCTGGCAAGGAGGAGGTGATTGCACCCTGCTGGTTTCACTTTGCCAGCCTGCCATCCGTGCCTGCACTTGCCTGCGTGCATGGACATCTCCTCCAACCATCTCAGCTGGCTCCAACTCCAGCCTCTCCAAACGTGTAATCTCCCTGTTTGCTCCCTTCCCAGCTTGCCACACAGGAGCATCATTAAGGCTGACTAGGCAAGGAAATGATCCTACTGGTTTTTTGGGGGTTGGGGTAATACTGGAGTAATTAATTCATGTAATTTAGTGCTCCCAGTGCCAAGAGTGATGCTGGAGCATCCCTGCACTTGCTGGTGGGATTGCTCTCTGCAGGAGGTTTAGGATCAGGACTGCTCACCCTTTGCCTTTAGGGTGAGAAGTGCACTCTAAGCAGTGCTTGGCAGTTCCCAGTGCCCCGTGGGCTTTCCCACAAAGTGCAGTTGTGATTCCGGTTGCTTCCAAGTGGTTGGAGGGAGGGTCTAATTTTTGCAACATGCAGGCACCAGGTATTGTGTTCAGCTCAAAGGTGTTAACCTAAATCTCTTCTTTTGCACCACGGTTATTATCTTAATCAAATATTTATTTACAGCACATGTTGGCAAATCTAGGCTTGACATAAAGTAATTCAGTACTGCTGTATAGTGTTTAATGGGATTAATCTTCAGAGTAATGGAGCCTCCTTTGCCCAGAGCAGCTTTGGCTGCCCCTGAATCCCTGGAAGCATCCTAGGCCAGGCTGGACAGGGCTTGGAGCAATCTAGGACAGCGGACAGTACCCCTGCCCAAGGCAGGGGGTGAAACTGGGTGATTTTTAAGGTTCCTTCCAACCCAGACCATGCTGTGATTCCATGATTCAGTCTGAGATCGGAAGATCAGGAAGTAGCTGGGTCTGTGTGGCCAAGGGACACATCCAGGTAGAGAACTTCAGGCACCGGGAGAGGCAAAAGCAGCAAGGAGGCTTTCTTCTTAGGAAAAAGCTTACTAGCAACTTCTGGAAGCAAATGGGGGATTGCACAGCTAAAGGATGCACTGCTCCAAGACACAGATTATCCCTCTGTTTAAGGCAAGGCATGAAAAAAAAAAAAAAGAGAGTTAAAGAGAGTTGCAGTCTGCCCTGGAAGGATAAAGAGCCTGTACAGTCAGCAGGTCATGAGTTTTAGAAGGCCTCATGTTTATCCCTTCAGGTTCTGACACAGGAGAGTAGAAAGAAACCTCCAGGCAATGGAAGTCTCAGGGTTCTGTGCTTGGCTGACACAGACTGCACACTAAGGCACAGGAATTGGGGGAAAGCTGTGTTTCCTGAGCTCTTCCTAGACTGTGCTGGCTTTTAAGCCCATCTCCTGGCAATGGACACCTTCCTCCTTGCCATGGGATTGTGGGGAGATAACATTTCTCTGCAGGGAAGCTGACCGATGTCCCCATGCGTTTCTGGCTGAGCTGGGTGGTTTGTGGCTTCCTCATGCTCAGGAATTTTGGTCTTCCCCCAATTCCTGTGCCAAAGATGGTCTCCACAGCCTCATCCTCTCCCTTTCTCATGAGGATCCTTCTCCCTGGCACTGTGAACAACAGAGAGCACATCCCTTGTTTAACCTGGTGCCCTCTCAGTGATGGCTCCAGCACATGACAGAGCTGTGAGACAGCGCCAGGATCATCTGGATGAGTCCCCAAGGACACAGAGGGACAGGGCTGCTGTTGGCAGTCAGGCACCTCTTCCCCTACTGCCCCTGTGCCATGTGGACACTGCTTCTCCAATTTCCTGGCTGAAGGGGAAGCACCACAGCAGTGGTGAGTACAGAGGAGCAGCCTTGTGACCATGACACATCTCGTTAGTCAGCTCCCAGGGAGGGGAGGACAGGTTTGCAGGAGGATTTTAGCTCCATGGGAGCTGGATGCTGGTGGACAGCAGGGATTAGGAGCTGGAGACATGATCCCACTCTGGCTCCACTCTTCTCCACGGTGCTGACTAAGTTGTGGCAAAGGATCCAGCAGGAATCCTGCCCCCAGTATGTGAGGCCCCTTTTCCATGGCCTCCTCCCAGCCTTGTGGGCACCACAACTTACCAGGGACTTAGCAACGATTTCTTATCTTTGGTGGGACACATAGGCCCACATTCCTGCCTGAGGCTCCTCACCTCCTGCCAGGGACATTTTTGAGACTCTGTGTCAAAGGTGAAGGTGGTTCCCCTGTGCCTTTCCTTTTCCCTCATTTTCTACAGTGCTCAGTGCTGAGGTTTTGAGGCAGTAGCAGAGTGTAAATTGATTTGTGCTGTGCCACGTCTCAGCCGTGCTCCTGCCTCTTGCCCAAGAGCATTCCTGTAGGGAACTGCTCCAAAGAGGAGCCTGTAGGACTGGTGCTTGTGGAAGGGGAGGGAATTGTCTGTCCCTTGAGGCTGCAGGAATGTAACAGGGGACAAGGCTGCTTGCAAGCCCAGCTGAACAGTGAAATCATGGAATGTGAGACACAAGGCCGTGGTGTTACCTGCTGTAAAATATTCATCCTGAACCCCAGCTGAGCTGCCACGCAGGAAAATCCCCTGCCAGGCTCTCACAGCTCTCCATAGCTCTGCCTGCTAGGATTGCTGTCTCCAGCTTTTGGCTTCCAGCTCAGATGTTCTCCTGAGCAGACCTGAAGTCTCTGCTGCGAGTTTATCCAGCTGTTATCAGCAGATGCTCTCCCTTGGTGACTCATGCCCTGCTCCCTGACCACATCCCCTTCTCCCATTGCCCCCACCCACCACAGCTGAGTCACCTGGCCTCCTGTCACAAGCCTGGAGCTTTTCCTTTGGTCATGCATGGAGACACTTCTGGCCCAGCCTGATGTAAGCTCTTCCCGAGTTCCTTTTCCCAAGCAGGCTCTGCAGTAGGAATTTGCTGCCTTATTACCAGGCTGGCCCTGGCCTGCACACTGCCCAGACCCTTTTTCTCCCTTGATGCATTCCCCACAGGGACCAGTCCAGCCCAATGGTATTGGAGGTCACCCAACAACCCAGCACTCCCCAGTCTTGGTTGGTTTGTGGTTTGTGACTTGGGAAGGTGAGAGCTATGAAAACCCAGTGCTCAAAAACCTTCCCCATCTTCTAAATCTTGTAGCTTTCCCATCTTCCAGCATCCTGTAGTTGAAGGAAGTGTGGTGTTATCCCATAAAAACTGCATTTTAAAGGAATAATAACTTAATTAAGGGAATTTTAGCATAAGAGGAGCATTGAAAATCAAGGAGTCTATTTCCTTGCGCACAATTTAGGGCTATTCCTGTCCCTCTCTACCCCATTAAATGTTGATGCAGTTTCATCTTCCCAGTCTCTTTTTGAAACTCTGTGGTGTAACTTCCTGGCCACACTCCATAAAAAATAAAATAAAAGCATCCACCTCTCTGTACAGCTAGCGTGGTGGTGTGTACAATCCTAGGCTGGGAAAATCTGGATCAAACCTTGCTTGTTGTCCTGAGCAAGCAGGCACAGCCACTGCCTCTCCTGAGGTCAGACCCGGTGAAGGGGGAAGATGGATATCAGGTTAGCCACGGCTGCTGCAGCCTGGAATGTGATAATATCCCTGCACACCCTCCCAATCTTGCAGGCAAGCTTGGAAACCCTCGGATGTTTCTTGTTCAGACAGGATTGTTGTTTTTCCCCCTGGCAGCTGATGAGGTGGGCTGGCTGCCTGCCCTCGTCCCCTCCCTCGGAGGGACAACGCTTCCTGCAGGAAAGCCATGGCAGGGCAGAAGCCAGAGCTCAGTTGCCCCAGCACCCTCCTCAGTGGCCCACCTTGTGCTGGGAGCACTGGTTAGGAGCACTGGGCCTGGATGGACGCTTTGTGCTGTCCCTGATTGATTCCAGAAGGAAATCCTCCTGATGGAAACACCTTTCCATTGGGAAAGACAGGCTAATTACCACATCACTGCCTCTTTTACTTGGTGCTGACATGCTCCCTTCGCTACCTCCCTTTTCCTCCTCCTTCTCCATGTTTTTCTAGTCCATCCATAGCTGCATGTCCCCCTCCTTGCCCTCCCTGGGTCTCCCATTTTATCTTTTCAATGCCCTGCTGCATCCCAGAGGATTGTCAGTTCCTTTCCTGGCAGCCTGCAGGTTTGGCTGCTCCCTGGGCCTGGAAGGGCTTTGTAGATATGTGTAAACACCTGCTTACTGCTGCCAGAAACCACTGGACTGTCCCTCCTGCAGGAAAGGACAGGATAAATCCACTGTTTTTGGTTTTCTGCTGGAGCAGGATTGTGCAGTATCCCTCCCAAAAGCAGCTGTTTAGCTCCAGAAACTACATAGGATGACACAGGAGTGGGATTGTTCCAGAATTTTTGGAGGCTGGATGGCAATGCAGTTGTGGTAAACCAATCATTACTCAGAAATGTCCTTTGTTTTCCTGGTGGGTTTTTTTTCCTCCCCCCTTTCTCCTCAGCTTCCCTCATAATTAGGTGCTGCAGGCTCCAAAGGCGCCGCTTGCTCACAGGATTGCCTTTCCCAGGAGTGGATCCTGGAATGACCACTGAGCTGCAGGTCCTGGAGGGATTTCTTCCCTTAGGTAATGAGCCTGAATTCCCACCCTTGTTACCATCAGGGGCCAACACTCAGAAGAGACACTCTGAGAGCCACAAAATGCCAGAGTCACCTCAGCTCTTCAGAGACCCAAGTTGCAAAGCAGCCGAGTCACTGGTGATTCATCCAAAGCCTGAAGCAGAGCAGGGTAATAAATCTCATTTTCTCTGTCCCCAGCCGGTGCTGTAACCTCTCCTGAACTCCCCCCTCACCTTGCATTCCCTGGAGAGAGGAATGTGTGTGGAGGTATGCTCCACATTGAGATGTCTCCAGGAAAGGGACATCCCAACACCATCAGGCTGCTAGCCCAGTGCTTCTCCACCTGGCTGGCACTCTGAGTGGGAAGAAGGGACACAATGCAAGGGATTTTTGGCTGGGAATCCTGCATCACTCCCTCCTGCTGCTTGTTTCATAGCAGGAAGAAGGAATTTACAGCCTGGTGCTGCACGGCTCAGTGAGAAGCAGAAATACAGGCTGGGTGGAGAGCAGCCCTGAGGAGAAGGACTTGTTGAGAAGCTCAGCAGGACCCAGGCTTGTGCATTTGCAGCCCAGAAAATCCCTGTGTGCTGGGATTTCCTCTGATCCTACAGTGTGGGCAGTAGGGAAGGGGAGAATTCTACCTTTGCCCTGCTCAGGTGAGACCCCACCTGCAGAGCTGCGTCCAGCCCTGGGGTCAAAGCAGAAGGATGTGGAGCTACAGCACAGCTCCAAGGGCTGGATCTCTGCTCTGGAGCCAGGCTGGGACAGCTGGGGGTGCTCACCTGGAAAAGAAAAGGATCCAGGGAGACCTGAGAGCCTCTTCCAAGGCTTAAAGGGGTTCCAAGAGAGCTAGAGAGGGACTGGGGACAGGGATGGAGGAACAGGGACAGAGGGAATGGCTTCCCAATGCCAGAGGGCAGGGATAGATGGGATACTGGGAAGGAATCATTCCCTGGGAGGGTGGAGATTCCCAGAGCAGCTGTGGCTGCCCCTGGATCCCTGCAAGCATCCCAGGCCAGGTTGGACACTGGGGCTTGGAACAACCTGGGATAGTGGAAGATGTCCCTGCCTGTGGCAGGGGTGGCAGTGGATGATCTTTAAGGTCCCTCCCAACCCAAACCATTCTATGATTTTATGGGATCAAAAGTTTTGTTTGCAGGGCAAACTGGGGTGATTTTGGAACTGTGAAGTTGCAGCTGCTCTGCGTCTGCTGGGCGTAGCTGCACACGCAACTTCTCTGCAGAAGAGGAAGCTGGTGGCAAGAGCCCTGCCTGGTGCTTTGCAGAGCAGCTGGGTGAGGTCTGGGTTTGGCTGGAGCAGCTGGCCACCCTTAGAATATCTCTTCACCCAGGAGTCCCTTGGGAATCAGCAGTGGGATCAAAACATATTGAGGTGGTTTCCTACAGCTGCACTGGCCAGGCTTGCTTTGCTTCCGAGATCAGGACACTGAATTCACCAAGCTTCAGAGCCTTGGCTAAATAAGATCAATTTCCTTCTGCCTGGGTTAGCAAACTATGATTTACTCTTTGCCTAAATAATTTGGAAAGGGAGGAAGGCAATCCTTTGGGAAAACGTGCTATAAATGTTAATGGTCCTTCAGGAGGACCCAGAAACTCAGGGAGATGAGGGCAGCTCTTTTCTAGGCTTTGCCCTGGAATAGCAAGGGCTGTCTGTGCCTGGTGCTGATTTTCCAGGCTGGGGCAGGGCTGGGCTGTGGGAAACAGAGTGGTTCATGCACAGCCCAAGAGAATCACCACACCTGAGCCTAAGGATTGAGGTGCTGGCCCTGGATTCATGAACCTTCATTCCTTTTTTTTTTTTTGTTGGCAAACCAGGAGCAGTTCTTACAACCAAGTTTTCCCAACTCCCTCTGGCCTTCAGCCTTTTGTCATGCCTGTCCTGCTTCCTCTGAAGTTCTCAAATGCTGGAGTGGCTCTGATCCCTCCTGCAGCTGCAGGTGGGCTCTGCAGCAGGGGAATCCCTGCTCAGCCACATCCAGGAAGAATTGTGTGTGTGTGAATTCCTTAGGAGACCACAAAGAAACGCTCCCTCCAGGCTGGGAGTCCAGCAGCAAAACCTTTGGCCTCAGTGCAGACTTCAGCTTGGAAGAAGAGGTGGGAATTTTTCCAGGGCTGGGGATTTCCTTTGGCTTCTGTCAGAAGCTGCCTGCAGAGGACCTTCCTCAGAGCTAAGGTGACAACCAGCTGGGAACCTGCAGCAGCCTGGACCCTGAGCCACATCTGTGGAGCACCATCACTGCTGTCCTGGGGCTCTTCCTGCACCAAGGGAGGGGAATTGCAGCTGCATTTGTTGGTGTCACTGGGATGGTGGCATCTCCTGGGGGCATTTCTGTGGCACTGGGGCAGAGACATTGTCTTAGTCCCACTTCTGTGGAACTGGGATAATGACATTTTCTGGGGTGTTTCTGTGGCATTGGGATGGTGGCATCTCCTGGGAGAATTTCTGTGGCACTGGGCTAATGTTATCCCCTGGATGCATTTCCAGAGCGTGTCCCCAGTGCATCACTCTTCTAGTGAGATACCAGAATTCCCCCCTTCCCTTTGGAGCTGGGAGTTTGCCAGGACTTTGAGGAGCAGAATGGGATGCCCAGGCCTGCCTTCCTCCCAGCACCAGGACTTTGTGCAGGAGGAGTTGGTTGCCAGCTTGAGGCATCCCTGGCTCTCCCAGGGCTCCGGGACAAAGCTCCCTTTCACCTTGGAGCATCCGGAAAACATAATGGGGCAGCAATTACTGCTGCAAGCTTGGGCCTGGTGGATGGGTGGCGAGGAGCCAGTGATTGTTAATCAGGCATTTTGCTGATGGGATTTTGCTGCTGTGCAGGAATTTGTTTGCACCAGGGGGGTTTTTTGTCCGGCTGAGTCCCGGGAGCCATGGCCCAGGAATTCGTGGGGCAGGAACAAGCCTGAATCCAACCAAAACCTCCTGCTGACCTGGTCCCATGTGGGTTTTGAGCCAGGATGAGCTTTTCCCTGAGACAGGGAGGGGGTATCAACAGGCTGCTCCCCTCTTGGAGGGATGGGTTTATGTATTTCTGCCTTTACCAAATGGTCCCTCAGGCTGCTGGTCTCACATTCCCAGATCCTTTTGCTCCATCATAGTTTGGGTTGGAAAGGACCATAAAACTCATCATGTTCCACCCCCTTCCATGAGCAGGGATACCTTCCACCAGACCAGGTTGCTCAAGCTCCTTCCAACTTGGCCTTGGACATTTCCAGGGATGGGCCAGCTTCTCTGGGCAACATTTTCCAGGGCCTCCTCACCCTCAGTGACATGCACAGGCCATGAAGGAGAAGCTGGGCACTGAGGCCAGCTGGGAGAAGGTCTGATTGTACTCCAAAGTGATGTCCAGGCCATGCCATTCCAGCTTGTTCTGCAGTTTAGATGGAAGCTACTCCATAGGATAATCAGCGAGGGCTGTTTGGTGCTCCTCAGCAGCTGGGAAGATCCTGAAGGAGATTCCAGCTCATGGGATGGTGTGAGAGGGGTCAGGGCAGATGGGATCTGACACACACACCCCCCCCAGCACCCTCCTTCATCAGATCCTTGTCTTGTCCTGGCTGACATTTTTTGCTTGGTTGTGAAATAGAAGGAGGCCTGGAACTTCTCCCACACGGAAGGAGACCTGGAGCTTCGATTTCCACTGTCACCTCCTGCCCCTGTGGGATAAAACCAGAACTTCTGCCCTTCCCCACTCCACCAGACCACTCCAGCTGGTCCCTGTGTTCACAGAAGTGAAGATGAGCAGCTGGGGGCAGTCCCAGCCCCAGACTAAAACCTGTGGGAAGGGAAAACAGGAGACAGGGCAGAGGTGGGAAAGCACTGCAGTGTGGAAGAGCAGGAGCAGGAGGGTGCCAGGCAGCCAGCGCTGCAGCCTGCTCAGGAAATGGGCTTTTGGTTAGGCAGTTCTACAGGGCTCTAATTAAATTACGGGATTAGAGCCATCTCATTCCTCACTCATCTGCTGCCAAGAGCTCGTTCCAAGGGAGTGCCCTCCATGAAAGGGAGAGCTGCCCGTGGAGTGCTGGGGCTGCCACGGGATCACTCCCTGATGGCACTGCATTGCAGATGGGCTGTCTGGAGCGTGCCATTCCCAGGGGCCTCCTCTGATCCCTGGCCTGGCAGGAAGATCCCGGGATGGATAATCCCCGGCTGGCCGGCTCTGGGCAAGCCCTTCAAGGGGGCAGAGCGTAAAATTGACAGGATTTTCCAAGATCACAGAATTATCACTAAGGTTGGAAAAGTCCTCTAAGCTCGAGGGCAACCACTAAACCACTAAATCTTGTCCTCAAGGTGCCCTGTAAATATCACAAGGTCTGCGACCCATAAAAGGGAGGAGAAAGTGCATGGAAATCCCTGGGCAGCAGAGCAGGGAACAAGACTTTACCCTCTAGGAAGCAGAACCAACTCCAAAATAAAAATATATCCCAGCAGCAGAAGAAACTGCGAGGTGCAAAATGGAGTTCCCTTCAATTTGCTTTCTGTTGGCAGACAATGTAAATTTCCCATCCCATGGCAGACCTGGGCTGTGCCCAGGGATTAGAGAGAGATTTGGGTAGTTTCTTAGCTCACATTTTGGCACTGGATTTCCTTCTGTTGCTTCACAGAGAAATTTCCAAGAAGATCTGGAGCTAAGGGAAAGGTTTCTGTCCTGCCACCATGATCCTGTGAGTTATCACCATGTTTTGGGGAGCTAAATAACCTGATTTGGTGAAAAAAGGTTCCTATGCTGTGGCCCATGTGCAGAAAAACACCACAGGAGAGCTGGGCAGGGACTTGGGACAGGGCATGGAGGGACAGGACACAGGGAATAGCTTCCCACTGCCAGAGGGCAGGGATGGATGGGACATTGGGCAGGAATTGTTCCCTGTGAGGGTGGGCAGGCCCTGGCACAGGGTGCCCCGAGCAGCTGTGGCTGCCCCTGGATCCCTGGAAGTGTCCAAGGCCAGGTTGGATTGGGTTGGAGCAGCCTGGGACAGTGGAAGGTGTCCCTGCCCATGGCAAAGGGTGGAATGGTATGAGCTTAAAGCCAACCCAAACCATTCTGTGATCCCAGGAACACAGTTCTTTGAAACATTCCTGCTCTGTTGTCTGCAAATTCCCACTTCCCAGTCACTGGAGCTCAGGTTTCCCTTGCTTGTTACTCAGTGTGCAAGCTCACAAAGGTATTCCTGGCAGTGCTGCTGCCACAGGATCCATGGCATGGATTTAACCTCGTCTGTCTCCCCCATTCAGTCACTTTGCTGCATAATTACTCTTGGAGAAGCTATTTTCCCCCATTTTCTCCTTTCCTGGATGGAGGCATAGGATGTCTTGGTTTTAATTTACTCCAGGATAAGCTTTCAATGCCTCCTGCTTGTGCAGAGTTAAAGAAAACCTGAGAAAATCCTCCCCAAGAAGCAGCATCTTCTTACAAATCCAGTTTCTCCCTGGAGGTGGTTAAACAGCAGCTGGACACAGCAACTGGATCTGGCTGGCCCTGCCTTTGAACAAGGCTTTGGAGCAGTGGCCTCCAGGGATCTTTTCACATGGAATTACTCTGGTTTGGTGATCCCAGTCTGCTGCAGAGTCATGGCACTCCTGTTTCTCCTCCTCCCCTGCTCTGCTGGTCCTCAGCGATCCCATGGCACGGGAAAAGGCATCCCTCACCCTGCCCACATCCCCCCATGGAGAGGGGAGCCTTAAAGTTTGGAGCCGGGACCAAATATTTACCTTCCCCAGGGTTTGTCTTAGGGAATTCAGGTAGCAGAGCTGAAAGGGGAATGGTGAGGGGAGCTGTTTGCTTTTCAAACCGGACCAGCAAGTGCCTATGGAATTACCTGGATGCCAGAGAATGTTCAGCCATAAATCTTATTAACAGCGCTCTGCAGATGTGAGGGAAGGGAAATAAAAGGAGACAAATGAGGAGAGGGACGGGTCTGGAATGATAAAGAAAGAAAAGGGGGCAAACCCTGGTTTGCAGCTGGAGGTTTTTATGGGAAGAGCTTCAGCCCTGTGAGGAAATCAGCTGGAACAGGTCTGGCAGGATAGCTCTCCAAGAGAGAGCTCTCCTTGCAGAATACCAATGATTTGCATCTGAAATAAAGTGGCTCAGGAGCAGCTATTTCAGGAGTGGGGAGGTGGAGGGAGCAGAATACAAAACAACACCTGCCTTGGAGAATGGAAGTGATCCAAAAGGTTGGAGGGCACATTTGCACTCCTGCTAGCCTTTGTGGCAGAATAGCCAGGCTCTGTTTTCCATGGAGTCCCAGAGCAATTTGGGTTGGAATGGATCTCAAAGCCCATTCCACCCCCCAACACCTTCCACTATCCCAGGTTGCTCCAAGCTCCAGTATTCAGCCTTGCTTTGGACACTTCTAGGGGCAGCCACAGCTTCTCTGGTCAGCCTGTGCCAGTGCTCACCACCCTTTTCATTTGTTGCTTTTCTTGCCTTTTTCCCCCTGTCTCTGATGAAGGGACAATGTGCTGACCCCATATCCCAAACCCTGCCACTCTCACCCTGGAAATTACTCTGAGGAAGGCTCTGGGAAGGGCTCTGAGAAAGGGAAACACCTCTGTTTGCAGAGTGAGGTAGGTTCCAAGCCGCCTGTGCCCACTCCAGGCTCTCCAAGCCACATGCCAAGGCTTCAAAATCTTCCTGCTGGTTGCCAGGAGAATCTAATGGCAAAAGGAGCGGGGACAGAAGGCCAGCAGGAATTACAGCCTCACAGGAGGATGCTCTCAGCACTTCCCTTCCTCTGGAAGACTGGCAGTGGATTTATCAGGCACCTGGGCCACCCCACAGCCCTTGCAACCCTGTGAGGTGCCAGCATGTACAATTTTCTAAGCAGCTCCAGTTTTGGCTGCCGTCTGTGCCTTTCCCCTCGTCAGGCTGAGGTGAGAAATCTGCCTCAGGCAGGCTGTTTCCCCGAGGAGGAGCATGGAAGAAGGTTTTCAGACAGCAAGGCTGTGCCCCCAGGAACATTTCCAGCCCTCCAAAATTCCACTCCCCCAGCGATGCTGATCCCCAGGCTCCATCCTGCAGGGCTCACAGGACCATGGGTTCTTGTGGCAAGAGGCATCAGGAAACGTGGAGCGCAGCTCCAGCGCTCCTGATTTCACCTGAATGGGAAAAAGGGACCATGGAAAGCTGCTGCAGAGCTCCCGCTGTGTAGGAAAACTGTTGGGATGTGTCCATTGGTGCCAGGAGAGGACCTGGGCACTCAGTGCTTTGGACGAGGCGAGGTGGTGCCCAGATCCACGCTGGCCATCTGTTCCCTGCAGGACAGGCTGTCGTTCCAGGGTGCTGGATAAAGTGCCACATCCAGCCCTTTGCTTCTGGTTATCGGCTGGTGACAAGGGCTCCTGGCAGAATCAGAGCCAGGATTTAAAAGCTGTGATCCAAACCCTGCTCTGCTGCATGTTCTGGGTCATCTGCAAGGGCCACTCAGGGCTTATTTTCAGAGTCTGGCTCGGAAGTGGCTGAAACCTGATAAATTTATATCCGGGAGAGCCAGAGATTGTGGCAGTCACTGCTTCAGCTCTGAAGGAATTTGGAGAGGAGGAGAGGTTCAACAGAGAAGGGGACAGGTCTGGCTTGCTCTTGATTTTTCTTTCCTGGTGTAGTGATATTTTGCTGAAAAATCAGCTTTTTTTTTTTTTTAATAGTGAGTGCTAGAAAATATTCAGAAGCCCTTCCTTGCCAGAATGCTGTTCTTTTCTAAATCTTGTGCCTTCCAGATCTCCCAAAACAAACTGCTGTGGCCACAGGTAGCCTTGGCTTCAGTAGCCCAAGCTACCGTGCATGAAATCAGTCAGGCTGCTCCTGGGACTGGCAGCATCCAATATTTATGGCTTCTGGCCTGGCCTGTAGTGACAGGACAAGGGCAAGTGGCTTCCTCTGCCAGAGGGCAGGGCTAGATGGGATATTGGGGAGAAATTCCTCCCTGGCAGGGTGGGCAGGTCCTGGCACAGGGTGCCCAGAGAAGCTGTGGCTGCCCCTGGATCCCTGGCAGTGTCCAAGGCCAGGCTGGACAGGGTTTGGAGCAGCCTGGGATAATGGAAGCTGTCCCTGCCCATGGAAAGGGGGTGGAACTGGATGGTTTTGAAGGTCCCTCCCAATCCAAATCCTTTGATGATGATGATGATGATGATGATGATGATGATGATGATGATGGGTATCTGATTTTTTCCAGCCTTCAGGGCTGGGAAGTTGACTGTGCTGAAAGCTTGGGTAAGAGCAAGTTCGGGAAAAACATCTTTATAAAACGTCTTTAAAGTGTTTTGTTGATGCATTTCCCCTATTTTTCTGTCAAGCCTGAGGGGACTGATGTGCAACTGAAAACAGTTTCCGTTGTTTTCCATCTCCTCGAGGGCTGCTCCAGGCAGGCATCTTCGGGAAGGCGGCTCTGAATTGACTTCCAAATGAGAGTAATTAAAGCAAACGCGGCCTTTGCAGGGAAGAGCTCCCGGCTGGATGATGCACTCCGCTCAAGGTGATTGTCCCAGAGCAGCTCTCACGCTGTGGTGGGGATGGGATGGTTTAACACTGCACAGGCTTCTCTCCCCTTCCCGTTATTTTCCCGTTTCCACGAGGCCACAGCACATGCCTGGGATGTCCCTGACCTGCTTCAAGTGACTCTTACCTGAGCCTGCCTGGTCTCACTCAGCTACTGCCGTGGTTTTAAGGAGATTTAGTGTCCCCCACGCACCTGGGGCAAAGGGAGGTTGGGAGCAAGGTGGGATTTGGAAACGCTGTTGATTGTTGATTTCTTTCCCCACCAAAAACCAGAGGCCGATTTTGCAACCCCAGCACAAAGCAAGGGGAAGAAAGCTCTAAATGTGGCAAGAACTGCCAATTTCACAACAATTGTCAAGAAACACTGAAATATCCCCTTGAACTGAAATATCCCCTAAGGGTGGGGAAAATGTCAAGCCTGAGCAGTTGTCACTGGTTTGGTTTTTTTTTTACCTGCGATCTCACATTGCATCCCTCTTTGGGGATGTTTCTGTTCCTCCGACATTTCCTGACCTTTCTGGAAATATTCTTCCACCCCAAACAGAGGAGCAAGGGGCCTTGTCATGCCTCGGTTCTTCTCCTCACCTCTGCCACTGTTGCTCTCCCTCACAAATTGTCACTTGTCACCGTTTGCAGTAGAGACTTCTGCCTGTTTTGGTGCCTGGTGCTGGCTGCACAGCCCACATCGAGCTCTGACAAGTTTTATCAGACCCCTGTACCCTTGGCCAAGTTGGAGGAGGGGCAGTTTAGACTGGATATCAGGAAAAATTTCATGGAAATTAAAAATTTCATGGAATAATATCATGGAAAGTCTGGCCAGGGCAGTGGTGGAATGCCCATCCCTGGAAGTGTTCAGTGCGTGGATGTGGCACTTAGGGACATGGTTTTGGTGGAGCTGGCAGCACTGGTTGGAGCTGATGATCTTTTTCAACTTTTCCTCTTCCTTCAGCTTCCTATTTTTTTATCCAGGTGCTGAAGGCCTCTCCTAAATATTGCTGTTTTCTTGGATTTATAGTGTTGTACTTTCACTGCTGTTATTTTTTTGTGGGGGGTGGGGAGGGAAATGTGATAAAAGGAAGTAAAAGGAAAGGTTTCTCTTTCTGTTTTTTTTGGTTTTGGTTTTTAGATTTTATTTTCTTAAAGCCAGAAATGAGCTAATGGAAAATATAAAAGAACATGAAAATGCCCCAATTCTTTCAAAATAGCTCCTGGGTAATTTCCACCCTCAATCACAGATTTTGTGCAGCAGTAAAAAAAAAATAAACTGTGTATCTCCTGTGGAACACAGGGTTTTTCCTTTGTCCACGTGCCTTGGGCACTGACCTGGTGATGTGGGGAGGCTTTCCTTGGGCTTTGGTGGCTTTGAAAGCCCCGTTGTTCTTTCACAGGGATCCTTTATGCTGATCGTGCACATTCTGTGGGCATCTGTCAACAGGGGAGGGGGGAAATTGCTGAAATGGGTAATAAAGGAGATGAAAACAATCCGTGCTGGCCTCTGGATAATAACCAGCTGATATTAAGCCTAAGCCCAGCTGAAAACAGTTAATAATAAATGGGCATTAATTAAAGCTAAATTACAGGGGAAGGTGCAGGCCTGGCTCTCCATCCAATTAGGGGCCTGTAATTCGTAACAGGGAGAATCTGTCCAGCCTGTGAATAAATGATCAAAGGCTGGGGGAGCAACAGCAGGGCTGTGTCAGGGTTTAGATGGTGCCCTGGACAGGGAAGAGGCCAGAGGAGGATTAAGAGGGAATTGTAGCCAATTTGGTTTTACCACACGCACTGAGCTGGGCTGTGGGCCCAGAAGGTTTGGGATGAGTCCTGATGGGAATGAGATATTCCTTGGAGACCCCTCATGGTGGCAGCAGGAGGGAAAGGGCAAAACTGAGGCTGGCCCGAGGCTAGATATGACTCTGATGTGCTGTGTGCATGAGGAGGGAGAGGCAGAGCTGCCTCTCCCAGGATTGAGGAGCCCCTTGGCCAGGAAGGAGTTGAGAAGTGAGGATGTGATCAAAGAAGGAGGAACACAGCACTTCACCAGCTCTGGCAGCCTCAGTGCTGCCAAACTGAGGGGGACAGGCCACCAAGGGTGACTGAGCAGGGGCTGCTGGAAGGGCTGCTCTGAACCAACAGCTCCGTGCTGCTCACACTCTTGAGGGCAGAAGGCTCAGTTTTAAACCCACTGGTGCTGAAAGAAGCTTTGGAATGTGCCATCTTCCAAACACCTTTTTTTAAAAAAATGTGTTTAAAGGAGTTTCGGAATGCACTGTCTTCCAAACACCAGCTATGAGGAAAAATACAGAGTTTTGAAAGCTTCTATGAGGAAAAATACAGTGTTTTGAAGGCTTGGGGTGTTTAAGGCAGACCTTCACGCGTGTCCCATGAAGGAGAGATAGCATCAACAGTACCCAGAAAATGCTCTTCTGCTCCAGAAAAACTCCACATGTCTGCTCCTCCTCCTCCTCCTGACCCAGATGTGCAGTTCAGGCCTAAAGGGAACATCCTCCCTCAGGAACAACCGTGGGGATGTTCTGGTTGGGTGCAATGAGGAGAATGTGTTTTGGCACTCAGACTCAGCACAGCCGGGCCTTACAAGCACCCACAGAGGCAGCTGAGAAGGGTGCTCCAATTTGGACTTGTCCCCTGTGAAATTACCCACCAGATGGAGGCTGAGCCATCCATGTGGAGCTGGGCAGGGATCCCTCCTGGCTGGCACAGGGGAAGCATCAGGGCCTGCTGGGACCAGACCGACCCCAGAGGAAGGAGCCAGGGAAAAGGAGCTGGCAAAGCTTTGTCTCCTTGGCACAGCATTGCCAGAAGCAGCCAGTCCCAGGCTTGGAGCAGGAGTTCCAGGCATGTCCCTGCAGGCAGAGCACGAGGGATGCTCCACACATCCCATGCTGGTGGGCAAGGCTGGGTTTCCTGCAGCACGGCTATGCTGCCTCCAAGGAGCAGCAAGAGGGAGCCTGACTCTCCAAATACTGATGCAGCCACAGAGAATGAGCTGAGGCCAGAAATATTTTGATTATCCTTTTCCAAAGGAATCCGTATTTGCAGAGGCTTGAGCACAGAATCGCAGGATGGTTTGGGTTGGGAGGGATTTTAGAGATCACCTCATTCCAACTTCCCTGCCAGGGGCAGGGCTTGTTTCCTGGTGCCAGGCCTGGGCATGCTGAGAGCAACAGCAATTTTGTGGGATGCTCGGCTGAGGTTTAATAGTTCTGGGAAGGAACCAAAACCCTTGAGTCCTCAGAGGTACAGTGGCTCCCCCACAATTTCAGCCTCGGCACCTTTGACACTGAGACCCGATGTCTCAGAGAACATGGCTCTGTTTTGAATTTCTGCCACTTAAATCATGGAATATCGTGAGCTGGAAGGGATCCACAAGGATCATCGAGTCATGGAGTATCAATATAAAAGACTTCAGCAGGATGATGGGGTCCTGTTGTGTAGGAAAGTGCTTTCAATCCATTCAGCTGTATCCAAGATGATTTCTTTCCCTTACTGACCTGCGGAGATTATTCTGGAAAAACAATTCTTTAGATGCTGTGGCAAGAGGAATAAAAATAGCTGAACAGATGAACTAGCCTCCCTGGCAGTACAAATACTTCCAAGTGCTCATAGAACAGGGAAAATGAAGCCTATAGCAGGAAACAGAGGGAATCCCTACACAAAAGAAGGAAATTTGGGAAGAATGACTAATCTAGGAGAGGAAACTAGGTGCTGTGGCTGGCTGCTAGCACAGCAAGTGTCTCTCAAAGCATCAGCGTGCCTGTCGAGCTGGGTAAAACAACCTGGACTAGCAGCATTCTTAGAGAGGCAGGGCTCCTGGGATCTCCCAGGGGGCTTGGGGACAGAGGCTCCAAGAGGTCAGGTGAAGAATGGAGTGGGATGAAAACAGAGAATGCCTTTACATGCCAGCATGGGAAGTGCTTGCACCTGGGTGACATCGAGGTGATTTATGAGGGAAGCCCAATTAAGATTCCCAGAGCTGGGAGCTGTTTTTCCCGGGAGGAATGATGACAGGAGCAAAGCTTGCTGGCTCCTGCAGCCTCCTGTGGGTGCCTGCCCTGCGCTCTGGGCCTCTCCTTGCAAGAGGCACCAAAGTGCCCACAACAAACAAAGACACCTCTGATCCATTTTCCCATTCCATCCATCCCCCCTATGGTGTCAGCAGAGCTGCCTTCCCTTCCCAGGGCTCTCCACCCTTGGAATTTCTGGGGAGGGAAGTTGTGGAGCTTCAGCTTTGGCTTTAACCACAATTATTCAGGGGAATGGTTTGACATGGTGATGAACAAGAGCTCATATTTCAGAGGCGACTTGGCTGCATCCCTCACAGGCTTTGAGGAAGTGGGAGAAGAGATAAGAAAGTGGGGAGAAGCTGGAAAACAGGCCCTCACTATCTCCTCCACCTGGAACAAAGCACTGGGCAGCATTGCTTGAGGCGTGGACGAGACTGATGAGAAACTACTCCGTTTCATCTGCAGCTTTCTTCTGCCAAAACATGAGCTCATCAGAGGGAATAAATTCATGCAGAGCCCCCTCCACAGCCCATTCCTGACTTTTTGGAGAGCAGCATCCCACCGGCTTGGGGATGTCACATGAGCAAAGACACTGGAGAATCACCACTGCACAGTGGGTGTCCCACCTTGGTCACTGCCAACCCTTCCTTCCCTGTGTGCCAGGCTGGTCAAAACCCATTTAACCCCACCCCACTGCCTTCAGGGGGGGCTTGGCTGCTCCAGCAGAGGGGTCCAGCACAGCTCAGAGCCAACAGCCTCAGGCCCCGTCACCTTCCCGTACACAGATCCAGGATTCCGAGAACCTTGACCCTGCCTGGAGCAACCCTGGGGTCTGGAAGGTGGAGTGGCTGTGGTGTGTGGAGTTTGGGTCACGTCAGAGCAGGCTCCTGGCCCCAAGTCAATGATGGATGGATGTGCAGGGCCCCGGACCAGGGGTTATCTCAGCTATTTAGGTTATTCTAGGCATCTACCTTATCTTGGCGTTCAGCCCTCTCCGTGATCCTGGATTGTGGAGAACAGGTTTCATCCCCACGGCCTTCAGACTTTAACTTCCTTGTCTCCTCTCCATCAGGGAACTAAGGGGAGAAGTAAGAGGTCCCTATCCACAGCAGGGGCGTTGGAATGAAATGATCACCAAGGTCCTTTCCAAACCAAACCACTTTGGGATTCCATGAATTCATGAATTGGCTTTCAACAGGGGATGCAGTTATATCCTTGCAGGCTGAAAACGTCAGATGAGGCACAGTGGGAGCCTGTGGAAGAAGGGAGATGGGCTTGTGATGCTGATCCCACTCTCTTCTATTTTATGCACCCTAAAAATCTCTTTCCCCTGATCTTTTCGGCTGGGCTTTGGTCACTGCTCCCCTTCAGTCTTTTCGAATTAGAATTCCTTCAGAGGGAGATGTTCTCTCCTCTCTACCTCTGGATATCTTTCCCAAAAGGACAGAGTGTCTCCTGGATGATCACAGGAATATGAACAGGAACTTGTGGTCGGAACAGAGGCTTCAAGGCTGTCTGGGTCCATTTGGGTTTCACCTCTGTGGCTGGATTCTTGGATATATCACGGGGAGTGATTCATGCCTGGGCCTCTCTTCGTGGCAGGGGTTTGTATAACAGCTCTCTGTGATGTATAATAAGAGCTGAGTGAGTGAGTGATGAATTCTTCCCTCACTCTGGATATTTATAGCTTTTTCTCTTTCTCCTCCAGCGAGTCACCTATTTTCGCACGGCTTGTGGGCGCTCCGTGTCAGCGAGGCTCCAGCTCCTCTGCTAGGGCTGGGGGAGACTGGCCAGAGGCTCCAAAGTTTCTCAGGACTGGGAATGGTGCATTTTTAGATCCCCTTCTGTGTGAAATCAAGCTAAAAGCCATGAGACCATGCAGTTCTCTCTTTATTTTCAGTGGCTCCAAGGGTCACATTTCCCATCTGCTCCTGCATAGACTCACGTTTTCCTTCTCGCTTTGCACGGGAGCTGGCTCTCAGTATCCTGTTGAGGAATCTAGGATTCTGTTGGGATCAGGGATTCTGTTGGGATCATCCCTCCCAGGATGCACCAACTCTGACCAGACCAGGTGGGATGAGATCCAGAGCATGTGGTGTGGTACCCTCATGATCACACGTAACGTGGGCCAGGGCGGATTTTCGCCAGGAGCTTATTACTTCTCTTGAATCCCAAAAATGTGCCTGGATACTTTTTCACCTGGAAGGCTCAGGAAAGGGGAGCAGGTCACCAGCTAAGTTGCCAAGATGTCCATCCACCCTTCCATCCATCCCTCCCTCCATCCATGCATCCATCCCTCCATCCATCCCTTCATCCCTCCATCCATCCGTCCATCCGTCCATCCGTCCATCTGTCCATCCCTCCATCCCTCCATCCATCCATCCCTCCATCTCCAGGAAGGACATGCAGCATCATGTGGAAAGCTGGAGCCACAGGGACAAATGCTTGTGCAACAGAGCTTCCAGCCTCACGGGGGGGCCTCCTGTCTAAGCAGAAAAATAATTGCATTATATAATTACAGTTTTAAAATACTTCATTTGTAACGTTCTTCAAGGAGAGTTTTGTGTCTCCTTCCATCTTCTATTATGGGAGTAATATAAAAAAATAGACTAAAATGAAAGTAAAATGATATTTTGAGGGCTTTTTTTTCTATGCCTAGCCCACTGCTGCTGTTTTTTCCCCCACATTTTACTTTTTTTGTTGTTTTGTTGGGGTTTTTTTTTACACTGAGAGGACTTTCCCCATTGAGGATACTTTCAGCTCCCCTCTCCCTGGCCATCCCCCATCTTCAGGCTGCTCCAGGTTATCCCTCACCTCCCCCCTCCCTCTTCCCCGGGGGTTTCCTTGTACCATCCTCCTGCAGCTCTGCGCACTTGCGCCCGCCTCTTCCCACAGCCTGATTTATGGGGTTTATCTTTCCCTTTTACACTGCACCTGATTGCCGTGACCTCTGCTCCCTGCATAGCTCGAATTCCTCAGGGAGGGCTGTGGGCCACCAGGAGGGGCTTTCTCCTTCCCTGGGCCGCTCCAGTTGCCACCAAGGAGTCTCTCAGCCACGTCCATCCTCTGCCCAGGTGGCTGTGGAATGAGGGGAGATTTCCTGCCTGCCTTGAGCAGCAGAGAAGGTAAAAACAGGCTCCCCCCAGCCCACCCCAAAATCTCATCTGTCCCCCTTCCTGGAGCTGGGGAGGTGTGCTGGATTTCCCCTGGGATAGTGTCAGGGAGAGGCCAGTGACACTGTGACAGGAATCTTGGTTCTCCTGGTCTCATCAGTTCTTCCCTTTCTCTTCCCAGCCCCTGTGCAGGATCTCTCAGGTTTACACCTGGTACAGCCGGGGCTACTTACACAATGAGGGCTGGAGAATATTCTAAATTCCTGAGGGTGCTCCTGCTTGTCTGTGCTGGCAGTTTTCCCCTGGGCAGGATCCATCTCCCACCATATCCAAGGGATCAGGATGAATGAGCCCTACTCTGCCACATCCCCCTCAGCCACAGCTCACCCCCCCATGTTACAAAAAGGTCCATTTGGGAGGTGGACCAGGTCCAGCTTCCTTGGGGAATGCTCCTCTTCTCTGGGGATTCCTGCATCCCGTGCAGCAGCTGGGATTGTCCCTCCCTGGTGTATCCCTGTATCCCTGTCCAGCTCCGTGAGCTGAGGCACGGCCTGGGGATGGATCAGCAAGGACCCAGGCTGAGGTTGGGACACAGTAATTAATCATCACCCTCCATCCCTGATTCCCTTCCCTCCAACAAGCCCAGCTGAGGGTGAGCAAGAGTGGGAAAAATCATCCCTCTGTGGTCTGTGGGAATTGCGCTTCCCTGGGAGTCTCCCAGATGAGAGTGAAATAGTCACTGGAATTTAATTTATTTAATCTGCAGGCACTGGCAGAGCACCCACCAGTCCCCAGCACTCCACTGCAACCAGGGACATAAACTGAGGGCACAGGGACCCGAGGCTTTTTCCATCTGGGAAAAAATGTGCTTTGTCACTGCACACTTTTGCCCCGGACAAAGCTTTAGGGCCAGGGAAGTCTCTGATGCCAAAAATGAGAGCAGGCAGTGTTTAGGTCAGCTGGGATGGCTCTCACCAGATCCTCTTCTGACAGGGGTTTCCCACACTTGCTGGTGTTTAAGGTCTCCCCTTTTCCTTGGAAAAAGGAGCAGAACATGTGATTTTTCACTCTGCACTTTGGGAATTCCATGGCTCTCCATCCCACCCTCAGGACAGCGATTAGAGTTACTTATTGCAGACACAGTGGTGGGGTGCAGCTCTCAAAGTGGGACAGGGACAAGCCCAAACCTCTGGGAGAACAGGGTTTTATCTCCAGCTCTCCTGGGGCTTTGTGGGTGGAAAACCTCAGCCTGCTGGGGCTTGGTCACTGCAGTCACCCTCTGTTTCCTCTGACTGCCCTACTTTACTTGGCAGGACAATTTTTGATGCAACTTCTGCTGTTAGAAGGAACAAAACCACTTCCAGCAAGCTGTTGCAAAATCCTGAAACAGGAATAAAACTCAGGAGTTCATTTTTAGTTTGGGTTTTTTTTTTTTTTTTTTTTTTTTTTTTTTTAATGCTAAGTACTGGCTTCTTTCCAATCTGCTGCATCATGCAGGAGGCTACAAGTTCCCCTTCTGACATCTGAGAGGGAAGGTGGGGCTCCTCAGCATGAAAAGTTACCCCCAGGATGTGTAACTTGTGCTAAACCACAAAGCTTTGGATAAAATTCCCAGGAGCTGGCATCACGTGGAGGAGCTGGTGCTTGAGGGAAGGCAAGAGGCACAGTCCTTGATGATTCTCCCTGCATTAATCCCCTGCGCAGCTGGGCAGGCAAGGATCTCGTTGGAGGTGTTTAGGGCAGGAATGCGACATGAAACACTGGAAGTGAACTCGGGGGGTTTGGATTTCACCTGGAACAGGAGCATTTGGGACCTGGAACAGGCAGCTAGGCTAGGAGGTGCCCCAGCCTACGTGACTGGTTTGTGGTGATGACTGACAGCAAACTGCACTGCCAGACCTCTCACTGCACTAATTACACATCTGCAGGTACCCTGCAGTGATTCATTCCTGCCTGACACACTTTGGGAGCTGAGCTGGGCTCAAGGATCCCTGTCCCCACTGATTTTTCTTCCCCAGGAAGAGCCTTTTGCTGCCTTCTGTTTGTAACTGGGGGTGATGGAGCCGATGTTGTGGGGATACCCAGAGAGGGGAGATCCCGCCCTGCATACCCCTGCCACATCCAGCCCCACTGCCTCCTGCCCCAAGCCTGAGCTGGTGGCACCAGAGGAGCTGTGGCTGCTCCTGGATGCTTGGAATTGTTCCAGGCCAGCTTGGATGGGGCTTGGAGCAACCTGGGACAGTGGAAGGTGTCTCTGCCCTGGCAGGAGGTGGAATGGGATAAGATTTAAGGTCCTGCCAACCACAATTATTCTGGGATTTTGTGATTCTGATATTCTCCTCCTGTCTCATCCTGGGAATGGTTGCCATGGGGCTTTCCTGTGTTTTGGCTGATGCGGTGCTTGGTACTGTATCCATGGATTTACTCAGTTCTGCCTGTAGGAATTCCAGCTGGTATTTCTTCCTCCTCCTCCCAACCTGCACTAAGATCGTGTCTGATGAGCAGCCTGGCTGGGAAAATGTGATTGGGATTGATTTTGTTGCCTGCAGCCAGTTTTGATTGGAGATTCTGCCACTGTTATGTTTTAGAAGTCGATTTCCTTGTAATTCTTCCACAGTGAGGACTTGTTGCCTTCCCTCTAAGACGTTAGGCTGTGAGAAGTCTGGGCTTAAAACTGAATTTTTTCTTCATTCTGTTCCTTTCTCACAAAACTCATTGCACCCAGCCTGGCCAGGGCTGGGGGTTCATTCTCTCTTCTTGCTTCCCATTTCTCCTTCTGCAGGGGAAGGGACTCTCTTCCATCCCACCTGCTTGGGATGTCCCCCCAGAGCTGCTGGAAATGATGTCCCATGCCTTGCCTGTCCCCAGGGAGGTGAGAGCAGCCTGAAGCAAGACCCTGTGTCATCAGGTCAGCCTGAGAATCAGCAGTCCTGAAAGTCAGCAGGAAAACTGACAGGAGAAGCCTGGAGCACAGCCCTGGGAATTCTGCCTGCTGGGAAAGGTGGGGATGGGATTTAAGGGCCTTGCTTTAAGGCTCCATTACACCTTGTGCATGTCCAGAGCTTGTTTGTGAGCAATTAAGGCAGTGTCTTAAGCAGAGCCCATGGAGAGCATGATTTAGTAATTAATAGTAATTAAAGGCACGTTATCCCTGGATGTGCTGTTGGGGATGGAGTGAGGAATTCAGGGTTAGGCTTAACCCCTCCCTGATCTGAAAAGGCACAGATCAGTCCCCTTTTCAGATGAAGAGAGGGGGAAAAAGAAAATATCCGAGCCCTGTAGAATTCCCTGTGTTATTTTCCCAATCAGACCTGAGGCTGCCTAGGTTCCTCTCACCCAAAAGACACCTTTTAAAGGATTTCCCTTTTCAGAGTTGTGCCAAGCAGCACAAAGCTCCCAGGCCTTTTCCTCCAGTCAGAAATCTCCTTCTTTTCAGGTAATAAATCTGTTTATTGAAGCTCTTCTTCTGCCATGAGACCTCTCACAAGTTCTATATTTGCCCTTGCTCGGGCTTTTCTGTGAAAAAATCCCAAACAAATAAATGTGTCAAGGCTTCTGGTTTCTGCGCTAGGAGGCTTTTGGAGAGTAAGTTATTACATTGGACCTGGAAGCTGGATTTATTTCTGCTGTGTTCCCAAGGACCAGCCTGTAGGGAAAAGCCAGTCTAGAATCTTCAAGGATGCAAAAGAACACAGGTTTAGGGGGAATTTGGGGAGAAAAGTAATTTTTGGCGGCTTTTTAGTTTTTTTTTTGGTGCAATTTAGCAATTGCATCCACAATGGATGCAAAATACAAGCAAGAAAGAGGACTCAGGAAGGTCCCCATTAATTAATTCATTAATCTCCCTGGCATAATCAGAAATAACTTTTCTGGGAAGGGCAAAGCCTCAGGAGCAGCAGAGCTGAGGGAAATGAAAGACAAACTCCATTTGACTGCTGCTCTCCTTTCCTTATTATCTACACATAAATTACCCACATTCTTTGCAAGCCAGGTCTTGTCTTGACTGAGGGAGTTCAGACCATCAGAAATGCACCAGTTTTCCTGCACATTTCCCGACACAAGGAGCTCCAAGGGGGCAGGAGGTTGGAAGCAGGGGGGGAACTGGGATAGGCTTTCTTCTGCTGCCATTTATCAGTTTCCTGGCATTCCTGGGCTACCAATACTGGAAATTTCTGGATGTCCCAGTGTGGAGAATACCCCCCTTGTGCCCTGGCCAAATTTCATTATGTACCTTCAATAATGCAAAATTCCTCCCAAAATTCCCAGTGAAGAGGGATAATTCCCAGCATTATCCAAATGCCCAAGGTCACTGTGGCTCCCTTCTTGACCCTCCCCCACCCTCACTGTGGAACTTTGCACCCAGCATTTCCATGAAATGGCTCCTTTTTTGATGAATCCTCAGGATTCATCAAAATCCTGATGGATGTGGATGGCCAGGGAAGAGCAGCACTGGCTGCTTTCCAAGCAGCTCCATTGCAGATGCCAAGGTTTGCTCAGGGGCCTCTCTCCCCCCCTGGTTAATGGATCACCAGGACATGACCTGGCTGAGCCTGCTGGGAACAGGGGCTGGGTAAACACCCACTCCATGGGCAGCATTCCCACTTCTGGGCTTGGTGGAAATTGGGGGTGCCCTAGGCAAACAGACAGACAGACACACCCCCCCAGAACACCTCATTCTAGCCCCAAAAAAGCATCCCTGCCACCTCCAGCTGAGAGTCTGGAGGATACTCTGAGTTTCTTGTCTCAGAGCAGAAATAATTTCCCAATTCTAATTTGGGACCAAATAATTGAATGGGGGCATAGATGCGCCACTGAGATCTGTGATTGCCTCCACAAACACATACATGGGGTGGGGAAAGCTGCTGGAGCTAAGGGATAACCCAGCACAGGATGGGAAGAGCCATCCATCAGGAGAAACACAGAATTGGAATTGGGCTGGAAATGCCAACCACCAGGAGAAATACAGAATTGTAGAGTTGGAAAATATCTTTAAGATCATGCAGTCCAAATACTCTGCCCAAAACTGCCAAGGTCCAACCACTAAACCATGCTCCCAAGCGCCATATCCACACCTTAAAGCTCCTCTTCAAGAGCTAAGGGGATATTTGCAATAAATCCTTCCCTGTGTCCAATTATATATATATATATAAATATATATATATATATATGAACCAGAACATGGATGGGGTATAAACACCCATATATAAATATACTTAAATATATGAAAACCCCCCACACACATGTCCAGAACTTCTTTGCCAGAAATTACAAATGAGGAACTCAAATATCTCTGTGGTGTCATCAGCCCTCTCCCTCCCCTCCTCCCATGTCACTCTCTCCATCATCCAGCTAAAAATAAAGGAGCCTTGAGCACCCAAGTCTCCCATGGGCCCCTGGATGTTAACATCAAGCCTTGGTGTTGGCAGCCCCCCCCCAGGGCTGGGAGCACCAGCCTGTGTCCCTCTGTTCCAGCCCCATGGTGTGGGATGAGGGGGCCCCAAATCCTCTTCTCCCAGGCTTTCCCTCATCCAGTCCTCAGAGGTTAGAAACCCCCAGGCAGCAGTGACAAAACTCCAGCAGGAATCTTCTTTCCCCCCCTCCCCAATCCTCCCCGTGGGTTTATGGACCCCTCATGCTCCTCATTGTCACTCCAGGACTTCCTGGCCATCAGCTCCCTGGCACACAAAAAATGCTGATGCTCAGGTGTAATAAATAGTTTCAGCCCTCCCCCCGCCCCTGCTTTGCCCTCACAGGAGAAGAGGGACAGGGCCCCAGGCGGCTTTTTTGTCCCGCAGGAAGTTCTGCAGCTGATGAAGGGCAAATTCTCAGCTCTTTGGACTCTTTGCATCCCAGTCCCGTGATGAAAAATGGGCAGCACCTCCAGAGAGGCCGGGCTGGGTGGGAAGATGTCTGGTGCCAGAATCTGCAGGGAAAACTGGCAGAGCATGATTTTATACCACCCTTGCCACCTCATTCCCAGTCTGAGCTACTCTGGAGCTGCTGGAAGTCCCAGAAGGAACACAGCAGGTCCCAGGGCTGGGCTGAGGCAGCTGAAGTCTCCCCACCCCTCTGGAACCATCCCTTGGCCATTCCTGGGAGGGAAGGCCCTGTCCAGATTCAAAGGGAAGGCTGAAGGCCATTTGCTCAGGAGATGTGGCTGTAGATGGGGAACAACCATGCACAGAAGAGAAATTTAGGAAGGAATTCCTGTCTGTGAAGGTGGGCAGGCCCTGGCACAGAGTGCCCAGAGAAGCTGTGGCTGCCCCTGGATCCCTGGAAGTGTCCCAAGCCAGGCTGGAGGAACCTGGGATAGTGGAAGGGGACCCTATCCATGACACGGGGTGGGATGGGATGATCTTAAAGGCCTTTCCAACCCCAACCACTCTGGAATCCTGAGAAGAATGGTGTTTGGGTGGCGAGTTGCTCCTTTTGGTGTTCATTTCTCCCCAGCACCCACCGTCCTCTTGAGCAGCTCCCTCCTAAGCAACCAGGTGTTTCCCAAGGATGGCTGGGAGGAGCATGGCCCATCCCAGGAGGATGGAAACCTGCAGCTCTGCCACTCCCTCCCCAGTCCCTGGACATTGTCACCAGCCAGCAGAAGGGTGGGGAAGCTGCCAAAGAGCTGGAAGGGCCCCCTTTGCTAGGAGGGGCTCTCCAGGAGCTGTTTGAACATTAACCAGCACAACAATGGCCCTGTGTTCCCAGTTCCCACTGCCATGCCGGGCGTTCACCCCTGGCTGGGGGATTGCAGAGCTCTGGGCTGCTCCCAGCCCTGGACACACAGCCTGGCACGCTGCTGGGGCGGTGACAGGAGTTTCTGTGCCATCCCCTCTGCCTGCAGGTGTGGGCTCAGGGGGTGAGGGCAGGTTGCTGGCTTCCCCCTGGCAGCCATCCCTTGGAGGATACGGCTGGAGGGATTTTGTGGAGAGCTCAGAAATGGAGCAGCTGAGGCTGTCAGCCAGCCCTGATGTAGCTCTGGTGCCCATGGCACAGCAGGAGGACCTGGATCTGCAGGAATCTCAACTTTCAAACCCCTTTCCCCACCAGGGAAGGTTTAGCAAATCCTGCTAATAAAATCCTGCAGGTTTAGCATCTTTGCCATGGGGATCTGAGAAGCACACCAGCACCAATTTCTTTCTAAAGCCTAGGGAGTAGGGAAAATGCTGGCAATTTCCTTTTATTCCTGTGGAAAAGAAGTCTGGGGCAAGTTGAGTGATGTGACCGAGGTTAGGCAGGAGTATAAAAAACCTGCATTTAGACCCAGCTTTGTGTCCTGCTCTCTTCCTGGCAGCAAAATACTTGAAAGCAATACCGGGTGGGATCAGGAGCTTTGGGAGTGCCTGTTTTCCCAGGCCCCATCTTTTGGGGACGCTCCGGCACCATGGGATCATGAGAATGAGAGCAGCTCACTCCAGCTCTGAAATTTGGGCAGAGCAATAAAAATAATCCCAGAATCCCAGAATGGTTTGGGTTGGAAAAGACCTTAAAGCCCATCCAGTGCCACCCCCTGCCATGTGTAGGGACACCTTCCACTATCCCAGGCTGCTCCAAGCCCTGTCCAACCTGGCTTGGAACACTTCCAGGGGTGGGGCAATCACAGCTTCTCTGGGCACCCTGTGCCTCACCACCCTTCTGTTATTTATTTACTGTTTTTATCACTATTTATTAATAAATACACATGTTATAATATTGTTAATAATAATAATAATAACAACAATAATTAGAATTCCTATCTATTATATCATTCACAGCAATAAATGAGGGTGACTAAGAATAAATGAGAAGGATCTAATCTGTGGGCTGAGGAAGAGCTCTCCGCCCTTCTCACAAATTCCCGTTGTGCTTCCAGTGCTTTGGGAAGCTGTGGGATGCCATCAGTCAAGGCTGTCAGGGAGGGAGGATAGGGGGTCATGGGACACATGAGATTCCTCCTGGTCACCTGGTGGGGGGCCCAGGCTCCATAACTCACCTTCTGGCAGTGTTTTAATGTCGTCGCTGGAGAGTTTGATGGGCTTTGTGAGCTTCCCTCCCTGAAACCTCACACGAATTTCTGAGGGAAGCAAACACAGGCTAAGCTGAAATAAACAGAATGGTTTATTAGAGCAAATATTCCCAGGCTGAGCTCTCCATATTCAAACATCCTCGTGCTGAAATGTCTCAATTTTGCTCTGCCAGGCCAGCACGAGGCCTTTTTCTTTTGCATGATGTGTGTGCAAAGTGCTTAATGTAACTCACAGCAGTGGCCTTTTGCTATTCAGACAAAAAGTTCTGGTGCTTTGGGGGTAATTCCCATTGAAGATGCTCCAGGATGAAGCTGCCTGAAGCAAAGCAAACAACATTTGAATCACTGTGGGATTTTTTTTCTTTCTTCTGGTAGCAGTTTCTAGCCTGTTTTAAAGTGAGGGTCATCCTCAGCCCAAATCCTCATCCCAAAATTTGGCCAGAAGCACCTGGTGCTGTGCAGTAGCTGCCAGTGCACTACACCACAGTCCAAGGATCCAGCGCCCTCCGGATTGCATTAACCAGGATGATCCTTTTAAAGATCCTTGCTTGGGAAGCAAATCCCATTTGAAATAAAGCAGAGGGATTTAGCTTAACGAGGCAAAGCCAGGGAAGAGAAGCAGAAGGACTTGTGTGGCTGAGACAGCACGAGGCAAGGCAGAACCTGCAGCAGAGGGCCTCCGGGGCTGGAGGAGATGGCAGAAAGCTGCGTGCCTGCAAAAGTGGGACACACCAAGCTGGGAAGGCTCCCTTGTCCACGGAAACACTCGGAGATCACTCAGCAGCCTTCCCTGGTGGCCTTCAGAGATGGGGGTGTCCGTCAGGGACCAGCAGAGGAGCAACAAGGGACACACTGCTGGCTCCTCTCTGTTTTTTCCTGTCCTGACCCCATCTCCTGCTGGTCCCAGACCTGATCCATCCTCTTGGAATGTCCCGGGTCCTTCTCAGCTGATGCAGCCCACAACGCAACTGCTTTCTCGCTGTTTTATCTCCCGCGCAGGGGCAGCATCCTTGGGCACTGCACATCCTTGTGTCACTGGGTGACCCAAGAGCCACCAGGGTGGCCGAGCATCACGCTGGGGACTGTCCCTCGCTGTCTGGCCGCTCTGCCTGCCCGGCGAGGCGGCGCAGCCCCATCCATCGGGGCGCCGCAAGGTCAGCAGCCCCTTGCGCGGTGTTTTCATGACAACCGGCCCAAACACCGCCTCCCCCCTGCTGACAGAAGCAGTCTGGCCAGCAGGATAGGCTGCTCCGAGGAGGATGTCCGTCCTTGCCGCTGGAAGCACAAGGAGCTCTGCTGGCCACGGGGCACAGCCCCTCCCGCCCCTTCCCGCAAACCCTGGGAGAAATCCCAGCTCGGCTCTGTGGGAGGGGGTAGGTGCAGCTGCAGAGTCGCACACACGCGGTCACAGCCTCTCGAAAGCCACAGCCCAAACCCTGGCAGCTGTTTCTCTTCCCCCGTCACAGGGAAAGGGATGGTTTCCCCTTTAAACCAGGAGGAAAGCCCACACACATACCCCCCTCAGCTCCATGTGGTGCCCAAGGGACCAAAGTCCAGCTCTCCTGGCACACAGATAAGCCCAGGGACACAATGTCAGCATGCACACCTCCAGGCCAACTGGAAACCCCCCAAAAATCAGCTTCTACCAGGTGTGATCGGGTGAGGACAAGTCTCTTCAGGCTAAGGAAGTTGTGGGCACTGCAGCATCCACTGCTGGGCTTTCAGATCCATGAAACCAGGAGAAGCACATGGTGTCCCACGGAACATGGGGCCAGAGGATGGTCAGAAGCGTCTTCAGGAGCACCGGGATGTGTGGCAGAGGGATAGGAGCCCGTCGGTGACACTCTGTGTGAGGAAGGAGCCCGTGGGGAACGGCACCTTCCAGAAGCTCTCCGTAGGGTCAGGGGCCAGCTGAGCAATCCACAACTCAATCCTGGTCCAGCTCAGCTCCAAGGGATTTCTGAGCCTTGAGAACAGCTCAGCAGCTGCAGTGCTGGATAAGCCGTTAGGTTCAAAGAATCATGGAATCTCAAGAGCTGGAAAGGATCCACAAGGATCCAGTCTAACCCCTGGCCCTGCACAGACACCCCAACAATCCCAGCCTGTGCATCCCTGAGTGTTGTTAAACGCTCTTGGAGTTATGTCAGCCTGGGGCTCTGAGCATTCCCTGGGGAGCCTGGGCAGTGCCCCAGCACCCCCTGGGAGAAGAACCTTCCCTTATCTCCAGCCTGACCCTGCCCTGACACAGCTCCAGCTATGCCCTGGGGTCCTGTCACCCCTCAGAGCCCCCATCCCTGATCCTGCAGAGCAGACACCACATCCCTTCACCCAGGCACTGCACACCCCACAAACCTCAGGCAGGGTGAGAACACCCCAAGCCCTTCCAAATCTCACTTTCACAAGTCAGGCTCATCATTTTCCCTCTGGCTGCTTCGTCATCATTTAAAAAAACAAACAAAAAAAACTAAAAAAGAGAGGAAAAAGTCATTTGCCACCCAGCTCCACCGCTCCCCTCCGAAATGTCACCCTGGGTTTCCTGTGTCAGCAGCCACCCAGGAGCAGAGGCAGCCTGGAGCTCTGTCTGCAGCATCCTGTTCCCAAGTGGTGTTTTAACCCTTGCAGACCTGGCTCTTTGCCACCAACACTGCTCGCCCGAGGCCACTCGTTTAAAAAAAGCCTAGCTGAGCAAAAATGGAAACTTTCTCTCTGCGTGATCGCCCCCTTAACATGGACTCAAAATCAGAGGAGGTGGTGGAACAAAATCCCCCCCCCCTAAAGAAGTATTCTCCTTTCTCACAGACAGCAGCACAGATGCAGAGACATTAAGTGACCTGCAAAAGAGCTCAGATTTCATTAACCAGCAAATTATGGACGTCCCCCATGTCCTAGCGGGCTGCCACGTGACAGACCCGTGACACTGGATCTTCAGCAGGTCACTTCTCTGTCCCCTTGCCTTCTCTCCTTGGGGAGGCAGCAGGAACCTCCTTCAAACCACACAAAACGCAGCCCTGATACTGAGAAATGAGCAGAACACTGGGTTTTTGGTTGTTTTTTCTTGTTTTTTTATCAGGCCCTTTCATTGTATAAATAATTTATTTCAGTTCACAGCATTATGTCTGCATCTTTAAAAAAAAAACAACAAAAAACAAAACAAAACAAAATAACAGAAGAGGATATAAAGATGGGAGGAACAGAGACTGATGGACAATGGTGAGGGCAGGACACGGGCAGCGGGATATCGCGGGTGGGAACACAGCAAAGGGAGCTGGGGGAACGAGACCTGCCAAAAAACCCCAGGTCATTCATAATCTGAGAAGATGCACAACCTTGCAAAGAGCCCAGGCAGTTCCCCTCGGGAGCTGCTCTGCTGAGGCCCCTCTTCTTGCAGCCCACCGAGGGCGACGCTCGTCTTCACACAGGGAGGGGGGAAATCGGGTGGTGGTGGTGGTGGAACGCTACGGAAACACCACGGAAGCCAGGAGCTGCTCGTTGGAAAAGTCTTTTTAATTATTGCAGGAAGCAGAGTGGCTGGCAAGGGCACGGGCAACAGCATCCCACCCGGCTCAGCCGAACCTTCCAGCACTCTGCCATCTCTCAGCTGGGTGGAACAAGCTCCCAGGAAGGACCCAGCTCCGTAAAAACAGCCTTTCCAGCGCCAGCATTTGCTAAGCCGAGGCCAGCCAGGAGGTAAAAAACCCCACCAGTAACAGCCTGCACGTGTCACTCCTAAAACCTGATCCCTCTGGAGCTGCTGGGGTCAACACACCTTTTACATTTCGAACAGGTCGCTCTCCCAAAAATGGGTTAATACATGTGGCTTCTGTGGCATCAAAAATAAATAATTCTTTTCTCTCGCTCTCTCTCGCTCTCTCCAGCAAGTACCAAAGTGTTGGAGGTGAAGACAAAGCAGGGAAACCCGAGGAAGCGGGAAGAGAGCCACCTGAACGGATGGGACCAGCCCACACAAATCGGGCTCGTGCCGGGAACTCAAACCCCACCAGAGGAGAACAAACACAACTCGGCTGCAACATTTGTTCCCTAACAAACCCCCCCCCCCCCCCCCCCCCCAAAAATGCTGTTTGAAGGTGCTTGTTGCTGCAAGGGGAGGATCAACTCCCCAAAACCCGAAGGGCATTTTGCTTTTGTCTGCTTGGTGCTTTCCCCTTGGCTGCTCTGGGAAGGGGTTTGCAGATGGGAAAGCAGGTGTAAAATCACCGGAAAATGCTGCCTGCCCCCAAATTCAGGATATTTGGCCCCTGAGGGCTGCCTGCTTCAGCTCTGTGGGAAGCCAGGACCCTGGGGAGCCGGAGCCCAGGCTGGAAAACAGACAGCAAGTGGATTTTGGTCCCCAGCCCCATGCGGGTACCAAAATGTTCACCTGCAGGAAAAGGCAGCCAGGCCTGACCCTGCCCGGGCACTTAGGCTGCTCTGCAGGCAGAGCTTGCCCATGTGGCTACTGGGGGAAGTGAGTGGCTTTTAATCAGGTTTGAATCTTTATTAAAAACCTACCAGAAACACCACCACCACCCCGCTATGCCTCTTCACCCCCTGCCATCTTCCCTTTCCAGCAGATTTTTCACGGGCTCTGGCCACCCCTGTCTGCCCCCCCCTCCCCCTCCCCCCCCCCCGCCCCCCCCCCCCCCCCCGACTTGGCCTCCTGCCCCACTGCAGAGCAGCACAGTGGCCAGAACCCCAAACTCTGCCTTTCTTGGGGTTTTACTAAGTAACCCCTCGTCTGGATCACTTCCAATGCTGCACCTGGGAGCACCCTGTGCACAGAGACAATGCACACCTGTGCGGGTGCTTTGCTGCAGAACGTTACAACACCGAGCCTTTGAGAAATGGGGGGGGTCCTGCACCACCCCCCAACGCTTCCAGCAGCGTTCACCCCAAACCCTTCGGTATTTTTTCTTTTTCCTTTTTTTTCCACCGTTTTTCTGAGCCAAGAGCTTAAAGCTCTGCACCATTCAGCAGCTGCACAGCACCCCAGTGTCGCATCCTCCCCCTCAACCCGTCCTTGCTCTGCACCCTAAAACGCCAGCCAGGGTGGGTGGATGTCCCCCTACCCATCAAACCCACCCCTCCAAGACATTTTCTGCTGGTCCAGCCCCCCCCCTCCAAGCTTTCAACACCCCTTCCCACCGCCACCCGCGGGGGAGAGATCCAGGGATGCAGGGATAAGGGCTGCAAGCCCCCTCCCCGCTGACCTTGCCGAGCCACGGTGCACCCGTACCCCCCCCCCGCAGCATCGACCCCCCGCCCCAAAATGCATGTGGGGGGCTGGCATCGACGCCCCCAAATGCCCACGGTTCAGGATCCAAAAGCACGCTGGGCTCCGCTCGAACGCACTTCAACAGGGTCCTGCCCTGTTGGCTCCCCCGCACACAAAGGCTCGGTGGTCCCGGCGGATGGGGAGGGGGGGGATTCATCCCATTTTTCCACGTTTCCAGCCCAAAGGAGTCCGCATCAGACCCTCAGGAGCACGGGGCGGTGGGAGAGGGGAGCTCCGGGATCTGGGCTCGGCTGGCGGGAGCTGCTTTGTTATCACCACTATTGTCTGTCCTTTGGGGAAGGAGGAAAAAAAAAACGAAGAGGAGGAAAAAAAAAAAAAAAAGGAAAAAAAAAAAACCAAAAAAGAACGATTAAACCCAAAAGATTCGCTTTGGTTCTGGCTCCCCCTCGGTTCCTTTGTCTGCTCCCCCATCCCTCCCCGCCTCGGCTGGGCTTCTACCGCTTCTTCTTCTGCTTGAGGGACTTCCTGCGCTTGAGGATCATCTCGTAGAGCTTGTCCATGCCCTCCGTCAGCCCCTCGCCGATGATGGCGCAGGCGGGCTGGATGTGGTAGGTGGTGGAAGGGGTCAGCTCGTGGAGGGCCAGCTGCTTCTCGATCTCGGCCACCGGCAGCGATTTGGGCAGGTCCTGCTTGTTGGCGATGACCAGCAGCGGGGTGCCCTGGTTCTCCGCGAACTTGGTCACCTTGTGCAGCTCCGTTTTGGCTTCCTCCAGCCGGTCCACGTCCACTGAGTCCACCACGTAGATGATGCCATCGGTGCAGCGGCTGTAGGACTTCCAGAGCGGACGCAGCTTCTCCTGGCCGCCCACGTCCCAGAAGTGGCAGCTGATGCCCTTGGCCGTCCCGTTGCTGAGCCGGATCTTCTCCGTGTTGAAACCGATGGTGGGCACGGTGTTGACGAACTCGTTGAACTTGAGGCGGTAGAGCACCGTGGTCTTGCCCGCCGAATCCAGGCCCAGCATGACGATGTGCAGGGACTGGAAGGCGGAGATGTTGGAGGAGATGTTCCCCATGGCCACGGCTCACGGCCGCGCTCACAGCCCCGCGCCCATCCCCGCGCCGCCGGCCCGCAGCGGGGACACGGCTCGGGGCGGCGGAGGGAGCGGGGAACAGGGAACGGGGATCTGGGAACGGGGATGTGGGGTCACGGAGCGGGGACACTCAGCTCGGCTCCACGCGGCGGCAGCGCGCCGGGACTGCCGACCCCCGCCCCGCCCGGCAGGAGGAGGAGGAGGGAAAGGAGGAGGAGGAAGAGAAAGAGGAGGAGAGGAGGAGGAGGAGAGGAGGAGGAGGGGCCGCGCCGCCGCCTTCCTCCCGCTCCGCCCCGCGTCCTGTCCGGATCGCCGCTGCCTGCACCGCCCCTGCCTGAGCTTCACCTGGCCTGCCTGCGCTACACCTGGCCCTGCCCGAGCTTCTGCTCCTCGGGGACCTCCGGGAGCGCCACCCCGCTGTGCTGGAGGCTTGGTTCTCCTTGTGTTTGTCATCGTGAGCGACCGCAGCAAGCAGTTTAAAAAAAAAAAAACTTAAAAATAGTAACTAAGCCAAGGTGTTGGCTGCTCCTTCCCTGGAAGTGTTCAGGGCCGGGTTGGATGGGGCTTGGAGCAGCCTGGGATAGTGAGAGGTGTTCTTGCCCATGGCAAGGGGTGGAACAAGATGTTTTTTTCAGGTCCCTTCCAACCCAAACCGTTGTGGGATTCTGGGATTATTCACTGCACCGGGAGACACCAGGACTGCGCCAGAAGCTATTCAGGCACGGCTCTTCAGGGACACCTGGTACCAGTGATGATTCGAGCTGGAAAGCAGCAGAGCAATGTGGAGCATCTGTGTCCCCTGCAGCAGTCACAGCGTCCCCAAAGCAGAGAGATGCCCCGAGGGGAAAAAACTCACCTGTGCTGGATCCAGGGCAGGGCTGGCACTAATATTTATTTATAAGTTTGGGCCCTCAACCCCTGTAAAAGTTCCTGAGGTCTCCACGGCCGGACAGCCAAACTATGGAATTCCTGTCCCAGTTACTCACAGCAGGGACCTTAGAGATCTACTTCCAGCCAAAGATCCAGTTCCATCCCCCTGCCACCTTCCACTACCCCAGGTTGCTCCAAGCCCTGTCGAACCTGACCTTGAACATTTCCAGCCAGCCACAGCTTTTCTGGGCAACACCTGAGCCAGAGCTGTTGCTTTTATTTCGGCTCTCCCTCCTGAGCCAAAAAGCAGCCGCAGGCCGGTTGCTACAATATTACCCATTGCCTCTTTTACAGCGTTTGTAAAATAAATGTCGACTCTATGTGACAGCTTAGCCAGAAAGCCCCAGAGAAAGAAGTGCACTGCAGAAGACAGATAATTTAAGATGCTTTCAACCCTCAGTGTGTTGTGAGGATTTGTCGGGCTGAAGTGGGATCATTCCTCACATTCATATTTCATCCCGAGGATGGGTGTAGAGGTAAGGCTACCTATTAACAGATGCCATCATTAAAATACAGGCAGCTTGCTTTTGCAGCCCTCAGAGGTGTCACTGGGCACAGTTCTGTGGAAATCACCATGTGGTAATAGCAGGAAAAGAGCAGGGAACTCTGTGCCCGGCAGGTGGGAGAAACACTCTTTGGCACGAGTGAGGCGGCATTGCCAATTCAAAATCGAGGCAAAGGCACTGGATGGGCTGGGAAATGGAAATATAGGGCTGTCCTAGGGTGATCCTTGAGCTGGTGTGAGCTCAGGCTTTACTCTGCCACCACGCCAGAGAAATGAGGTTCCGAGAGCACGCGGAGAAAGCCGTAAATGATCACCTGACTCCAGGACCCGGAGCATTAAAGAAAAATTTTTTTAAAGTGCCAGAAATGGAAAAATAGAGTCATATCTGTGAGTGGCAGATCCGGCAGTGGCACCGCTCTCATCTCTTCTGTCTGAATCGCTCCAGCAAAAGCTTCCTTAAAGGCTGCTGGGAAGGATAATCCCAAAGCGAGGGCAGCCCGGGCTGCTCCCAGAATTAGTGGCTAATCTGTGTGCAATAGGGCTGGGATTTAGGAATTTACTTTCGGGTTGTGAGCCCGTGCTCGAGGCAGGGAGTGCAGATGCTGTTTCAGCCAGGTAGCGCTCCCCAGGGAATTCCCCCTCTCCTTCCCTCCCTCCTCCTTCATCGCGCTGCTGGAGACAGCTTGGAGCCCCAAGAAAAGCCACACAGGCCACCAAAATTCCTGTCCCCGCCATTCAAAGTCTGAAGGGGAGTCTTCCCTCCCGCGCACCCCTCCTTTTTTCACGCCGGTTCTAAATAAAGAATTAGAGATTAGATAGCCAGGCTGATCAAACCTGGGGGTGTTCTCCAAACCGGCCTCAGATGAGACAATCCCGAGGGGATGGAGATAAGCGGGAGCGTCGCAGCGGTGAATTATGGTGCGGCTAATGCCAGCTATCCATAAATAAGCTGGTAAAACCTCCGCGGAATATTAAGCGCAGAAATAACAGCGTTAATCGCAGCTGAGAGGAGCCTGCCAAGTCCATTCGGTGGCAAATTTAGGCAGAGGAAACCCATCTTTTCCGTAAGCCCCCCGCCTCTCGCTGCTTTTTCTCCCCCATCGCCGCCCTTCCACTCCTATCAAGGTTAAGCAGCCAAGGTTAAAGGCAGCATTAGCATCTAAATGTGCGTCTGAGGATGTGACAAAGGGACCGCTGCTGGTCCCCAACATTTCGCTCAGGCGGCGCGAAGAACTGTCGCTGCCATAGTAACTGTTTTCAGACGTGGCAATTATTTCTTCCCAGCTTTCCCCCATCCTATCTCCCTTCCCCCAGCTCATCCTGCGCTTCCAACTATCTTTCTTTTTTTTTTTTTTTTTTCCCATTCTTTATCTTTTTTTCTTTTCATTTTTTTTTTCCGTGGAGGGAAATACAAAGAGTCCCGGAGCTAAGGGAGGGATGCTCCCCGCGCTTCCACGGCCTCGCAGGGATTATCCCTAATAGTGACTTTTAATCTGCATCCAATTAGCCCTTCATCACCCGGGCGAGGCGAAACCTCGGAGCAGCAGCTTCTGCCGGATCTTTCTGCCAAATCTCATGACCCGGAGAGGGCGAAAAAAACGGTCAGCAGGGAGCGTGCCAACTCTTGGAGCACGCAGGATCCTCTCTCCCTCCCCTGCTCCTTCCTTCTTTGTAGCATCGCTTGTCCCGATCTGCTGCCTTTTGTTTCTGCGTTCGAGACAGAGAGACACAAGCCCAAACGAAGCCAACAGGCCGGGGCTGTAATCAGGGCTGCCCCCATTCCTGGGGATCGCGGGGATAACATCACATGCCCGTGACTGGTGCCTGGGATGCGGGAACAGCGCTGAGCTGGAAGAGCCGGTGGTGGGACAAGGCACGGGATTGGGGGCCCCAGCTGCTATGGGGGGCTCCTCCCCTCTTTTCCCAGCATTTCAGGGATGAGCTCTATCCAAGGGGCTGCTTTCCCAGGGCAGCGTGAGCTGGGAGGGGCAGCAATGGGAAATACCGTGTAGGGAACGCTCAGCACAATTTTTGAGGCCTGAGGGAGGGAAAAAGACCTTGGGCAGGCTTTTGTCCTGGTCAGCATCCTCTCTTTCTTCTTTTCACCCACTCTTTTCCTTTCCAAGGATTTCGCACTCGCTGGATAACGAGGCCGGATGCCGCAGGATCATTTAAGGGCTGAGGAGCCTGGGAGTCCCATGGGATATTAACCCTGAGGGAAAAGAGCATCCCGGGTTTAACGGGATTCCTTCCTCCCGGGAAAGGCGGCGTTGGATTCCGCGGGGCTGGGTGACGCAGCTGGAAAGGGTTAATGGGGAGCGAGGAGAGACAGACAGACGGACACTACATATTTAACACCAGATGATCCCTCTGAGTGCTCCATTCACACCTCTGCACCAGCTTGCCCCACGGTTTCTGGAGATAGCCTCCCCTGGGTGTTTTCCTGTGCTTTGTCTCATCCTCCAGCCTTCAACCCTGCTCTGGGAGCGTCCCTCCATCCCTACCAGAGTTCCCGGAATAAACACCAAGGTCTGGTGGCTCAGAGGTGTCTCCAGGTGCTCCCGGGTGGATGAAGGATGTACGGATGTACGGAGGAAAGGCTGGAGGGGCGATAAAAGCAGCATCAGAGTGGAGAAATTACTAAATCCACAGAGCTCCTAATGCAGGAGTGGGAAATAATCCGTTCATCTGCAGCACAGCAGCAGCTCAGCTCCTTTTCATGACCTCAGATGCCTCCTCAGGCCAAGCAAAGTCCTCCAAGGACCAGCTTGAAGCTGACTTTTACAGCCGAGGCCCCAGGAAACACCGAAACAGCCACACACCCAGGAGGAACGAACTCTTCCTCCAAACGAATTGGTGTCAAAAAAGCCTTTCCAAGGCAGCCCAAAATCCATGCAGACCAGAAGCCAGGACTGGAGGCAGCTGGAGGAGTACAGGACCTGGACAGCCATGTATTAGAAATATTTTTATTTTATTTTAATTTTATTTCACGAATTCACACCCATGGTGAAGCTTTACAAGCTTTTATCCTTCTCGGCATCCTGGGGCCAAATGCCGTGGCTGACTGATTTTTGCTGGATAAAGAGGTGTGAAAACTGCCTAGAAATGTCCTCTGCAAACTCTCACAGCCCAAGCACAGCCTCGCAGTTAACCCGTGGCTGTGATTTTCACCAAAAAATTTCTCTTCTTGTGCTTCCCTTTTGCTGCAGCCCCAACTGTGCCCATCCCTTTTTCCCTGCCAAGCCATGAAATTGGGCAGGAGGAGCAAACCATGTGCGTGACTGGAGCAGGCAGGGACAAAAGCAGCGAGCTCCCTGCCTTTGTTCCCGTGATTTGCCGAGATGTCCGACGTCAATTTGGCACTGCCGCTGCTGCAGAGGGCACCGGCAGGGGACACGGGGACATCAGGTTCGGATGTCCTAACCGGCTGCTTGGGTGCTTGGAATAAAATCCTGTCGTGAGGAGAGTGAGGAAAGTAGGATTTCCTCCTGTAAGCTTTCAAGGGTTGAGGTGCCAGCAGCTTTTTGGGTTTATCTGCTGCATCCGGGACTCCACACCCCCAGATTCCCTGCTGCTCTCAGAAGGGTGCCAAGGAATCACAGAGTCGTTTAGGCAGGGAATGATTTGTAAGATCTGTGAGTTCAGCCATGACAGCTTGAAATTGTTCCCTGTGAGGGTGGGCAGGCCCTGGCACAGGGTGCTCACAGAAGCTGTGGCTGCCCCTGGATCCCTGGAAATGTCCAAGGCCAGGCTGGATGGGGCTGTGAGCAACCTGGGACAGTGGAAGGTGTCCTTGCCCATGTGGAACAAGGTGTTTTTTCAGGTCACTTCCAACCCAAACCATTCTTAAAATCATCTCGTTCCACCCCCTGCCATGAGCAGGGACACCTTCCACTGTCCCAGGTTGTTCCAAGTCCTGTCCAACCTGGCCTCCCTCATTCCTGTCCTGAATAATTCTGGGTATTAATTGCCCTTTCCTACCATGGCAAAATTCCTGACGGAACCAGTCTTGCCTGGGGAAGGAGTCAGCCATGCAGATTTCACCCTGTAATTTTTCTGTCCCAAGCCAAAAAAAAAAAAAGGAAAGTGGATTAACCCTGCTGTCAGTGATAAGCAGAGGAGGCTTAGAAAAACCCTTTATTTCCCAGCACCCATTCCCTGGGCAGTAAATCTTGGAGCTTTCTGAGCTGCAAGCACTGCAGAGAGAGGGAAAGCACAGGGCTGGTGGAGATTTAGGGCTCATGAATCACCCGGGGCTTGCCAGCATCTCAAATTGCCTCCTCGGGTGATTTACAGCACAAATTTCTGCTTAGCCCCCCAAAATGTCAGAACACTTTATTTGCTGCCTGTCTTTTTTTCTTTTTTTTTTTTTTTTTTTTTTTTTTTTTTTTTTAAT
>CM031863.1:36955419-36994506 GCA_018697195.1 Certhia americana | reverse complement strand
AAAGCCTCGAGGCAGGCAGGATGCTGGCTGGGGTCAGGGAGAATCCCTGCTGTCCCCCGGGTGCTGTGGGCAGTGAAAGGGGGGGGACAGACCAGTTTCGAGCTCTTCAGAGCAGTTATTTACCCCACTGGAGAGGGGAGGGGTTATCCCCCTCAGGCTCCATCATGGGGTCACCTTGGAGCACATTCCAGTGCCTAAGGAGGCTCCAAGAAATCTGGAGGTGGACTTTGGGTTTGTGAGAAGGCCCAGGAGTGACAGGATAAGGGGCAAAGGCTTCCCACAGCCTGAAGGCAGGGATAGATGGGAAATTGGGAAGAAATACCCCTGTGAGGGTAGGGAGAACCTGGCACAGGGTGCCCAGAGAAGCTGTAGCTGCCCCTGGATCCCTGGCAGTGTCCAAGGCCAGGTTGGATGGGGCTTTGAGCAACCTGGGACAGTGGAAGATGTCCCTGCTCCCGGCTGCACATCCCTGTCTGCTGGGCAAGGGGAAGGGGAAGGAATCTGAGCTAAAACTGCCCTCTTTTGGCCTTTTGTCTTGTCGGGAAGTTTCTCTGGGTGGCTGGAAAAGAGGATTGAGAGCTGGGGCAGGAATTTCTTGAGGCATCCTGCACTTCAGCACCCGAGGGCAGCTGAAATCCACGGTCTGGCCTGGATAACATCCCCCTCCCCCGGGGGCCAACTCCTCCAAGGGCACAGCTCTAGGTTGTTTTTCCCCTGGGATATTCCCAGGGAAGGGGACAGGCCCTGCTTGTGCTCCCTGGCCAGGGAAGGGTTTGAAAATCAGCCCCCTTGAGGAATTTCTTGTTGGACTGTTCCCCACGTGCCAGGCCGACACCAGTGGTGGCCACCTGTGTGACAGTCACACCATCAAGGGGCGTCTCCTGTGCCCACAAATCGCCACCAAGGGGACTTTGACACCAAACAAATTCCCCGGGGCACAGAAACCTCCCCCTGTACTTGGCAGCCGAGTCAAAACCCGCCCCGGGGGGTCAGAGCCGAAATTTGCCCACAGAGATGTTGGCAAATGCAGGTGACATTAGCCTCCCTCCTGCTTTTGAGGACAGCAAAAAAACCTGAAAAGCAGTCGCGTTGAATCGGCCGCGTGAGGCTCAGCAAGACAGGCAAAAGCTGTTTTCTAGGGCCACCTGGTGATGGCTTGGGGACAAGCCTTGCTTTGGGATTTCGGGAACCCAAAGGAGCCCCTCACGCCTGGCAGCTCTGAGGTCTGGCAAAGGACTGCCCCTTCCCACCCTGTCCTTTCCCATCAGAATTGGGATTTACCTGAATTTGCCTGGGACCCCGTGTGCTCCCACGCTCTCCCCATTTCATGTGCGCTTTGGGTTCGGGATGCCTTTATTCCTGTTTTCACTCAGTGAAAAAGCTGGTGTGCAGAATAAATAAAATAATTAACACAGGGTGATGTGAGCTGACCCATGGGGAGGGTTTTTTTGGCCACTGAGAAAGGCAGCAGCTTTTTTCCCCCTAATTAGCCAGTGGGGTAGCCACAACCAGGCTATTAATCAGGAATTTAATGGAATCTGAGGTTGGGAGGCACCTTAAAGCCCATCCCGTTCCACCCCATGGGTGCTGTGGGAGCGCAAGGAGGGGTTTCCATCTGCGGAGCCCGGTTTTTAAAGGATGAGGGCAAAAAAAATCCAGTGCCACGTGCAGCCGCAGAATTCCCTGCTACCGTTGGAATTCCGCCTCGGCGGGATTCCTGTTCTTTGGATGCCGTGTCGCTAGAGGGAAGCGTTGGACTGTTGGATGGAGGTGTCCCCGCTGTCACCGCCCGGCTGGTGGCATCCCTGGGTGGCTCGCTGGGACACGCACGGTATGGCCAGCCCCAAGGGTCCACACCTCCACGCACATTCCTGGCTCATTTTAGGCGTCAGACCTGGATCAGATCCCCTTAAAAATCTTTATGAATATCAGAATGATGGGGCTTTGGCTTGTCCCAGGTCCCTGGAAGTGTCCAAGGCCAGATTTGGACAGGGCTTGGAGCAATTTGGGACAGTGGGAAGGTGTCCCTGCCCATGAACTGGATGGATTTTAAGGTCCTCTCCCACCTCAGCTGGGAATTCTGTGATTCCTGCCTGGTTCCCCTCACCCCAGCGTGGTTCAGCAGAGGGAGCAGCACCCCTGTGTCCCAGGCTGCTGCTCCTCCTACAGCTTCAGGCTCATTCCCTGAGTCCAGGCAGATCAAAACCAGCTGAACTATTCCCCAGGCTGCTGCATCCCTGGACAACAAACCCATTCTGGGAGACAAAACACAGGAAAAAACCCCAAAGACACAAAAAAATAAAAAAAAAAAAAAAAAAAAAAAAGCTGCTTTAAATGATACCTTAAATAAACTCTTCTTCCCCTCTTATGCATTCAGGTCTGGTGTAAGCTTTCCTGTAGACTGGGGATGCAGAAGAAGCAGTTTAAATTGAGGAAATTAATTAATTAGTGTCAAGCACACGGAGCCCATTCACCAAATAGGAAGGCTCCAGGGAATTTAGACTTGTCTCAGGCTTTTTTGGTTTATTTTTTTTTGTCTTTTTGTCTCTCTCTTTGAAAAGATGAATATTTCTTAGAGGTTTGTTATCAGCCAGCAATCTGTGGGAATAAAGCAAGAAGCCAGGTCTTCTGAGAGACAAACAGTGTCACCACTATTTCTGTCTGCATTTCCTGAGATATTTTAAATTATTCTGCTGAAGCCCTGGGGGAGGCGATTAATTGTTAATTTTGGCTTTCCTTGTTAAAAGAAAAAAAAAAAATAGGCTTGTAGAGTTTGTTGCAGATTTGAGAGGTAAGAACCATGAATAGGGAATAATCCTCTATGATTTTTAAGGAACTGAGCCAAGGTCTTGGGGTATTTGAGGTTGCCAGTGTTGCTGGCTCTGTAGAAGGGTGGAGGATGGCATTTGCAGGATGGTTTGGTCAGGAATTTGCACTGAAGGAGGAGATGAGCTAGTACACAGGGATTTTTTTTTTTTTTTTTTTTTTTTGGCAGACTGGAACAAAATCACTTCTCTCTTGTTAAATACAGCAAAAATTCCAGTGTGAACCATGGCTGCAACCAGGGATGGACCCCAGGAACAGCCTGGTGCAGTGGAAGGTGTCTCTGCTTGTGGCAGAGAGTGGAATGGGATGATCTTTAAGGTCCTTCCCAACCCAACCCATTCTGGGATTCCATGAGTTTGCCCAGAGCCATTCCCACCTGCAAGAGGTTTATGGATCATGGGGGAGAGGTTTTGGTGATCATTTGGGTGTTGAGGTGCCCAACAGGAGCCAACCCTCATTTTCCAGGCTCTCACCTGACCTTACAAATTTCACAGGGCTCAGCACGGAGAATTGGAGGTGGCTGCTCTTTCTTAATGGAGCTTTACACGGATGACAAAAGCCATTTTACATCTGTCCTGCACTGCTCCACCTGCCAGCCAGAGAAATCCCTGAGGCCCTGGCACAGGGTGCCCAGAGAAGCTGGGGCTGCCCTTGGATCCCTGGAAGTGTCCAAGGCCAAGCTGGATAAAGTTTGGGCAGCCTGGGATAGTGGAAGTTGTGTCTGCCCTTGGCAGGGGGTGGGACAAGGTGTTTTTTCACGTCCTTTCCAACCCAAACCATTCTGGGATTTGTGCTCTCCCAGAAATTGCTTCTCCAAACATTTTCAGCTCTCCTGGAGCCCATGGCACATTTCAACTTTCACCAACAACTTCCATGAGGAGCTGCACCCTGGAGGAGTCAACTCCTCTTGCCTGAGCTGTGCTTCGTCCCTGCCAGCTCTGTTGGAATCCTCCCTGAGAACATCCAGCCGGCCTGCAGGAGGGAGCATCTTCCCCTGAGGAACAGACCCAAATTCCCAGCCCTTTGGACACATCCAGATTGCCTGGAGAAGAGGAGCTGTGAGCCCAGGGAAGTTGGGAACTCCTGGGCCACTTCCAGCTACCACAGCAGGAAGGAAAGGCAGCGTAATCCCGGGAACTTGGGTTGTCTCCCAAACTTCAGGGATGTGAATATACATCGAGTTTTACCCAAAATACTCAGCAGAGTCCAGTGTGTGTGTGGTCTGGCATCTGCTGCTGGGGAAGTGGGAGTGCTTCCCACGTGAATCATGGGAAAATGGGATGTTTGGGTTATAAGGTCAGGGTTGGAAAGGTGCTGTCACTCCGAGCCATCCTCTCTGACAAGAAGTCATGCCTGCATGAAGACACTGCCAGCATCCCCCCTCCCCATGTCCTGCTGAGCTCCAAGCCTTCCCTGTGGACAGCTGGCCCTGTCACCAGTGCTGCTGCAGCAGCTCTGGGATGTCCCCAGCACAACCCGAGGTGACCTTGGAGGCAGCACCTCACTGGGATCCAACATTCCAGCTGACCCCTGCAGGCAGCAAGGGCAGTGGGGCAAGACTGGTGCAACCCCCTGCTCCTGGAGGAGTTCTCCTCCCTGAAAAGGGACACACCAGCCATGCAAGCTGAAAAAAAAAAAAAAATCTACTCTAGGAGTTTGGATTTTTTTATTTTGTCAAAAGAGATAAACGTCCCAGCTTGTGCAGCAGGGACAGATGGAAACGGCTTGACCTCCCTCATTAGCATCACTTTAGACTAGAGCAAAGAAGCTGGGAAAAGGAGTCTGGCGATTTGTTCTCCTTTAAAAATGTCCCTGTCATCACGCTCCATTATTTATACCAGCAGCACTGCTGGCACCGAGCCTAGGCTGGGAAGAAAAATAATACAGAGATGTCCTGCACTCCCTGCTGCTTTCCCTGCCTTCCCTCTGAAGGAGACACGGATCTGCCTCGGATTCCGTGACCAAAGCCCCACCTGGGACCCTCCCAGAGCCGTCCCAGTATTTGATGTGACACCCTTCAAAGGAGTCGGTGACCCTGGGGACTCTCTGCCTGATGGCAGAGGACACATCATGGGCACATTGGGATTGCACAGGAGGATTTGTGGGATAACATGGGAAAAGGTTGGCTGGCTCTGGGGCATGGAGCTGCAGCAGCCTCAGGAGTTGGGGCACTTCCTTCTTCTTGAGACGCCCCCATCAGCCTCACCTTTTCCTGCTTGGAAAATCATGACTCGGGGGCTTGTTGTGTTTAAAATTTGCTTTTTTGGATTTGCCTTTGGCTTCTGTTCGGGTAACAGGGTGAGGCACTGCTGCTTCACCCCAAAGCTGCTGCACCTGAGCAACTCCACATTTTCTGAGGGTTTGACTCCAGGACTTGGAACTTCAAACTTGGAGCTTCTCCCCACGAATTTCACCCTTCAACTGTTTTTAAAGGCTTGTCAAAATTAAGGACAGACGCTTCAAGCTTTTGTGCAAAACACAAAAATCCTCATTTTCTACACCTTTTTCAGCAAGAGGGAACACTCAGTGCTTTCTTCAACTCCACCTTCACTTTGCACCCCTGCTCTGAGCCTTCCTGCTTGTTAATTCCCATCCATCTCAGACCAATTTCACGTCTTTGACAAATTCCCTCTGCTCATCCCATGTGCAAAACTCCAGCTCTGACTTTCGTAGAGGTCACCAGGGACACCAGGACCTGATAGTTTTCCTCCTGAACTTTCTCAGCCCTCCAGAGCCAGCAGTGACTCAGCTGCTGCAATCCGGAAGTAACAGGGAATGGCAGGAACACCCACGGGGAAATACCCAAAGAATCGCATTTCTTTTTAAAAACACTTTTACTGTGACCTGCTCACCAGCACCAATGACTGTCACCCAGCCAAGTTCTGGGCTGCATTCCCTCATTTCCAAAGCATTAAAACAAAAATTACCTTGTCAGCTGTCCTGGCTGGGATTTGGGAATCTGCAGAGGTTTCCAAAAGCTTGGATCTCTGGTGCTGTTGCACTGAAATAGACTCACAGAATCCCAGAATAGTTTAGGCTGGAAGGGACCTTCAAAACCATCTTGTTCCACAGGGACACCTTCCACTGTCCCAAGGTACTCCAAGCCCCATCCAACCTGGCCTGGGACACTTCCAGGGATCCAGGGGCAGCCACAGCTTCTCTGGGCACCCTGTGCCAGGGCCTGCCCATCCTCACAGGGAACAATTCCTCCCCAATATCCCAAAATCCCATCCATCCCTGCCCAGTTTAAAACCACCTCTGTGTCCTGCCCCTCTATCCCTTGTCCCCAGTCCTTTTCCAGCTCTCCTGGAGCCCCTTTAGGCCCTGGAAGGGGCTCTGAGGTCCGTTGATTTTAACCCTTTGGAGAAGGAGAGCTGTTGCAATTAAGCAGGCAGGACTCAGTTTCCCTAAGCCAAAAAGCCAAATCTTTATTTTATAGGTCATATTTTATAGGATTATCAGAAGGTGTTAGATTCAATTGGCTGACAATACACTGACACCTTGTTCATTGGTTGGTAAGTAGTAATTTAACACATCTGTTAAACTTCTCAATTTTTGGTTAGTTTACATATTTTGCTCACTGATTCTCATGGGACAGATTTCTTGTTTTTGCAGGTATAGACTGTTTTTTTCTACAAGAATTGTTTGTTGTGCTAACTGGTTTCACTCTTACAGTTTTTTACCTGGGAAGTTACAAGCTAACTGCTAGCTTAGCCAGAGTAGCAGGGCCTAAACCATATCTTATAAGGCCTTTCTTTTATGACTTCTTTACTTATATGCAACAGAAAGCTGGGTTTGCCAGAGGTTTGGGGAAGCTGTGGGATAGGAGGAGAGAATCTGGGCCAAGCCTCCACCATCACGTCCCCCCAAAGGAGCTGTGGGTGGCTTTGCAAGGGAAAAGCACAGCCTGATCAGCTGAGCTGGATTCCTTTGGGACAGCACGCTTGGAGAGTGAGAGAAATCGTGCCTGCATCTCAACTTTGCCCAGGGAAGCCAGTACAGCCTGATTACAGCTTTTTCCCATGAGGATCAGCCATATCATCTCCATTTGCTGCTCTCCACGTTCATTTCAAACCTCCCAGGCCTCAGCAGTTTTCCAGCTCTGGATTCGTGCTTCTTCCACATTTTCCATGGGATGTGTGAAGGGCTTGTGCCCAAAAGGTGCAGCCACCTCCAGGGTCCTGCAGAAACCAGGAGCTGGGCAGGGCAAGGACAAAGCCTTCTTGGGAAGGAGCCTGGGGAGGGCTGGGTGTGCTGGAGTGCTGCCACCACCCTCCTATCTCTGCTCCTGTGAAATGCTGAGGATCCACATAAAACTCCCAGAATTCTGCTGTCAGAGGCGATCTCTGCCTCAGCACAATTTAATATCAGAGCACTTGACCGTGCAGCCTCTTAATGTTCTTTTTCTTGCTGGTTTGTTTTTTGGGTTTTGTTTTTTATTTTCTATTATTATTATTTTTTTTCCAGCAGGGAGACTCCTGTAAAGCTGGTAGCGAAATTGCCTCTGCTGCTGGCAATCAGGCTGCAAAACAAATTGTTACACAAAGAGATGGGGAATGGTAATGGATCTGCCTTTTTTTCATGTTTGTTATTGAAGCAGTCTGCAGTGTTTTGCAGGGATGAGCGATAACCATCAGAGAACAGGCACATCTGCATTCTCTGGGAACACAGGAGTCCCCATTGGAGATGAGCACAGTGTTTGAGGGGGGAGGGAATATCAGCCCCATCCTCACCCAGCACCCTGGATGTGCAGTGGGAGAGAGTCTCATTATTCCCTATTTGCCTCTCCCACCAGCTGTGCCTCCTTGGTCTCTCACACAGGACCTTCCCCTGTCCCCTCACCTTTGCCAGGTGAGAATTGCACCCAAGATGCTGATCCTCTGTGCTCCTCTCCTCACTGACTTACCTGTTTGAGCTAAATTATCTCGTCTACTTGCACGGTGTCATTAAAAATGAACCCTCCTCTGGTTTTGACCAGGAGCAGGGAAGGCTGGAGTTGCTCATCACAGCCAGCACCCTGCTCTGGAATTGAGATATCAAGAGACAAGTTCAATTATTTCAAGGTGAGATCAGACTCCTCCACTGTAATGAGTATCAGTGGGACTTAGGCTGGTTTTTTTAAATGCTAACACTCCCATCCATATGAAGAACAGGATCCTTTAGTGCCTGCCTGCCCCAGAGGGGTGAGCTCCTTTCCACAGCTCAGGAAGGAGTGGGTTTGCAGCATTTTTCTCCAGTCTTTGCCCCAAAGACATCATTTCTCAATCCAGCCTTGCCCCAGCATTTCAGGAGGTGGCCAGTCCCTTCCCCTTGGTGCGCCACCACATTGTCCTCACTCCAGGGCTTCCCTGAGCTGGTACCTGCAGCACTTTGTGTCTGCAAAGCTCTGTCAGGAGGTAATGAAATGAATTTTTGCCCCTGGGCTGCAGCATTTGGCCATGAGGGTTATTGCTGGAGGTCTCTGCAAAAAAACCTGAGCTTGAGGGGAGCTTGCAGCTGCCTCGTTAGGGTGGATATTGCTTTTCACCTGAAATCAGAGCTGCTTTATTGACTTGGTGATGCCTGGCTCCCAGGCAGCCAGGCTTTAATGCATATTAATGAACAAAACAAGTGTTTTCCCCCAGAAGTATCACGTGTTTCCCCAGACTTTCCTGCAGCTCAGCCCAAGAGATAACATCAAAGTGGTACAATTTAATGAACCTGCTCCCTTACAGTGTAGAGCATAATTTACTGGCTGCTATGCAGGGAAAGAAACCCTCACTGCTGGTGAGGCTTTTCAGTCTATTCCTCTGATTTTAATAAGTTACAACTTATCTTGTGCCATTTGGGGGAAGAATGTGAGAGATGGAAGATAAAACAGTGATTCGTCCCACACTGGGAGGTTTATTAAAAAAAAAAAATCCAACAAAAAACCCCAGAAAATACCTGACCTTTCAGCTACATGTGTGAAAAGGAAGGAAAACCCAATTCTGTTTTAAGAGATTCCTTCTGTCCCAAACAGAAGGGCTCAAACCCAATGTGTTATGAGGAAGCAGAGATACCTGTGTACATCCCAGCCCCTTCCCACCTTATGTCCCTGGCCTCTTCTCCCAGGAAAAGCTGCCAATGGGACAAGGGCAAATGGCCTCAAGCTGCGCCAGGGAAGGATCAGGTTGGACATTAGGAAGAATTTCTTCACTGAAGGAGCAGTCAGGCTTTGGGACATTGCATCCCTGCAATGTTCAAAACACAAACAGACGTGGCCATGGGATTCAGCAGGCATTGGTTAAAGATTGGACTTGATGATCTGGGAGGCTTTTCCAGCACTAACCATCCCATTACTCCATGGCACTATGTACTGAGAGGCCACCAGCCCTTATCCCTGCTGCTCTGCAGGAGACAGACTAAAGGGCAGATCAGGACAGCCCTGGCTGCTGCTCAGCCACAAAAACTATTGCTGTTTGAAGACAACAAACATTTCTCCGTGGCACATCCTTCCCAGGGCGAGGTCCCACTGCTGGAACAGCCTCATTCCAAAAGGACACCTCGCTTTGGAACCAGTGAGAGCTGAAAAGCCCCAAATGCTGCAGCCCAGCTCCCGCACAGCCAAAGCCTCCAGGAGCTGAGAGGGAGGCTTTAATTACATTTCCATGGCAACCTCCCCAATCAAATGGCCAAGCATAAGGGCTCTCCCCTCTCCTCCTAGCTCTCCTTTGCCTCTGGAACAATTAGGGCAGGATGAGAGCCCAGCTGTGTTCCACAGCTCTGGGCAGGCACAGAAGGAGCAGGCACCGTCCCCCCCAGAGCTGAGCCCTGAGGGGGCCCAAGGAACCTGACCTGTATTTCCATTGCAATTTCTGCTCACCTGTCTGCTCCAGAGACCCTTCCAGGGGCTGTTGGTGAAGCCAGGAGAGCCATTTTCCCAATGGAGTCATGGAATGAGTTGGATTGGAAGGGACCTTAAAGCTCATCCCATCCCTCCCCTTGCCACAGGCAGGGATACCTTCCATTGTCCCAGGTTGCTCCAAGTCCCAATATTCAACCTGGCCTGGGACACTGCCAGGGATCCAGGGGCAGCCACAGCTGCTCTGGGCACCCTGTGCCAGGGCCTGCCCACCCTCACAGGGAACAATTCCTTCCCAATATTCCATCTATCCCTGCCTCCCTGCAGTTTGAAGCCATTCTCTGTGTCCTGTCCCTCCATCCCTTGTCCCCAGTCCCTCTCCAGCTCTCCTGGAGTCCCTTTAGGCACTGGGAAAGGCTCTGAGGTCTCCCTGGAGCCTTCTCCTCTCCAGGTGAGCACCCCCAGCCTGTCCCCACTGGAGAGATAAGGAAAGCAAATAGCAAGCCAGGCCCTCATCTCTGCCTCTCCCCTGGGGAAATGTTCCCCTTTTTTTAGTCCCTGGGGTTTTGCTCACTCTTCCTGCCAGGTTTGAGGATCTTGGTGCCTGTGTTCCCTTGTCCTGTTCTCACCTGATGGGATTCACTGCTGGTCAAAGGGGCCCTCATGTGCTTCTGATTTTTATTTCACGAGGAGGAGCCTGGCTTTGGAGAGGGGAGGCACAGAAATAGGTTTATAATTCTTCCCTCTGGCATGGAAAAAGCAGGCAGCAGGGTGCCCTCAGCTCTCCCTTTCTCCATGCAGAGGAATCACAGCTCCTGAGATGACATTTGGGAGGAGGAGGAGGAAGTCATCAAGGTGGCGTCCAAACCCAAGGCATTGTTCTCTTTTCTCAGGGGCCGTGCGAATGGCAAAAGATTAATATTTGCTTTTCCATTTCCCTCTGGGCCCCATTGTTCGAGGGCTGGGCCCAGAGACAGCTTTGCAGCTCACCTCTGTTTACTGGGAGCGCCCTGTGGTGGGCCTGTCCCTTCCCTCAGGGCTGGCTGGGAAGGAAAGGCTGATTCCTCCCTCCCGGTGGGAACAGACTCATTGTCCCTGTGGCCGGGCTGCTGAGGAGCAGCTGCTCCCCTTGTCTTGTGGAGCTGTGTATTTTCTTTTTCAGCACAGTTTAAAAGGCGGGCCTGGCCCGAACATGTCTGCCAAACCAAATGGTTGGCTCGCTGCGAGGCTCAGCCCGAGGCCTGGAGCGGGAAGGGATCCAGGGACAGAGCAGATCCAAAAAAATCCCACTTGGCTTCTTGCTTCATGGTTTCTGACAGCTAACCCCCCATTTTTAGCAGTGACTGTGTGAACTCATCGTGCTCGGCCCTTTCTTGTTCTGCTTTGCCTTGAAACGAGCTCAACTCGAACCAGATTTTTACGTATCCAAAAATAAAATTGTATTTCCAAGGATTTTTTTTGATGCTGTAAGGATGTCAGGAAGAGGTGGTGATTCCTCCTCTGTCTTTTAAACTCTGCCAGCCCTGCTCTTTGCAGGTGGTGGGGTCTTCAAGCAGGAAGATTTGCAGGGCTGCCCCTCAGCTGTGGTTTCTGCCTCAAACCCAGCAAGCTTCTACCACTTATTAAGAATTTCCCCCTGTCTCTCTGACTCAATTTTTACTCCCACTCCATAAGAGCAAAGCCACAGCTCAAGATCTGTGTCCTGCTGAGCCCCTCAAGCACCTTTGCTGCCCCAAAAAGCAAGAATTTTCCCTTTGTTGGAGGCAGGGAAAGCAAAGAGGCCTCTGATGCCCAAACTCACCGCCACATCTTTGCTCACTGCATGATTTAACAACCACAATTACAAGGTTGGATTGACCCTGCATCCAGGAAAGGCCCTTGCTGGCATTTCTCACCCTCTGGACGGGAGGGAACTTTCCCTCCTTCTCCTCACCCAGACCCATGGCATCTGTTGGGGTTTTTTAAGCAATTAAAAGCCTCTTTGAATTTATTGTTCTGTGTCCCTCAGCACACAGCTTCCATTCCTCCTTAGTCCAGCAACAGGGTTTCTGCATCAGCAACAGACCCAGTCCCATCGAGATTTTAAACCTGGCACTGTGGGACTGAGAGCACAAGGGGGAAAAGGAAGAGAAAATTCAGATTTAAGGGCAGAAGATGATGCTTTTTGCTCCATGATCTCCATGTATGCTGCGTGCCCAGGCTGGGTCCAGGATCCAGAGTGACCCAACCCCAGCAGCAAAAGCAGCAGCTCCAAGCCCTCCATCCTGGGTGGGTGTGAGGTTGGGTTTGGAGACCTGGACCAAAGGGCAGGCACCTGTGGTATCGTTACCTCCTGCTCATGTACCAGGACTTTCAGTACCAAAAGTGGGAATTGTGCACTGAGAGAGACAGATGGGATCACAGCAGAAAGATGGGAATGGAGTAGAAAGGTGGGAAGACAGGAGAGGATGGGAATGTGTCAGCAGGGAGACTGCTCCTTGAGTCTCGCCTCACATTCCCAGCTTCCACAAACACACATAGCAGGCTTCATGCCTGGGGTGAGTTAATTGGGATGTAATCCTAATACTGAGAGCAGGACAGGCCCCAGCCCATCCACAGCACCTCTGTTAATTGAGACCAGCTCAAAGCCTCTTCAGATAAGGTGCCTGGCAAGCTGGGGAAGGAATCAGGCCACTGGTTTGCTCTTGATGTGCTACATCCAGAGCTTACTGAGAACCAGTGCCACTAGCAAACCAGGGCAGAGATGTTCCCCCACAGCAGAGCAAGCCACACTGTGTCCTGGGCTAACAAAATCATGGAATTATGGAACGGCCTGGGTGGGAGGGACATTAATGCCTATCTCATTCCACCCTGCTGCCCAGGACACCTTCCACTACCCCAAGTTGCTCCAAGTCCCGTCCAACCTGGCCTTGGACAATGCCAGGGATGGGGCAGCCACAGCTTCTCTGGGCTGCTGAAATGAAGGAGAAGCAAAGACATCCTGCCTGAAGGGACTTAGAGGAGGTCTGGCAGCCCAAATTTACTGCAGGCATCATGCAACTCGTTAGTTTTCATTAAATGCAGCTCCTCGAGCCAAGCGGGAATCACAGCTTTTGTTAAAGGAGCTGTTGGAGTCTCGCACAAGAGGCAGAAAGTAGAGAGAATTCAGAGCTGGAACAGAAAGCAAATAAACCTCCAATATTTTGGCTTTGTAATGAATATAATTAATTATGCTGAAGCTCTTCACATAATTCCACAGTTGTCTGAGAGAGTTTGCCAGAGCAAGTAGTTCTGAGACGCTGCATGCAGAAACTGCCCTTTTGACTTCACAAGGATATTGAAGATGTTCTGGTAAATATTTACATTTTTTAATCTCCAGTGCTAATCAGAGTTGAGATTATTGCAGTCACAAGAGTTTATTAAAATAAACTCTGCCCTGATTGCTTGCTTTCTGCATCTGCTGGGGTTTTTTACACACACCCCCCCTCCGACTGTCCAGATGCCAAGGAAGCAGGGATTTTATCAGGGTTAGATTTGTTGGGATACTGCAGTTTCTGTAGTAATTTGAAAGGGTTTGGTCCCCAGGGGCTGATGTTATTCCAAAATTAGATGTCACCTGAATCTTTCTTGAGGCTGAAATTACTGAAATACGGGGAATCTTGGGGTAGAAGTTATTCTGTGGGTTTTTTCCTTCGCTGAAGCTGCTGTTTATTGGGAAAGGTTGATTTTATCATGAGGAGGGGACACTGTGAGCTCTTGTGGCGTTGTCTCAGCTCATATTCAAGGTCAAGCTTCTCCTGCAGCCTCTGGAAGGGCTCCTTTGGCCCCATTCCATGGAACTGGCCTGGGTTATCACCATTCATGCATCATCTCACCACAAAGCCCTGGGGCTGTCTCATAAATGCTCTCCAGGCCAAATTCAATGCTCTGAGCTCGCAGTGGGGAAGGATTTGCATCCCTCAGCTGGGAAGACCCAATGCTGATGGATCCCTGCCCTTCCCCAGTCCTTGCAAACCTGCTTGGCCCTACTGCAGGCACGCTGGGATGCTCTTAGCAGAGCTTCACTTGGGCCCCAGCAGGAGCCTGAGGTGTGTCTGTGGGAAATCTCCTCCCCAAAAGGAAAGGGTTCAGTGATTTTTCCTGCTTCAGCTAGCTCAAAAAACCCAATTATCTCAAAGCAAAGGAGAGCTCTCTCCCGCTGTCCACTACAGACAACACAGTCCATGAGAGAGAAAGGCTGAAGCTCTTTTCTGTCTGTTTTTGAATACAGCCACCTCAGACATTCCACCCCTTCTCCTTCTCCCCCCTTCACTCTCAGATCCAGTTTTAAAGGTGCAAAACTTACTTCTGGGCTAAACAGATGGATGGGGATCCAATTCAGCATCATGAAGTCAACCCAGGACTCTTGCTTTGCAAGTTGAAAAGTAAGCCTAGTCTGGGTCTGCACTGCAGACTGCCTTGGACCTGGGTTTTATGGGGGGTTTGTCCAACTAGGAGCCACAGGGGGTCAGGAAAAAGACCATTTTAAAAACAAGCAGGGTTCTGTAAATACCCCCTGAAGCCTTAGATTTCTCACAACAGCCGTCCCTGCTGCCAGGGCTTGTTCTGCCCCTTGCACAGCAAGACTTGTGAGAGGGGAAAAGCAAAGGCTGCATGTCCTGAGCTGGCAAAACCAAGGACAAATAATTGCAGAGCTGAGCAGTCAGTGAGGACAGAATAAATGAGCTATTTGAAAATCACAGCGGGGCTGAGCACTGCAGCTCCACGCCGCTGCCCGTGCCCCAGCGTCAGGGAGCTCTGGGATCTCTCCTGCCCTCGGGTGTCTTTGGGTTTTCACTCTTTAATATCAGCCCTGCAAAGTTTGCAGCTTGTCTGGGCACATTCTTTCAGTGTTGCTGTGTTTAAGCTCTAGGCAGAGGTGAGAAGCCCTCAGATCATCCTTAAGGAGAAGGAAAAGCATCACATTTGGTTTGACATGACTTTTCACTGGGGATAGACCCATTAGAAATCAGGCAGTGCCACCAAGTGAGTTTCTGGTTGAACCCTCAAACAAGCTGGGAAGGGAAAACATCACCTCAGGAACACCTCAGGAAAAAAAACAAACTTAGGAAAAACTCCTATATTCCAGTTTTCTCTGTGAAAGAAACAAATTGCTGCTGTCATCCTTCCCCCCCCCGCTTCAACCCCAGCAGTGTCAGGCTGTCTTGTAGCAAAGGCTCACCCCTCTTTTCAAGTCTGTCAGATAATTTTGACCTTGCTGCAGACTAGACTGGGTGTTTGGGGCTGTCAGCAGACAGGGTGAGGAAGGAGGGGAGGGAAGAACATTCGATTCAGCGCCATGGGAATGAGGCAGTGTGAAAAACAGGGAGCAATCCATGAACAGATGGAGGGTGAAGAAGTGGTGAAGGCTCGTGGGCTCTGCTGCATTAATAATGTTAATAAGCAGTGAGGAGTGATTAATGAATTATATTCAACGGTTTTGGGTCAGCTGGGGACACCCCAGGGCAGTGCTGCCCCTCCATGCTTTGGAGGAATGCAGTTCTGGGCAAATGGGTCCCTCCCCACCACTCAGATGAATTTTGGAGCAGGGAAGTCTTTCCCAGACTCTGGATAAACTCCCCTGCCTGGCTGAAGTGGCTGTTACCCTTCCCTGCACAGGGTGAAACACAGGGAGAGGAAAATGCAGCACTCTCCAGAGGCGATGGCCCCAGGATCTCTGGGAATACTCTCATGAGTTTTCCCAGCTCCAGAGCAGGTTTTGAGCTCTGTAAGTTGTAGGAGATGAGTACTGGAGGGCAGAGCTGCCTTTCCAGGTGCCTCGAGGATGAGCTGCTCCACAGAGGATGGGACACAGCCACAGCCAGGCTGGGATCTGCTGAAGATCCCTTCCTCATGGAGCTTCCAACCCAGGCCAGGGGATTTCAGCACTGCTGTTGTCTCACCCTGATGGGTGCTGAGGGTCATGAGCTCAGAGCAGAGCGGTGACCTTTAATCATTGAATCACAGAATCATTAAGGCTGGAGAAGCTCTCCAAGAGCAGAGCCCAACCATTCCCCCAGCACTGCCCAAGCCACCACCAACCATGTCCCCAAGTGCCACATCCACACCGCTTTTAAATCCTGCCAGGGATGGGGACTCCACCACAGCCCTGGGCAGCCTCGTCAAGTGCTTGATCACCCTTTCAGAGAAGAAGTTTTCCATAATGTCCAGTCTAGACCAGGTTGGATGGGGCTCAGAGCACCCTGGGATTGTGGAAGTTGTCCCTGCCCATGGCAGAGGTGGAACCAGATGAGCTTTGAGGTCCCTTCCAATCCAGCTCCCTCTGGGATTCTGGGATTCCATATGATCCCAATCACTCACAGCCTTGCTGTCCTTCCCTGCTAAGCTCAGCTTTCTGCTCTGGCTGCCAGGCTGGGCAGAGGTGTTCACTCACCACTTAATTAATCTCTGCTGCAGCCTGGAGAGCCTGGAGAGTCTCAGCTGAGGCTGTGTGGTGCTCACATTCCTGTTGGGCTGCCAGGCAAACAAGGCAGGACCTCCATGGATTACATAATTTTTCCCAAAGAACCTCATGCCATGAAGACATGGAAAAGTATCTTAAAGGAAGCTGGTCGTCCCAGAGAAAAAGCAGGAATACAGTGGATGAACACTTCATGGTCCCAAATCAACAGAGAAGAACACAATTATGTGATTCAAAGCATCATTAAATAATTACTGATAAAAATGTCTACCAGTGATGGAGCTGCTGCCCAGGGTGAGCACCAGGAGTTTTACTCCAGATGGAAGCTGAGCCAAGCCATGGAGTAAATGGAATTTTTGACAGGAAGGATGTCACAGGAATCAGCGTGGGACACCCAGATGCTGCTCTCTGTGTTGCCACTGCCCATGGTGGGACATTCATCAAGCACTTTTCCTGTGTCCCCTTTGGGGACAGATGGATCAGGGAGCATCTTCAGGCCTCCTGTGCTGTCCTCAGCCATAAGGGTAGCCCAGCTCAGAGAGTTCCAGACATCTCAGTTGGAAGAACCCTCTGAGATCGAGTCCAACCACTCCCTCAGCACTGCCAAGGCCACCACTAACCCATGTCCCCAGGTGCCATATCCACATGTGTTTCAATCCTTCCAGGGATCTCCACTCCACCACCACCCTGGACAGCCTGCACCAGGGATTGAGAACTCTTTCCACAAAGAAATTTTTTCCTAATATCTGATCACCAAGCAGGCAACACAACCCTCTACTCGCAATACCAGCCAGGAAAGGTTACCCATGGATATTGCTGTGACTCCTCATGGCATCTTCCAACTCCTCGTAAGGTCCCTTTCAACCCAAACTCTTCTATGATGGCTCAAGAGAAAGAAAATTGAGCTGCAATTTCCACAGGCAACCTGAAGCTGCAACAGCCCCAACTGTTTAAAAATAAATAAATCCTTGTCTCCAGGACAAGCTGCTCTAGTCAGGACTAATTGCAGGAGGTTTCTTAAACTCTGACCATGGTAGCAGCGTTTGGCTCTGGGCTTCTGCCAGCAGCAGGTCTCCAGGCACTTTCCAGAGGAAATCAGTGTATTTTCCATAGATTAATGCAGGAGAAGTGATGGCTTAAAATGTCCCTAAACTCGTGTTTTGCTAGATAACAGCCTGGGGAGGGTTTATCCCTCTCCCTCACAGCTTTGCACCCCCCCCGGGGTCAGTCTGTGTGGTCACAACTGTGCCTGCTCAGCTGCCTGCTTGATCCCACCAACCTGCAGGACACCTGCATCGTGTCCCTGCAAATATTTATGAAAATCTACCCGCCAGCAACGGAGGCGAGGGGGGAGCCCGGCAGAAATTTAGCTGAACTACTGCCTTTTCCTTGGTCTCAGGAATGAATCTTTGGGGGTTTCAATAGTTTCGGCTGACATGCCATTAAGTTCAGGCTCTCATTAGCAAGGAAGAGTTGATGCTAATTGTGCAAGGCCAGGTGATGTTTGAAATGGGATCTGTGTGGGCATTGTTGTAACTGATCCTTGGCTGCTCGGGAAGCCTTGGCTGGGGCCTGAATGGCTCTCCAAATACAAATATTTGCCTGTGGATGGATGCCTCATTACTAATTTAAAGCCTACCATAAATCATGAGCTCAGAAATGCAGACTTAAGCTTCGCAGGCAAAAATAGATGTGGCCTCTTGCATGGGGAGCCGTTCCCGACCACGCTTCCATAATTGGATCACGCTGAAATGGATACCTTAAATTTAGTTACAAAAGGCTAACAAGAATAAAATGCCAGCAATTTATCACAGGCACGGCGCTATATTTAAAGCTGTCAGCATTCCTGGACTATAAAGTGATTATAAATCCCAGTGATTTGTAACCGGCCATAGGAATCTGCCTCCATGCTGACATTCAACACCCGAGTTCTCCATGCTGGCAGCCCTGGATTCAGCCACATAATTAAGCCTTCACCTCCTTTTCAGTTTAGGAATAAGCCTGCTGCTCTCGCAGCTTTGAATGTGTTGCCAATTCCAGGCCCAAACCTAGCTGATTTCCTTCAGTAATCAATACCTTGCTGTCGGCTGGGAGGTGGAGGTGCCAGCACACTGCTCTCCCGTCCCATTTATCTGAAATAAAGCAGTTGCCTGGCGCTGTTCTGGGGCTGTGGCAGCTCATTAGCTGACACATGAGAGGAGCAGCAGACAAAAAACTCAGTGGAGTGTGCTTTTCCATGAGCCTTTCCGAGGAATCTTTAGAAACAGACATACAATAATCCATAGTTTGATACCTCCTCAATCCCTGGAGCTGGTTGGCATTGCCAGCCTGTGAAAGAGGGATAAAAATCTTGGAAGCAAGCAGGCAGGGAATGACTGTGCTTGGCTGAGGTTTCTTCCAGGTCTTCACTGGTTCATGCCCTGGAGCAAGGGAGTTTACCTTGTTTTAAAAACTCATTTAGAGCTTAATCTCCAGCCTCTAGGAAGGTGCTGCTTTGCTTCTCTCAGGCTTCTCTCCTCACATTTGTAAAGGACTTTTTCATGGATAACAGCCATAGAACACTTTGTAATTTAAACTCGAATACACCTGTCCTCTATTCTGCAGCCTTTTAGGATTTCAAAACCTTGATTTCTAAAAATTTCTTTTTTTAAATTTTTTTGGGTGACAACCAAACCCTGGTTTGTACATCAGAGATGCTGGAATTGAGAGCTGATGCCAGCTCTCCATCCCTTCTTCCCAAAGACAGAAATGGAGCACTGATGTCTCCTAAGAAATTCCATTGCTTGTTATTAAATATTTGAAAAAAACCATTATTTTTATAATAGAAACAATGTTTTATTCAAATATATTTTCACCTTTGCTTGCTGTGACATCGAGATATTTTACCTGCTCAAGACCCACATAATGGAAAGATGTTTGCTCGAGTCATGACACAGATAATCCTGAAAGAGCTTGGAATTTGGGAAATTGGCCACAAAATAAGCCAGGGAACAAAGCCTCTGTCTGTGGCTCTGCTCCTCTTTGTGTTTTCATTTCCTACCTTCATTCCTTCTCCTTTAGGTGATCTCAACCCCCTGGAATGCACTTATTTATTAGCGAGCTAAAGAACAATAAGCGAAAAAATGCAATAAAAGAAGAAACTGCTCCCAAGCCTCCCTTACCAAGTATGTGAATCCTTCAGGAAACGAATCCACTCCACAGCTCAGCAAATCACTGAGGAATGTGAGCTGTCCCATGGGATTAAAGAGTCCTCGGGAAGGCTGCTGAGGTACCGGGTGGGGAGCCCCATTTCACCACTTCTGTGCTGAGTGGTTTTCCATGTTTTCTAAGGTAAGAGTTGTGCTTATCAGAATGTATGGGGTTTTATTTCCACAGCCCAAAAGCTCTTTGTTTTCTTGCTTCAAAGCCAGGATGCCCATGAAGTGTAAATTTGTCCCTGGAGGTCCAGCCATGCTGCAGCCTGGGCTGCAGTAACCCCAGCGCTATCCAGAGAATCATGGGATCGTTTCGGTTGGAAAGTTTGGAAAAGCCCTTTAAAATCGAGTCAAACCCTTAACCCACCACCCAGCTCCCAACTGTAACTTAAACTGAACAGTTTACACCTCCCAGGAGAGATTTTTCAGGGAAGGCTTCATGTCTGTGTCCAGACCGAGGCAAAAATCCGCCAGCAGTGATGACTGAGCAGCAGGAAAGAGTGTGGCCAAAACCAGGCTGAGTTCAGCCCTGCTCTTACTGTGCCTGGAGAGAATTTCACCCTCCCCATCCTCTTGCTCACCAGGCACCTCAGAGAGGTTTTGGAAGAGGGCCTTGCCTTCAGATAAGGCTGAGCTCACAGGATTTATGGGTGTGAGGAGAGGCAGACAATCTCCCCCAGCTCAAAACTGAGACAAGCATCTAAAAGTATTCCAAGAGAGCTGGACAGGGACATGGGCAGGGAGTGACAAGACAAGGGGGAAAGGCTTCACATTGAGGGATAGTAAAGTTAGGTGGGATATTGGGAAGGGATTGTCCCCTGGGAGGGTGGGCAGGCCCTGGCACAGGATGCCCAGAGAAGCTGTGGCTGCCCCTGGATCCCTGGAAGTGTCCAAGGCCGGGCTGGATAGGACTTGGAGCAACCTGGAACAGGAGAAGGTGTCTTTTGCCCTGGAATGAAATGAGCTTTGAGGTCCCTTCCAGCCCAAAACATTCCATGATTCTGAGTTTCTATTACTCCATTCTAGTGAAATTCATTCCAGATAATCCAGCTCCTGTTCACCCCACTCCCACCTGTCTGATGGATGTACTTCCCACCCAACATTCACCATGGGAGCAGGGTCCAGGAGACTCCTCCTGGCACATTGTCCCAGCATTCCCTGGGCAGATGAAGGTTCTGGATGCTCTGGGTGGGATCTGGAGAGCTGCAGGAAGTACTGCGTGGTCTTTGCCTTGACTGTGTTGGCACCCACCTTCCTGAGGGTAATCGTGCACTTAAAGCAGAGTCAGGGGAATTAATTTTCCCCATAATCAAGTTCCCAATGGAAAAGTTCTGATGATTAGTCTTTTCCAAAGCTGTGCCTGGGTAACTGTTCAAGGAGGGTCAAATATATCTGGCAAATGTGTGAGTTAATTTCAGTAATGCGAAAGGGACGGGGATGTTTTTGGAGGGAGAAGAGGCACAAGGGTGTGTCAGCTGTGGAAACAAGGAAAAGGATGGGCAGTGGTGGTGTTCTTGTTCTTGAGCCCAAAACCTTCAGCACATCAGCACTAAAGTGACTGATAAGTTTTTAACGGGACCTCTCACTTGTTTTCCTACTTATCTTCCAGGCAGAAAGGTCTGCTGCTGCTGGTAAATCTTGGACAGGTTCGTGGAATTTTGCTGCCCAAGAAGGAAGCTCAGCCTCCTCCCTGTTTCCTTCCCATTTCCACCAAGATCAGCCCTCACCAACTGAGCTCTCTGAGCTCTGGGTTTTTAGCAGGTATTTGGCACCTCTGCCCCAAACGTCAACACTTCACAGATGACAGACGCTTCTCAGTGAAAAGACTTCTCTTTGACATCTCAGCACAAAAAAATAGGGAAAGCGGCAGCTTCCCTCCTCCTTTCCCTCCCGCCTTGCCGGCTCCTGGAGATCTCCGGTGTGACTCATCCAGGTGCCAATAGCAAACGGGAGGGAGGGGTGGCCTTTGATGTTCCAGGCAAATTTATGTTCCTAATAACTGTTCCTTGGATGGAGTAAAGAGGGCTCAGCCAAGCAGACATCCCAACTGCAGGGCAGATGGCTGCAAGGGACATTTTCCTCCCTCTGTTAACTTCTCGAGTGTGTGGTTAATGGCAAACGTTAATTAATACAAGAGATCAGGAGTGGCAGGGCTGAGCCAGAGGGACAGGCTGTGACTTCCTTTGGGAAGGAGTTTAATGGCCTTATATCAAATATCCCCAAGTCCTCAGATATCCTGTATATCTGATATTATAGCAGATATCCCAAGTATCTTCAGAGCAGGCAGGGGATGATGCTCAGCCTGGAGGGAGGAGATGAGGCTGAACTGACAGCAGAGAAGGACCAAGCCAAGTGGCTGAGGCCTTCTGGGGGAGGTGTGTGAAATGTTCTGGAAAGATCTCTCCACCATAAAAACAGGTTCAGGATCCTCCTTTAAAGTGAGGTTGGTCAGCGGTGCTTTGGATGTCTCCATGTAGGTTCCTGCCTGTAGAGACTTCAGAGCTGGGCTTTGAAGTCATCCACCCTCCTCCCCTGGGCCTGCTCTGGCTTTGACTTTTCCTGCCCAAAAATAGCTCCTCTCAGTCACAGAAAATATCAAAGGTGTTGGACAATGGCTGGGTCCCCGTTCTCCCTGAAGGCAGCGGGAACTCTGCCATGGTCTGGAGAGAACGTGATGGGACCTGCAGGGCCCTGGGACACTCCTCTTGGGACACATGTCCTCTTGGGGACACACAGCCAAATCCACACTCCTTGGGGTGGCCTGTGGGACAGTGAGAGAGGTCCCCTGGCCCAAAGAGTTTCCAGCAAAGCACAGGAGCTCCCAGGCCAGCATCAATGAGCTGGTCAGAGCCAGAGCTGCAGCAACAAGGTTGTTCCAGCCTACAGGTCCTTCTCCATTCAACCTACACATCCTGCAGCACCCAACCCACATGTCTGACACCATCCCAAACTACAGATGGTCCACTGTCCCACACACATGTCTTACACCATCCCAAACTACAGATGATCCACTGTCCCACACACATGTCTTACACCATCCCAAACTACAGATGGTCCACTGTCCCACCCACAGGTACTACATCCCAAACTATGGAGGGTCCACTGTCCCACCCACATGTCCTATACCATCCCAAACTTCAGATGGTCCACTATCCCACCCACAGGCCCAATGCCATCCCAGCCTACAGGTCCTACACCTTCCCAACTTACAGATCCTCTTCCATCCAACCCACAGGTCCAATGCCATCCCAGCCCATAGATCCTCCTCCATCCAACTCACACGTCCTGCACTATCCCAACCTACAGGTGGTCCACCATCCAACCCACAGGTCCAGTGCCATCCCAGCCCATAGATCCTCCTCCATCCAACTCACACGTCCTGCACTATCCCAACCTACAGGTGGTCCACTATCCAAACCACAGGTTCAATGCTATCCCAGCCTACAGGTCTTCCTCAATCCAACCCACACATCCTGCACCATCCCAGCCTACAGATCCTTCTCCATTCCAACCCACAGGTCCTTCTCCACCCAAACTACACATCCTACACTGCCCAACCTACAGGTCCAATATCATCCCAAACTGCAGGTCCCTCTCCATCCAGCCCACAGGTCCAAAGCCATCCCAGCCTTCAGATCCTACATCATCCCAACTCACAGGTTCATCTCCACCCAACCTACACATCCTACACTGCCCAGCCCACAGGACCAACTCCATCACAAGTTAAAGATCCTCCTCCATGCAACCCACAGGACCAAAACCATCCCAACTTACAGGTCCTTGTCCATCCCAACCTACAGGTCCTATACCTTCCCAACCTAAGGTCCTCCTCCATCCAGCCCACAGGTCAGACATCTTCCTAACCTAAGGTCCTTCTCCATCCAACCCACAGATTCTACACCATCACAACCCACAGGTTCATCTCCACCCAACCTACACATCCTACACTGCCCAGCCCACAGGTCCAACACCATCCCATCCTACAGGTTCTTCTCTGTCCAGCCCACACGTCCCGCAGCCCTCATCAGAGTCACATGGGTGTCCTCGACTCACATGGTTTTGCTGCCATGTGCCCAGCCTGACCTGAAGTTCACTGGAAGCCCCAGATTATGAAGTCATGTGAACAAGGAACAATCTCCATTCTCATTTTGTTGAAGTCTAAAAGACTTTTTGGGAAATTGCTGTCATGTATTGGGAACACTTTACTCCCTCATAGCAGGACAGATCCTGTGAAACCCCAGCCAAAAATTTTTTACTTGTTTTGGGGGGTTTGAGGGTTTTGCTGGGTTAAAAAATATCCTCTGCTCTGCTCACAGATCTTGCCTTACCCATGACCTTGGACTATCAGAGCCACAACAGCTCTGCCATTAGGAAAAAATCATCTTTTGAGCCTGTGGCTGGGAATACATACAAAATCCAAATGAAGTGCCAATTTCTCTGCTGGAGCTCAGACTCCATTAGAAGAAACCCATGGTGGTGTTTCAGTTCACAACCTTCTCTACAGGCAACACAGTACAACTTTAGAGACGATGAGACAAAAATAAATGGAGGAAACTCAACACAGGAACATAATCAAAGGCATTGAGCCTTTTAAGATAGCGTCTGCCCTGATGTTTACAGAGTCCTCCCAAAGCCAGGAGACTTCTTCTGGACTTCAGAGACTCAATGCTGCTCTGTTCTTGTTTATGGCCCTGATGCCAAAGAAAATTGAGGGGCTGATAAGCACCATTGCACCCTGCCATGCTCTGTCAATGGACTCTTCCTTGGGATTAAGTGCCTGAACAACATAAAAGTGTTTTCATTCTGCTTTATGTTCTCATCTGCCTCCAGAACAATTATTTTTGGAGTTGTACAGGAACACAGGCTCAGTAGGACTTGTGTTTTGTTCCTGCTTTTCCATCAAGCTATAATGGAAAGCCCACGTGCAGTGTCTCACTCTCACTCCCTGACCATGGCATTGTCCTCATGGGCTCATCTTGTAATTGTCCCTTGTGTGGGAATTCGCTCCTCTGGATCCAAAGCACGCTCCAGCCCACCAAGGAATGGCTGCCCTTGGAAAAGCAGACATATTTAAAGGGAGCCTTCACTGTAGCCACTTGGTGTTCAGTCTCTTTGTGTGTCTGGACCCTAATTAGAGAAGGGAATTGTGGATCAGAAGCTGGAATTTGGTAGGACTCTGCAAAACAGCTTCACCCCAGGCTTGCAATCTCCTGGGTTTGCCATGATTAGTGGCGCCAATCTCACTGGTTGGATACAATGGAATAGAAGCCCTCTAATTGCTTGTTAATTACAATTAATTGCTCTCCAGGAAGGAATCCTAGCTGATTGTGGGTAGCAGTGATAGCTGAAGGAGGAGCCCCCAAAGGCAGGGTCTCCCTGGAGGCTGATGCTGGCAGGAGGCAGGGCAGGGCTGCCCAGGTCACCTTCCTCCTCTGCCACCTGGGCTGAATCCAAGTGGCCACAGCTCCCATCCTGCCAGAGCTCCAGGAGCGTTTGGACAACGCTCTCAGGGATGCACGGGGTGGGATTGTTGGGGTGTCTGTGCAGGGCCAGGGTTTGGATTGGATGATCCCTGTGGGATATTCTGTGATTCTAACCCTGCACTGCTCTGGGTTGCCTGGATCTCTGCTCTGCTCCCAGGCTGCTCTTTGGCCGGTCCCATCCCTTGCTGATCAACCCAATCTCGTTGGGAAAGGGGGACAGAGATCCTTCCTCCTGCTTCAGACCTCTGAAACCCCCTCAGATCCTTTCTCCTTGCGGGAATTCCTGACCATTATCAGCTTGAGGCTTTGCAGGTGAGGTGGAGCGGAGGGGAGGCTGAGGGGAAGCGGGGGGAGTTGGGTTATGTGGTGGGAAGGGAGGATGGGTGTGCACACCCAGCGCCTGCACCGAATTCCAGGGAAAAACTACCCCAGGAGCTGGGCTGTCAGGCTGTGAGTTTGGGAGAGGAAGGGAACACGGCCAGCAGAACGCAGAGCCTGAAGCAAGCACAGGCTCAGGATGAATGTGGGGGGCCGGGGGTTTGGCTCTTGTGGGTTTGTTGTTGCAGGGAGGAATGCGAGCAATTCCTTGGCAGGGTTTCTCCGCAGGATATTAGCATTAGAGAGGGACTCGCTGAGCAGGGATAGTTCAGATGCGGCTGTTGCTGGCTCAGTTCACCCTCTCCGGGGGGCTTGGTTTGCTCTGCCCTTTTCCAGTTAATACAGTCTAAGGATCGTTTGATTCCTACACAAAAATTCCTGCCCCAAAACCACCTGAAGAGGACAGATGACAGGCTAACATCCCATTCAGCATCCCAAAATTCCTTGGCCTTTTTCTGCAGGCAGAGTGCAACCCGGAGCCTGCAGGAAAAGAGGCTCCTGGCAAGGGCTAAACAACAGATTGTGGCTTTCTTTCCATCCTGACGTGATGAGGGGATCCTAAATGAGCCTTTTTTGTCTCTCCTGGCTCTGGTCCACATTAGGAATTTAGACCTAATGAGTCTGTGATCACGTCCAGGGCACTCGGGGATGGATGGGGAATCTATACCTCAAGGACAGATATTTTAAAGGCACAAATGTGGATGGAGCCCAGGGGGGTATCCCCCTGACTACTGAATGGGAATTTTTTTTAGGGGAAAAAAACCTCAATCTCTGTTCCCAATCTCTTTCACAGCAAGTTGTAAAACTTTACTGCTTGTCAAGCAGCATTAGTGCCTGCCCCTTCTGGGAAAAGGAATTTTACTGTCATTAGAGTAGATTCACCTGAGCACCTCAGGGCTCAGAGGTGCTGGGCATAAAATTCACGCCCTCAATCACTTTTAACTGCACTTTGGAAAAGGCTTCTGGTCCCACCCCTCACTGCTCTGGGAAATCACATCCCAATCCAAACGGAGTCGGGAACAGTTGTTCATGGTCCTCCTCTCCTCGGGGCCAGCTCTTCCAATCCAGAATGGATTAAATTGAACCTGAAAGCATCCAGACTGTGCAGCTGTAAAGGAGCCAAGAATTAACGAGATTTCATGATCCTGGGTCCACGCTGCAATTTCTTCTGCATTCCTGTGGCTGCCCACGTGCGTTGAACAATGAATGTGCCCCGTTTCAGGGTCCATCGGGAGATGAGTGAGTGTTTGTAAACTGAAAATTGTCCTCTGAGCCGTTTGAAAGCGACTGGGGTAGCAGAAATAGAGGCTGGCAGCCCTTATCCTGGATAAGGATCTATGCAGGCTCTTGGAACAAGAGCAGAGAGGAAGCAGCCTCCAGGTGTAGCCACAACTTCTCCCCTTTGGGCCACAAAGTTTTGGAGCCCCATTGCCAGGGAGGGAAGGAGAACAATCCTGATTTTCCTGGGGGATTCTCCTAAACCAGTGGAAAAAGAGCACCCCACTGCTCCTTTGCACCAGGACACCTTTAATCCTGTGGAGATGCCATTCCTATTCATTGTTTTAGTGTCAGCCCTTGCTCCATCCCAGGATACCATGATCCCTTTGGGGGTTGCACAGTCAGCCCTCTTCCCAAAAATTGGGAAGAACCCCGGGGAGTTTTGTGCACTCAGTAAATGATCCACCAGGTCTAAGAGCCAGGAGTTTTTGGGATAACTTTGGGGAATGTTAATGGTGAATTAGTCAGAAAGGCCAGTGAAGTGTGACGCTAAGCAGGAAAGGTGATCACGCTCTACTTAAAATCTGCCACTGCCCCTGAATCACCCGGATTTGCTGCTTTCCCCCCCGGGCTGGTGCAGCAGAGCCTGCAGAGGGAAGGAGGCTGGGCATGGCTGAGGGTTTGACAGCTCTGGTAGTTCTTTCCGGAGACTGTTCCACAAAGCCTTCGTGCAAATCCCACTCGAGCAAGAGGTGGTGTGTAAGGATGGAAACAGCGAGCTGAATCACTTTTTCAGGAGGAAGTAAAAGTCTCAAAGTGAGTGATATGGGCACCCGAAAGCCCATTGTGATCTTTGCCAGGTCTCAAAGGGCCTCATTCTCTCTTGTCCATGAGGGTCACTGCTCCTTTCCAGGGCTGGGAAAATCCACCAGGAGATGTGTATTTGTTGAACTGGTGTTTCAGCAGGCCCCAGAGATGTTGGTTGACATCTGGGGAATGACCAGTGACACCAAAGAGCAAAAGTTCAGTCCTCTCTTGTTGGGTTTGGTGGGGGATAAGGGAGGATTTAATGTGCTTTAAAGTAACTGCATGAAAATCATCCCAGAGGGGTTTGGGGTGGAAGGCACCCCAAAGCTCATCCAGTTCCACCTCTGCCATGGCCAGGGACACCTTCCACTAGACCAGGTTGCTCCAAACCCTGTCCAGCTTAGCCTGGAACAATTCCACACATGGAGCACCCACAGCTTCTCTGGGCACAACATATACACACATATAGCAAATACCAGTTTATGTATGTTTTAATAAGCGTATCCTAAAAGTCCATGAGGGCTAAAGTAATTACTTAAAGGACCAGGGCTAAACTTCCCATTCCCATTATCCCTGCTCCTTCCACTAATATTAAGTCAGGCTTGGGTATTTCCCCACAGTGTGAAGCAAATAAAGAAAACAAGAGTCAAGTAGAAGGTGCCATTAAGCTGTAGGCAAACTGGCGAGCTTCCGACCCTGGGAATGATTTACTGGAGTCTTTAATGAAGCCTGAGTGGGTGAATTATGGGCAGAAAAACAGGGGTGGAAGGGAGAGTGAGTAGAGGATATTTTTGTAAGCTATAAGTTCCTGTCAGATTTACACTTTTCTCAAGTTTTACGATGCTCGGACGTAATTCCTGGCAAATTTTTCAAAGTGGTGGTTTCACCCCAAATTTAGTTCGTGCTTTGAAAATATCTGTGAGAACTCTATCTTGTTCCAGCTGCTCCAACACCCAGGCTACTTTTGCCACTACCACAGCCCTGTTATCCGGATGGATACTGGATTCTACTAGCAGTTGTGTGGGCCTACTTGAAGATAAAGCCATGAAGCAAAACTGAGCAGTTTCGCCATAGAAATGTTTATCTGTCACCCATTCCCCACCCTCCAAGGAGGAAAAAAGAGTTTTGGACCCAAATCAAAAGGGTTGGTGGAGCTGGATCCAAATGGGCCTAATACCTCAACCAGGCTCCAAGAAAAAATCCTTGAGCTTGGGTTGACAACATCAAGCTCCCACAATCCAAGAGTAACGAAAAGCCTTGAGGTATTAAAGGCTGGGATCAAAGCAATTCCATGCTTTCCTGTTTGTCCCAGCTCCTGAAGAGCACGAGAGCTGCTGGGACTAGATAGGAGTGGTGAACGTGCTCCCAGGGAGGTGAAAACCTTTTGAACTGAGGGCAGTGAGGCATGAAAAGCACATTTGTGCTTCCCCACTCCTCCCACCTCCTGCAAATCTTGCAGGGTGGGGAAACCTCCTTCAGTCCAAATGTTTTGCCATGAGAAAGAAATTGAGGAGCAACACTTGTATGTTCAGGGCTCTGTTGTCAGCATGACCCTGGTTCTCTCTGAAGCCCAGGAAAAAAATAACTCCTGGAGAAGTGGCAGCACTGGTTCTTCCAGGTCAGCTCAGTTTGCACAGGAACATTTGAGATGAGTTTATGATTTTTAAGGCTGTGTTTGTGCCAGCCTAAGCCCTGGAGGGGATAACATCAATGTCACACAGCCCATGAAGTTACAGTCAGCCTCTCCCTCCTTCTGGCTCTCCCCCCATTACCCTCTAAGCTCCTGAGGCTGTTGTGGGCTAAGCCATCCCTTGTTACCTGTTTTTGGATCCAGATTACTCTGTTTCTGGGCTTTTCATTCCTGATTTTAATTTTCCCAGCCAGCCAGAGCCAAATCCAGCCCTGGGGACCCCAGAGAGCTTCAACCAGGGGGTGAGTCTGGCCCAAGGTGTTTCTATCACAAAGCTGTCAAAACCAATTTCTTCTGATCAGACCGAGCTGAAATCCCAGCGGAGGCAACTCATCTCCTGCTGGAAGCTGGCTTGAGCAGCAAATAAACATCAGAGGCAGGAGAGCCTGGCTGGAGATGAGAAATCTTGTCCTGTGATGAGAGGTTAGGAACCTTTCTTATCTCACCTTTATCTCTTTGGGTTTCATAATGAGAAGCCTGACATGGCAGCAGCTCATCCCCGAGCTGGGGGCTGGGGTACCCGGGGTGGCTGGAGATGCTGCAGCCAGCTCTGCTCCCCAAGTTTGCAATGCAGGATGAGGCTGGGGCAGGAAAACTGGAAGCCATGGTCCTTGTGTCTCTGGCCCTGTTTACTCGTTCCCTGGAAGAGGGGGGTTGAAGGACAAGGTGGGCAGGGAATGGGTCAGCACTGGAGCTGTGGTGGATTTAACAGCAAACCCTTCATGTGCTGCCAAGGTGGAAGCAAACATCTGTGGGAAGGTGCCAGCCCTAGCCAAGGTCGTTCCTCCAGAGCTCCTGCCCATGCTGAGCAGTGTTTTGGGATGCAGCAGTGCCTGGGAGCTGGCTTCATTCCCTTCACCTCCAGCTCCAGTTGTCCTTAATGGTGACACCTCCACCTCTCCGAGCCCCAGGATCCCTCTGAGGGCCACCTGTGACCACTGCTACATACAGATATTAAAGATATTATAAAAGAAAGGCCTTATAAAATCAAGATTTTCTCTGCTGAATTACCAACTAGCCTGTAATTTCTGTCCCCCCCCCCCCCCAAAAAAAAAATCAAAGGAATGAGAGGCAGTTTACACAACAACCTGTTCTAGTACAAAAAATAAGTTTGCACCTGCGTAAACAATAAATCTATCCCATAAGAATCAGTGAAGAAGATACATAATCAAAAAATAAGGAGATTTAAGAGACAGGCAGAATGCCATTTACTAACCAATAAATTGAGTGGCAAGAAAACTACTAGCCAGTTAGAGTTAAGCACGAAGTCTGTGAAAACCATATAAAAATAAGTTACGTAAATAAAGAATGGGCTTTTCCTGCATAAAAAACCCGAGTCCCATCTGCTTTACTGCAGCATTGGACATATCCTTCCCCTCCACACAAATCCCACCACATCCCACCACAGAACTGCAGAATATTCCGAGTTGGATCACCAAAGTCCAACCCATTCCACCTCCCTGGGCAACTGGGGATTTTTTTCCCCTCTTTGCCTACAGCAGCTGCCACACTTCTGCAGAGTGAATTAACCCATGGGGCTGGACCCATCCCACCCAGTTCCCATGGGAAAGGGGTGAAAGAAGCATCCCTCACTTCCCATTCCCACTCTGCTCTGCTGGTGCTGCAGCAGCGAGGAGGAAATGCCAGGGCTTAAGTGATTTAGCTCAGGGAACGAGTGAAATCTACTTACATGGGCTAATTGATAGCAAATGATTCCTTAATTAGAAATTATGGAATTGCCCCCTAATTTACGAGGAAGAACAGGACCAATGTATTGAGGAGCTGAGGGGTGTTTCCCATGGCTGCCGGTGATTTTCCTTCGGAGATGCTCTTGCCAATTAACTTTTCATGACATAAATTTGTTTGCCTTAAAATATCCAGTTAGTAGCATTTGCAAATGCATTATTTAAGGCTTGAAAATAAATATTGGATGCTCAGGCTGTGCTTTGTGAGAGCTCTGAGCCACGTGGCTTCTCTCTCAATTATTGATCACGCTTTCTGCCGTGCTAGAGACGTTCCTGCATGCACAGGGGAGAATCCCAACTTGTTTACTTGCTCCTTCCATCTCTCAAAGTCTCCAGAAAACTCATCCAGCAATGGATTTGGGGATGTTTATGACTTTTACATCTCCCTCGATGTGGGTTTTCTGGTGTTTAATAAGGTATGAGCACCCTGTGAAGTTTTTTTTCCTTGCCAAGACATTTACAGATATTTTTCCATATAAAACTTGGCCAGGATGGATTTATCTTTGTGTCAGATCTGACTGTAAATAGAACCACAGACTCATGAAGGCTGGACAAGACCTCCAAGATCCTCAAGTCCAACCCTTGCAGGCTCCCCAGAAAGTGTGGTGGCTTGGACCTCACCTTCAGCAAACATCAGCAGGGAGAAGTGATGAAAACTCATAGCCAGGGAGGTGAGATGTGTAACGGAGAAGGAATTGCATAAACCTCACCTTTGGAAGATTGCAGAGAGGTTTCCAGGCATATCTGGGGGCTGCCAGTGCCCAAGAACTGCTCTCCCTCAGCTTTGTGTCAGGAGATCTGCCAAAAATTTGCAGGTGGAAAACCGGTCAGGCTGCTTGGCTTTGCAGCTGGAGCCTTGGCAGGAATAGGAATGCCATGTCCAGGGGGAAGAAGGTTTCTGCACCCCATGAAAACACAGTGTGCCACAAAAAAAGCTGCTCTGAGGATGCTTTGTGAGAGCCCCAGCACCACCCCGGACAGATCTGAGCACTGTCAGAGGCATAAATAATGTGGGACCTGTCGGGAAGCGTCGCAGGGCGAATTCAGTTTGCATCCCAGCTCCTTCCTACACGGCAAACTGGAGCCACAGAGCTTGGGAGCCCTGCAGACTCATGGCCATAATTAATAGTACAAAGAAGCTGGCGAGGGGACGCCACCAGACAGGCTCCAGCTCTGGCTCTGACCGTCAGCAGGTCTGCAGAGCCCTGGCTGTGCCGCGGCTGGTGGTTAAAGCCAGCGGGCATTTCACTGCTGCCTTCAAAGAAACCAACATTTCACCCCAAAACCCCGCTGCTCCCATCTGCTGCTCCATCCCAGGCATGAGCAGACCACACAAATCCTAAGACTTTTCTACAGGGTGGTTACCACAACAGGAGCAGCCTGATAAATGCGACCTCGGTCCAATTTTCCCGCTTTTAAAAAGGGAATCGTTCCACTCATGCTAGTGGCAAGCTCAACTTACGGACTGGTGGTCACTGTTATTGCAGGGAGGGTCTCTTAACATCCATGCTAATAATCCCAAGGCACTGGGAACTAAATGAGATCCTGGCACTTGCCAGCTGGGAAAGAAGAGAAGTGGGCATTTCTTTGCCAGAGAAAAGGAGGGCGAATAATGGGCTTAAAAAAGAGGGAGTGCCAAGAAAAACGCAGAGCTGAGCACTCGCTGCTCTCCTTCACATGCTTAAAGAAAGCAATTCAGGCTCAGCACACGCAGTTATTAAATGGGGGAAAAAGCAAAATATAATTCTTGTGATTCAGTCTCTTTGCAGGGCAGCCGAGCAAGCTCCTCGATCCGCCGTGACCTTGGGACATAATGGGGCATTGAAAAGCAAATCCGGCGGCACAGAAAGGAAGCGTGTTCCACCGGGCCAGAGGAGGCATTGAGGGAAGGAACAGCCAAGTGGTTATCTCTGACTGGCTTAAATCTCAGCCAGGCAGAGCTTTGGACAAGCCAGGCTTTGTTGGGAATGCCACAGGCAGGGCAATGTGCAGGGCTGTACCTGGCAGCTGATACAGAGCATCATTTTGGAATGATAAAACTCACTTGGGATGCTCTTCGTCCTTGGCAGGGGGGAAAACCACCCAGGACAGGCACCTTTGTGGCAAAACAGCCACCAAATCCTTGTCCTTGGGGGCTGCTCCAGGATGCCTGGTGAAGGAGGGAGAGTGGTTATGGATTTCAAACCCTGCCAGGGGAAATGAGGGAAATCTGAGCATCAGCATCGCTGCTTTGTCTCCCAGTCCTGGCAATAAATGTCCCCAGTTTTATCTCAGCACAGTTTTGGGCTGAAAGACTTGTCAGCTGCTCCAGCTGGGCTTGAGATCACCTGAAATCACTGGGAATACCCTGGATTATAGCCATGCTGGTAAATTTTAGCACTGGACCCTTGCTGTGCTACATGGGGCTGATCAGAGAATCCCAGGATAGTTTGGAAAGGGATCTTAAAACTCATCTTCTTCCACCTGCTTGCCATGGGCAGGGACACCTTCCACTAGACCAGGTCATTCCAATCCCTTCCCAACCTGGTCTAATTCCTCTCTCCCCTTTCCTCTGCCTCTAAAAACCAGGGAATTCTTATTTTCTCCATTATCTTCTGAGTCCTGAGCCCTTTGCCAATGTGGATAGCAGGTAGCAAAGAGTGCCGATACTTTTACCCTCTGCTTGTATCCTGGGACACTTCCACTCAGTATTCCTGGGATGAATTGGTAGAAAATGCTTGTTTTGAGCTTGCCCTGTACTTGTACCATCATCTTCCAAATACCTGCCCCTGTCCCAAGCCACACTGGTGTCTAGTGAGGACACCCAGAGTGGAAATCCAGGTGGAAATGAGCATGGGCAGATCCTCTTGTTAAATGGGGCTAATGATGTGAAGCAGCTGCTCTGAACACAAGCCAGCACAGTCATCAATTCAATTAACCCCATTGATTAATGCAGGAGCTCAGCAATGGCCATAAATGAGGCTGTTTGTCACTGAACACAGAGAATTATTGTGTCTTACATGCTTAAGGAAGGAAACTTTCCCCCTGTTTTATCACAGAGCTGTCTGGAAAGTGGAAGGGCTCTGGCAGTGATCTGAGGGAAGGGAATAAATGATCATTATAAATAAAGGTGCATCTCTTGGCAGCACCATTAAATGGCTCTTGCTCCCCATGCCTTTGTCCCAGAGAATCTTTAGATGTGGAGGGAAAATTTGGGAATCAGCAGCCTGAAAGAGGTGGAGAAAGGGCTGCTCTGAGCCTCTGAGGGGCAGGGAAAGGCAGCCTAGGAGGATGTTTAGCTAAAGACAAAAGTATCCTTGGCTGAAAAACAGGACTTTCTGCTCCTCTAACTCCCTCCTGCAAGCCCTGGGCCCTTTCCAGGCCCACAGAAATCTGCTGGAGCCTGACTGTAGAAATCCCACAATCTGGAATCTACACAGAGGGAGGAGGTTGGAGCCATCTCACTCTCATGTCGAGATTCACAAGAATGCATCAACAACTGTATCCTCCTTTGCATCCCCCCTCTGCTAGGCAGGGACATTTATCCATCTGGGAATGGTTTCCCTGTTCCCATTATCCTGGTGCTCTCTCCACTAACGATGATAAAACAGCCTCATCCTGGTGGTTGGTTTTAGATAGAGCTGTCATTGAGTATGGGAAAGTTTTTTTTGGGTTTTTTTTTTTTTTTTGCAGCTTCCGCGATTCTGTTGCCAGGAGAATCTTCAGCAAGAACAAAAGCTGTTTTATTTTGTGGGCTGGGACTTGGGGAGGAAAGGGAAAAAGGGGAAAGGCAGCCTTAACTCATGGGTTGTGGGTCTTGCTGTTGTGAGTGGCCAGGCAACGTGGGAGGTGAGGACAGGGATTCCTTGGCTTCTGAAGGGTGATGAGGAAAAATGAAGTGGACAATTGACTGGGGATGGTGGCTTAAAAGGAAGGATTTTGGTTCCCCTTAAAAAATACCTAAAGAGATTTCAAGAGAGCTGGAGAGGGCCTTTGAACAAAGGCCTGGAGGGACAGGACAAGGGGGAATGGTATCCCAATGCCACAGGGCAGGGTTATGTGGGATATTGGGAAGAAATCTTTCCCTGGGAGTATGGTGAGGCCCTGGCACAGGGTGCACAGAGAAGCTGTGGCTGCCCCTGGATCCCTGGAAGTGTCCAGGGCCAGGCTGGGTGGGGTTTGGAGCAGCCTGGGACAGTGGAAGGTGTCCCTGCTCATGGCAGGGGGTGAAAAGTGATGGGCTTTAAGGTCCCTTCCAACCCAAACCATTCTAGAGTTCTAGGACTTTGTTTATAAGAAAGGACTTTGCCATGTGGAACAGTCTTCCAGGAGGAGGGAGGTTGGTGCAAAGCTCTTCAAAACCCATCCCCTCCCACCGGACAGGGTGAGCAGCAGGTGGGATTTGTACCCTGGCAAAGATGAGGGGTGTGATGGGTGCAGGATCTGTGTGCAAAGCTGAGGGCAGCAGGGGAAGGACACTGCAGGATTTACCCAGAGAAGGTGCAGGACCTGTCCCTGCAGCTCTTTCAGCACTCCCCTCCACCTCTCTGCTGTCCTTTGTTCATTCACTCTTTCAGCTGATGTCATGAAACCAAAGATATTAAAAGCCTCTCTGGAAGCTCTGTCCTCTGCTCTGTGCACGTCCTCATCAGGCTTAAAAACAAATCCCTGTAATTAGCTGGAAGTGGTCGTTACCTGGCCAGGTGTTCCTGTTGCCTCACAAACCCCATCCAGGAGTGATCACAGGTGGTATCAGCCCCCTTCCCACAGCTTTTCCTGCCCTCTGGCACCAGCATGGCCACAGATTTATGAATCATGGAATCACAGAACAGTTTGGGTTGGAAAGGGACCTTCAAGCTCATCCCAACCCCTGCCATGGCAGGGACACCTTCCACTATCCCAGGCTGCTCCAAGCTCCATCCAACCTGGACACTTCCAGGGATTTAGGAGCAGCCACAGCTTCTCTAGGCACCCTGTGCCAGGGCCTCCCCACCCTCACAGGGAAGAATTTCTTCCCAATATCCCATCTAACCCTGCCCTCTGGCAAAAGCAGAGGCCAGGCTTGCCAACAACATGTAGGGAATTGCCACCTTCAGCCATTGTGATGGATGGAACGGGAATAAATCCTCCAGACTCCCAGCTACAAGAGGAAATCAGGTGGATTCCTTTGGAGACGGGTGTCAGAGCAGTAAATCTGCCCTGCTTTAACTCCAGCCTGGCATAACGGAATTCCGAAGATGAAGCAGAAATAATCCATTTGGGGAGCCTGGCAGAAGGACGGCGGTGCTTTGTTTGCCAGTTCCAAATGCAGCAAGCCTCCTTTACGAGGCACTTCTGAGGGTAATTGGCTTTGAGGCAGGAATATTACACCTACAGAATAAATCTTGTTGGAATTTATTGGCTTTATCCAGCTCCTAAACCCCGAGCACCTTTGAGCAAACACCTGGAAGTGCTGCCTGTGGCAGCAACGCTCCGGAGCCTCGATCCCTGCCTCGGGATGCAAACAAGGAGCTGCTGCTTCCCGGGAAGGAGTCACTAAGTCAGCTTCCATAGGAGAAGAGGGACATCAAACCCTGCCAGTTATCCCTCTCTTTTGTCATTAACCATCAGGGCTGTAATTAATTCACAGCAAGGGGAAGATTGGCTGGGCAAGAGCTCGCCCTGGGGAGTTTGCTGGGAGTGCTGGACTAACCAAGAGGTATTCAACGTACCTTGGCAGCCCAAGCACACGTATCCCCAGCTCTGGAAGGCCATCCATAGCGTGATCTGGGCTAAGGGATCCACTGGATTCCTACCAAAACTGCAGGATCACAGGAAAAGCTCTCCCTGAGGCGAGTAGCAACCAGCTGCAACGAACACGGAGCTCAGGCACTCCTGCCAAGGGCCAGGGGGCTCTGGTATTCCACATGGAATTGGATTTTATCGCATTCAGGTTTGGGATCACTCCCTTCTGGAAGGTTTTGGGAGCTCAGGGCTCACGGCTGAGCTGATGCTGTGTCTGTGAGAGCACCCCTGTCCCTGCAGTGGTTGGAATGAGATGGGCTTTAAACCATTCCACGATTCTGTGATTCCATGATCCTCCTGGTGAGGAGGATCCATGCTCCAGCCCTGGGGAGGGCATTGTTGTTGCTGAGTTTGGGGCTCATCAGACCCGGGTCTGGATGTCCAGCTCCTATCTGCAATTCCCAAGGCAGCACCAGAGCAAGAAGGAGCTGCTCTCTTCCCAAATAAAGCTACACTCACACACCTGACCCACGGGAATGTCATCCTGGACCAGCCCTGTTCCTAAGAACTGCCCAGGCCATCAATTTCCAGGTGCATGTCACCTGTTCCCTGAGAAACACCACAGAGGGAAAGGCACAGAGAAATGAACATTACCATGGAATTCCTGCAAGATGGAATCCCAGCACCACAAAGAAGCCTGGCCTCCTTAGGTCATTTTGTCCAGGGCTAATTGCTCCCCGCTCTCGTTTCCTTGCTCTTCCTCGCTGCTCCTGGGCATTGCAAACTGCTCGGATAACAGAGAGGGATGGATGCAGATGGAATGCTCATCCCTCCAACCCAGGCTCGGCACCAGCAACGTGCCCAAGGCATCCTAAGCACTGGGAAAGCTGCTCCCAGGATAAGCAACTGTTGTCACCCACAAATTGCTGATATTTAATGGAGCCCAGGCACAGCTTTGGCACCCGGAGATGTGGTTTTTCCCAAGGGATCATGAGGATGCTGAGCTGCAACTGCAGATTCTCATACACCTCCTCCAGCCCATTGGAAAAGACATGTTTGTCCCCAAAGCTGCTCAAGGCGCCAGCCCAGACGGAATAATTTTGGGCTTTCCAGTATCCAAAAAGATGGGGAATCACACCAGAGATGGAAAAGAGGAATAAACCAGCAACTCAAATACTGATTTCAATGAGAGTTTTGTGGGAGCAGAGGGACAGGAGCACCCCAGGCTCGGTGCCAAGGCACGGATGGGGGCAGCACCCAACCCAGGTGCATCCCAGGCAGTTTTCCACTGGCAAAACAGGATGGAAATGTTCTGTTGTAGTTAGATAACCGGGTTACCTGACTGCAGGGAGCTTGCCTTGGAGAAACCCCAAAGCTCCAAAAATAACGCCACAGAAAAGAGCTCCCAAGGGTGCTTTGAAGTGGTTCTGTGTGGCTCATTTTGGAAAGCCAGGAAAAGGCTTGGATGAGGCTGGGAAGTCCCAGCTGACCCCAGGATGGGGTCTGGCCACGCAAGGACTCGCAGCCACCCCACTTTTGTCTCAGCCCGGCCAAAATTCCGTCTCCTTCTGCACGCTGGGCGTAGGAGGAGCCAAGACCAGGAAGAGGAAATTTAATCATCAGATCCCGATTAAACCCAGGAAAAAACAAGGAGGGGGTGGGAAGAGCAGCGGCTCGAGTAGCTCAGACCCATCTGCTCTGATACTTCTCGCTCAGCTGCTTTTCCGAAGGGTGTTTCAACGGGAGATGGCCACTGTAATGGTGTTGGTGGCCACCATCTCTGGGTGCACTTCGTATCCATCCCTGTCCCGTTGTCTCGATGCACCTGGTATCCCATTTCCTAAACCTGCATCCCAGCCGGGCAGCACAACCCCCGGGTGGGATGTTCCCTCAATCTATGGGATTTTAGGGAGCATGACCCCCGCCCTCCGGCGTTGGGTGCTGCGGGAAGCTTGGAACCCACTCACGCGGTTAACACAAGAAATCAAAGAGTTCAGCATCCCCCCCGGGAGAGCAACAGGGGCGGGATTTCTGCTTTACCAGCATTTCGCAGCTTGGCTTCCGTGACAAAAACGGCCAAAAAAAAAAAAAAAAAAACCCAAAAAAAAAAAAAAAAAAAAAAAAAACGGGGGGGGGGGGGGGGGGGCGGGCGGGGAGGGAGCATAAACCCTCAGCTGCTCAGCGCGAAAGGTTTGAGCGCGACCACCCTGAGCTCGACCACCGTGACCACCGGGCTGGGCGGGCTCGTGATTGTCACAAGCGCTCGCCCCTGGCACCGGGACGCTCCCAAGGCACTCCCCCGTCCCCGTTTTCCCCTCCTTCCCCACGCTCCCCCCGGCACCCCACGTGTTCCACAGGAGCATCTCCCGCCCCCCGGCGGGGACACGCCCCGGACACGCCCTGTGACGTCAGGGCGGGCGGGCGCGCGCGGCCCGTGGCGGCGGGGGCGCGCCCGGGAGCGCTGCGGGGCCGGACCCGGCGGTGCCGGTGTCGGAGCGGGAGCAGGTGAGAACCGGGAGCTGGGCGAGCTCCCGGGAATGGCAGCGGCTCCCCGCGGGCTCCCGGGGCCGCCGGGGAAAAGTTTGTGTCGGTGGCGGCGGAGGGTCGGGGCTGAGCCCGCGGGGAGGCGGCGGGGGCAGAGCGGGAGTGTGAGAGTGTGAGTGAGGAGTGCGGGACGCTGGGTGTCCCTGCTGTGACACTGTGTGCGCGCTTGTGACCGCCTGGAAAGTGCCCTCTGTGCCTGAGTGTGGCTGTATTGTGGAGTGTGACAGTGTGGCACTC
>CM031863.1:36901039-36955409 GCA_018697195.1 Certhia americana | reverse complement strand
TGTGTGACTGTATTGTGTGTGACAGTGTGGCACTCTGTGTGTGTGTTAAGTGTCCCCCCTGTGGGTCTGTGTATGTGCTCTGATTGTGTCTGAGTGTGTCACGCTGTGTCGTGTGTCCTCTGTGTGCCACTTCGTGTGTGTGTGTGACTGTGCGTGTCACCTGCCCCCTGTGTGTGTCCCCTGTGTATAACCGTGTGTGTGTAGCGTGTCTCCGGTGTGTGTCCCTGTGTGTGGCTGTGCCTATCACCTGTCCCCTGTGTGTTTGACTGTGTTTGTGATTGTGTCCCTCTGAGTGTGTAGTGTGTCCCCCGTGTGTGACTGTCCCTCTGTGTGTGGCTCTGTGTGTGACTGTGCATGTCACCTGTCCCTTGTGGACATGTTGCCATTGTCACTGTCCCTTGTGTTGGACTGCTGTCCCTGTGTGTGTGGCTCTGCGTGTGACTGTCCCTGTGACTGTCACTCAGTGTGTGTAGCGTGTACCCGGATCCGGGCTGCGTTTTGTCCTCGCTGCCGGTGTCCCCGCTGCCATGTGCCGTGTCGGGGTGTAAATGTCACCGCGGCACGCGTGGCTCCGTGTCCCCGTTTCCCGGGAGATGCCGTGTGCCGAGTCCGCAGCGCTGCGGGCGTGCACACCCGTTGGCCCCCCCGCTCCCGATGGCACTGCCACGAGGGCACGGGGACGATGGCCACCGGCTCCCCGGGGTTGTCACCCTGCCGGTGTCACCCGGCAGCGACAGCCGGGGCAGAGGGGCCGGTCCGGGCTGGCTGCTCTTCCTGACCGGCCCCGCTCCAGCGGGGGAGTTCGGGGCTGTTTGGGGCAGCATTCCTCCGGCTTTGCTTGGCATTCGTTTCCCCGCAGGATTTTCCCGGCTGGGGCTCTCCGAGGGGTCTCTGACCTCTCTGCACCTTGCCGGCTGCCCGGGGGGGATGCTTTGGGAGCCAGGGGTGCTGCACAGCGTTTGGTTTCCCAGCTGTTGCTCCCGGGGCGGTGTTGGGTGGGAGAGGTGGAGTTGTGCCGGTGTGTGATGTGCTGCAGCCTCGGGCTCCCAGGAACACCGATTTTTTTGGGATCGCTGGCTGTTCAGGAGTAGCTGGATGTTACTGAGGCTCGGCATAACTTTGGTACAGAGGGGGACATCGGTGGCCGGGAGGTTGTTCTGTGCCCAAATTAAACCACGTTGCATCAAAGCCTCAAAGCCCAGAGGAGTTGTGGGATGTGGGATCCCAGTGCAGCCTCCCCGCTCTGGAATGCCCATCACTGCCTTCCACCCCTCTCCAGCCTGTCCTTGCTGGGGCTGGTGCTCTCTGAGATTTGCAGTGATGAAGTTTTGGCTGTTAATTAATATATACATAGCGAGTTACTAATTCCATTATGCTGAATGGAGCAGCAGCTTGGGTAGGAGTTGGAGTGCGGGGTGTGTTGTGTTGACAGCTCTGTCTGGGTGCTGAGGCTCTGGAATAAGGATCCATCCTTGATTTCCTCATGCCTGACTGCACCAGCGGGATGCTTAAATTTGCCTTAAAGTAAAAGAAATGCTTGATAATGAGGAGAACATCCTGGGATGGCTTGTAGGTCTGACAGGGGTCAGTGGGGCGTTTGGCAGTTGGATTAATGCTTGGGCTTGATGCCTTCTGAGAGCTTTTCCAACCTAAATAATTCCGGGATCCTTGGAACAGTCGCGTCTCCTCCTGGCTCTTGCTCCTGCGCAGCTGTGTCAGTACCAGACCCTGCAGAGGGGACAGCAATCTCTGGTGGCAGCTCTTCTCTCCTGTTCTGCTTTTCCTTTCTTTCCTCCTTTTCTCTGGAGCAGCTTCCCCTGACAAGCTGGGGCTGTCCCATCCCTGGAATGTTGGATGGGGCTTGGAGCAGCCCTGGTCTGGTGGAAGGTGTCCCTGCCTCTGAGGTGAACTTTGAGGTCTCTTCCAACCCAAACCACCCATGATTCCGTGATGATTCCCTCAGCTTTCCAGAGCCCCCATGTTCTTCCCACAGTGAGCTTTACCTCCCCGGTCACTCACAGCAAGAGAATTCCCACTTTTCTTGTGACCCACCCCCCATCCCACAGACCTGCAGCCTCCGTTGAGCGTATCCCCTCCTGGCTGGGGAATTTTGCAGGCAGGGATGCCAGCTTTCCATGGATATATGTTTCCAAAATAACCCAGTTCGGGCTGTGGAAGGGAATGTGCTTTTCAAAAATAGCAGCTTCGTTACTTTTAATCAACTAAAGCCGGAGCAGCACGGAGTGATTGCAGCCGCCGCTCGCCTCGACATCCTAATTATGTTTGCCTTTTAATGAGAGGAAAACTATTTGCGAAGCTAAAATATTTATTTTAGCCTGGTGGGGTTGCTTGCAACTTGTGTGGATGGTAAGGAGGTGGTTTAGACACTGTGTGGGGTTTTTTTGTGTTTTGGGTTTTTTTGTTGTTTTTTTAATGGGAAAAGCATTTAAATGTGGCAAGAGGCTTTTTCGTGGCCAGGGCTGTCTGTGTGGAGGGAGCTGGCACCTGGGGAGGTCGGGACATGCAGGGGAATTTGCATCCTCCTCAGTCTCCCTATTTCCAAGTGGTCTGAGAGTTGTGTCGCCTTCTGGTTCCGTGGGGCAGCTGGCACAGAGTGAATGCAAACAACCTCACCTAGGAGCCTCCTGGGCTTGGGTTTGGCACTTGCCTTTCCTTTCCAGCCTGAAATTCGTCCTGAAAACACCTGAGCTTTACAGGCTGGCCTGCTGGCTCCCCAGGAGATGGTGAGGAGGTTGGATGGGATTTTAGAGAATTATGGGATTTCCCGGGTTGGGAGGAACCCGCAAGGATCATCCAGTCCAGCCCTGCACAGACACCCCAACAATCCCACCCAGTGCGTCCCTGGAGCGGTGTCTGAACACTCCTGGAGCTCTGGCAGCCTTCAGGTCATTCCCTGGGGAGCCTGGGCAGTGCCTGGCACCCTCTGGGGGAAGAACCTTTTCCTAAAATCCAGCTTAAACCCTGCCCTGACACAGACCCAGCCATTTCCTCGATGCTGTCCCTGTTCACAGAGAACAGGAGATGGCAACACCCGGGAAAGTTTTGTAGCAAAAAAACTGTAGTTGGCTTCCCAATGATGAGTCAGCTTTGAAACAAGAGGATCAACCCACTGGGAAATGTATTTCTGCTTATTAACTGGGATGTCTTAACTGGAGCCCCTCTGCTCTGGAGCCAGGCTGGGAGAGCTGGGGGGGCTCATCTGGAGAGGAGAAGGCTCCAGGGAGAGCTCAGAGCTCCTTCCAGGTCCCAAAGGAGAGCTGGAGAGGGAGTGGGGAGAGTGGATGGAGGGATAGGGCACAGGGAATGGCTTCCCACTGCCAGTGGGCAGGGTTAGATGGGATATTGGGAAGGAATTGTTCCCTCTGAGGTGCTGGCACAGTTTTCCCAGAGAAGCTGTGGCTGCCTGTGGATCCCTGGAAGTGTCCAAGGCCAGGTTAGACACTGGGGCTTGGAGCAGCCTGGGACAGTGGAACATGTCCCTGCCCAGGACAAGGGGTGGAACGGGATGGGCTTTAAGGTCCCTTCCAACCCAAACCATCCTGGGATCTCTCATGGCTGCAATGAGGTGTTCATGGAGAGCAGGGTGTGCGTGCTGCTGAGGTTCCCTGCCCTCTGGACAATGCCCTGTCAGGATGCAGGAGACATCTCCACTGTCAGAACCAGCCCAGCACCCATCCAAGCCGCTCCCCAAAATTCGCAGGGCGAGATTTAACAGCACCAAACACTTCCCTCAGCAGGAGCCGAGCGGGGGCTGCTTCCCTGAGCTCCCTCCTGGCCCACAATCCCTGCATTAGCCCTGCCCAGGGCTTGGACACAGGGCTGGCATTGTCTGGGGACCTCAGCAGCACCGTGCCAGCTTGGCTGGGGTGGGGAGCACGTGGCTCTGCCGGCGCTGGCACAGGGAAAATCCTGCTGACAGGACTTGGAAGCAGAGGCTGGAGAGGCAGGAGAAACCCTGGGCTGCTCCAGGTGGAGGTGGTGGGGCTGAGTCCTGTCCCTAGAGGAGCTGAAGGGTTGGTGTCACCCACCTGTGGGGGCACCAGGGCAGCTCTGCTGGTAACGATGAGGCTGCAGGGTTTATTACAGAAGGATTTGTAGGCCCAGCTGCCATTGTGGCCATAAATAATGTTTGGGTTTTTAGGGAGGGAAAAAGGATAAGGCTCTTGCAGGACCTGCAGCTTTGGCACATGCATGTCCTGACGAGTCCCTTTGCTTTCCAAACCAGCTCAGATCTGGTTTTTAAGTGCTCAAGTGATGCCCCAGTTCCATTAACAGCACAACCATCCACACTAAAAGATAATTTTGAGGGTACCTGTGGTATCTCCCTCCGCTTGTGCTCCTCCTTGCAGCCTGAGGGAGTCCTTAATTTCTCCTGGTGGTCCTTGAGGTGATTTCTGGGTATTTCTGTTTCTGTGGGCTCCTAAAAGGAAGTGTGGGAGTATGGACAGGGATGTGTTTGGATGGCTCACAGCAGCAGGGAATGCAGGAGCACCTGAAATCCCTCTGCTGCCTCGGGGGGCTTGCAGGTCCAGGTGTTTCCCAGGGTAAAGTCAGTTTTTCACGGATCAAAGAGCAGACCTTAAAACTTCTAACTCTTTCAATGTGTCTCTGGATTTGTGTTTTGTCCCTCTTCTGGGAAGTTGGCATTTTGGGTGGGTCGCCTGTTTTTGGGAGGAATCACTCGGTGTGCCACAAGCAGCATTTCCTGGCTTTAATCCCAGGTTTTGGTGGCCAAGCTACTGCCCCTCCACTGGGAACCCTGTGAGGGGACTGCCCCCCAGTCCCAGGGGATATTTCTAATTTTAACCTGCTGATTCCATGTGGCTTTGTACAAGGGGTTATTTTTGGTGCCAGGAGGCAACCATTCCCATTCCCAGCTGGCATATCAGTAAAATCCCCAGCTCCTGGAGCTAAAGCAGTGTTCCTGCTTTTTCCTACCTGAGTGGGTGTTCCCTCTTTGCCCAGGAGAGAGGTTGTGTCAAATCCAGCTGTGGGAGGTTGGCACATCCCATCTCCTCTTTGTGGGATCCTCACAGAATCCCAAATTGGTTTGGGCTTGAAGGGACCTTAAAGCTCTTCCCACTTCACCCCTTTGCAATGGGCAGGGACACCATTCATTGTCACAGGCTGCTCCAAGCCCCAGTGTCCAACCTGGCCTTCCAGGGACACTTCCAGGGATCCAGGGGCAGCCACAGCTTCTCTGGGTTACCTTTGCCAGGGCCTGCCCACTCTCACAGAGAAGAATTCCTGTGAAATCCCCAATTTCTTTCAGTTTGGGAGAATAACTTCGTAGCCTCAAACCTCTGTATATGAAAATGCAGAGGTGGAAAGTGGCCCAGCCACTTATTTTGTAATCGCCTTGGGGTTTCTTCCAACTGAAATGTCTTCATAATGAAAGAGAGTTGGTTTGGATGGGATATCGAGAAGGAATTTCTCCTTGTAAGAGTGGGCAGACCCTGGCAAAGGTAACCCAGAGAAGCTGTGGCTGCCCTGGATCCCTGGAAGTGTCCAAGGCCAGGCTGGATGGGGCTTGGAGCCACCTGGGACAGCGAAAGGTGTCCCTGGAATGGCAGAGGGTGGAATGGGATGAGCTTTAAGGTCCCTTCTAACCCAGACCGTTCTGGGGTTGGGTGATTTTTCATCATCTGGGCTGCTTTTGTGTAAATTGGCGGGGCGGTGATGCACATCTGGTTTGCAGTCCCGTTAAATGATGGGGAAAGCTTTAATAATAATAATAATGATGATGATGTTGTGAAAGCCTTTCCTTTTCACTGTTCTCTACATTCTCTGGAGTTGCTTCCTCTCCTGCCCCGCGGGAGGGTCGCCCTGGGGACCATCCCATCATTTCCAAGAGGGGAAATCACTGCCACGGAGCCAGACCAGATGTTTTCTAGCTGACTTGAGAAAATTGTGACCCAGCAAAGACTCCTGACTGTGGTGTGGGATCGGGAGGCTGCCTTGCTCATCTCATCCTGTGCTGCACAAGCTCCGTGCTTCCCTCTCTCCGGGGCTGAATCCTTCTCCTGCTGCACCCAGCCACTCCGCCTGGGTAAAGCGCTTTAGGTCATCCCTACAAAGTGTTGCAGGTCGTTTTTGGGGGGGCAGGGGCGGCGTGGTGTGTGGCCTTGTTTGAACAACACCGGCTGTTTCCTTAGGAACAGGGAAAAAAAGGCTTTTTTGGAATTGAACAATGGTGTGGCGCCGGCTGGGTCAGTGCAGAGAGCAGGGCAGGAGGTGTTTTATGGGCACTGCTGCTGGAAGCAATGATCCTAAAGGTCTTTTCTGCCCTAAATCGTGAGTCTGGGAGAGGTCCAAGAGTGCTTGGTCTTCTTAGTGTGTCTGAGACCGGGTGCAGCATCCATTGTTTTTTGCTTGGCGTGGTGGGGGAAGGTGCTCAAGTTATCCAGCTAAAAACACCTCCACAGGGAAAATGTGGAGAAAGGGAGCAGAAAAACCCCCAGGAATTGGAGTGACGGATGCAGTGCTCACACAGGGAGTTCATCCCAAAGCCTCCCAATTCTCACACACCTCTGGGACTGAGAGCCTTTCAGGCCGGGTCGTGTGGTTGTGGGAGATGTTAAATCCCTAACTCCTGCCTCATTCCCTGCTGCTGCTCCCTCCTCTTGGCTCACATCCGTTCCCAGAGTGGCCGGGGGGGGCTGCTGGGTCCCTCGGTGCAGAGGCTGCCACGGCTAAAATTAAACAAAGAGAAACTTCCCATTTTTTTGTGAGTGCTCCAGCTTCCGGAAAATGGCAGCGCGCTGGAGGCAGGCAAACAAAACAAGGCGTCCCTGGCCAGAAGAAAAAAAACCCCTCCTCACCTCAGAGGCATTTCCTTGCTTTCTTTCCCCCCTCTCCAGCCTCTCGCCCTCCCCATCCTGGCTGCTCCATTGAAAACCTGCCATCAGATTAGGGCTCCCGGGGTGGGGTTGCTCTGGGAGGCGTTTCCCAGGCGGCAGCCTGCATGGAAAGCCAGTCTTGGGAATTGCTCTGCTCTCTCCCCCAAATCTCCTCCGTGCTTATTTTGCCAAAAACATCCTCGGGATGGGGGTTTGGGTATGTGTGGCTGCACCTTTGAGTCAGGTTGAGCTGTTGGGATCCTTAAGGAAGTGCAGGGAATAGTTCCCAATGGGCCTGGGAGCAACTGGTCCTTGTGAAGGATAAGGTTTGGGGGTAGGGAAAAAAAGGAGATGCTTGAGTGCATCCTGAAAAAAAAAGAGATCCGTGAGTCCATCCCACAAAGGCAGGACCTGTGTGAGTGTATCCTTAAAAAAAAAAAAAGGAGGAGGACGTAGGGGTGCATCCCAGAAAAAGGAGGAGATGGGGAGTGTATCCCACAAAAAAGGAGATGCATGAGTGCATCCCAAGAAAAAAAGCAGGAGGAGCAGGTGTGGGGGTAGATCCTGGACAGAAGGAGATGTGCAAGTGCATCCCACAGAAGGAGAAGGGTTTGTGTGGGTGCACCCTGGAAAAAAGAGGAGCTGTGCGAATGTGTCCCATAAAAACTAGGGTGAGGAGATGTGAGTAAATCCCACAAAAAAAGGAGAAGGTGCATCCCAGAAAAAGAAAGACGGGATGCCCAAGTGCATCCCCCAAAAAGAGAGGAGGAGAAGGGAGAGCTGCTTCCCACAGCTTGTCTTCCCTCGCTCCAGCTGCTCCTTCCCTGTGGATGCTGTTGGCTGCAGTTTCCTTAGAGCAGTCTCCCTGGGAGTGGTACCTCTGCAGGGATGCATCCCGTGTGTGCTCAGAAGGCACAAGTGGGTTTTTTGGGGAAAGGGGAAGAAAATCTGGCATCCCCAGCAGTGGGTTGGGTTATTTTGGGGGTGTTTTGTGTCTTTTTTTTTTTTTAATACCAGCTTCCCAGAAAGCATTTCCTTTCCAGCAGCAGAGCTTATCAGGAAGTGAGACCACAAAACAAGGCTTTCCTGGGGTCTTTGGAAGTGTTTTCCTTGGTTTTCTGGGAATGGCTCATGCCCCTGTGCTGCCAGTGCTGGCCTTGGCTAGCTCATCATTCCAAGGGTTGCCTGGGAAGGATGCTCTGGGATGGGGACATTGCTGTGGTGGCTCTCCTCCCCTGCCTGGCTCTTCACATCCTGCTCAGCCTGGGAAATAAGTGAAGTTTTGGGGGATTCGGGGTAGGCTTTTCACGGAGAGTTAGTTGTTGGAGTCAGCAAATGCTGCAGAGGAACAGCTCGGTGCCGTCAATGCTTCCAAGTAAATTTTTCCCCGTCTCTCCTGCTACTCCCGAGCTGTGGCCCCTGCTCCCCAGGGAGAGCTGCCTGAAAGTTAATCGCTGCTGAAAAATGCTTTAATTAACTCAATTAGCCAGATGGCCCATCTGGGCTCCTGCAGAGCCTGATGAGATCCCTGGAATGAGGTCGCAGCTCCACCCCCGGTGACGGGGAGGACACAGGGTCTCATCCAAACATCCAAATCCCCACGGGATGTGCTCTCCAGAGCATCCCTGCTTCTGGACCTGCAGTGGGAAGTGTTTGACAAGGGCATGGGGGAATTGCTTTAAACTCACAGGTTTAGAGGGCAGAGTTAGGTGGGATATTGGGAAGGAATTGTTCCCTGTGAGGGTGGCACCCAGAGAAGCTGTGTTTCCCGCTGGTTCCCTGGAAGTGTCCAAGGAGAGGTTGGATGGGGTTTGGAGCAACCTGGGATAATGGAAAGCATCCCTGGCCATGGGAATGAGATGGGCTTTAAGGTGTTTCCACCCCAGAGCATTCCCTGATTGTGCAGCTTGCCCTGCCATGGGCCATCCCTGAGGCTCCTCCCAGGTCAGAGTCTGCAGCCCCTGCTCTGCCTGCTAAACACAGGAGCTCCTAAACATCCACCACATCCAGGACATGGAAAGAGTGAGCAGAGAAAAGCCCTGCAAGCTGTTTGAGCAGAGGAATGCAGGGCCCTGGAGCCGGGATTTGGGAAGGGTGAGTGTTTAACCCCCTGTGTGCATTGTGGCTGTTCCATCCCAGCTTTAGCTCCGTGTGTTGGGCTCTGTTCTAAAGCCTGGCATTGCAGACATCCCGAGGGCAGCTGGTTTTCCTGGCTGTGATGGACACCTGAGCACAGGCAGGTGGAGATGCATGCACCCTTTAGGCAAAAGGGAGGAATTTGTGTCCTGAAGGGTTTGGATACCACTGGAAAATGCTGCAGGGAAACTGAGGCACAGTGGCGTGACTCTTTCTCCATAGGAAGGTTAAACCGTGGTCTCTGCAGTTGTGGTGCCCATGTCTCCAAAAATGGGCTCTAAAATCACTCCATAAGGGCTTTTGGTGGGGGTGGGAAAGTAAAATTTGCTGTCGGGCCTAATTTTTAAGAGATTGTGATCACAGAGTAGTGCTGCTGCATCCGATGCTCTGTGGGCTTGGAGAAGGAAGGAGAGGTGTTTTGCTTTGGGAGAGGGCAGGTAATTCCTTCTTTAAGGCAACTGAGCTTGTGGAACTGGGACAGAGGGTAATTCCCAGTGGGAATGCTGGCAGGGGAGGTGATGCTTCTGGGCACTACCAGGATGCAGAGCATCTTCCTTTGGGATGAGCATCCACTGCCCGATTCTTCTGCCTGGAGAGCTCCCAGCTCATCCTCAGCTCCAGAACAGTGCAGAATCTGAGCATCTCCCTGATTTCCTTCTCCTTCTGTGGATGGGAATCATTTGGAAGCAGAGCCTATCCATGCAAATCCTACACTCCAAAGTGCTGCAAGCACTTCTGCCTCCCTTTTGCCTTTCCCCAGAAAATCCTCGTCCCCCTTCCTGCACAAAAAAATGTGAGTAATGCTGGAGAAATTTGGGATGAGGCCCAGCAAACTATCGGATATCCGGCTAAGCAGGGCTCTGACTTCTGGGCTGAAAGCTCCCAAATGAATAATGCAGCAGGAGGAATGGGAGATTTCGAAGGATTATGTTTTTCTGGTGGTGCTCTGGTTTATCTGTCTTTAAATCTTCACTCTGCGAAACTTGGGAATGGCTTTTTTTTTTTTTTTTTTTAATCGCCTCAATATATTTGTTTTATGCTCAAGTAATAACACATTTCCCGTCATCCTGTTAAAAGCAGAGCTGATGGTATTTAAAAATAATACTGGTGCCAGTTGTCTTGTGATGCACATCATGTGTTCTGGCTATTAAGTGTTGTTTACTGGGATCCTGAGTGGCAAAAGAAAAAGCTGGATTCACTGCAAAAGTGGGTTGTTGGGAGGCTAAAATGCCAGTGGATGTTGCCCTAAGCAATAATGGGTGGTGGTGGCTTCTGGTTTTCTTCTCTCCTTCTGGACCCTGCTGGAAAAGTTCCCTTTTTTTTTCCTGTTGATTGAGTACTCAAGTCATTCTTCTAAATATAAATCTCTCCTGATGCGTCAGCTGTGCCTGGGATTTCATTTCTTTTATGTGGCACTTCAAGCAAGTTTTAATTAAAAAGGAAAAAAGAAAAAAAAGAAAGGTCCATCTGCATTGGTTTGATATTTAGGGAGTTTTGTTCCTCATCATGAGCGCGTCTAATTCCAGCCTGACCCTGCAACATCCTGCAGGCTGCATGTGGCCATCAGCTGGTTGTGCTGGAGAGCATCCTCAGCTCCTGGAAAGTTCTTGCTGTGTCCTTCTTGGAATCAGGGAATGGTTTGGGTTGGAAGGGACCTTAAAGCTCATTTCATTCCAGTGCAGGGACACTTTGCACTGTGCGGGTTTTCCAAGCCCCATCCAGCCTGGCCTTGGAGACTTCCAGGGGCAGCCACAGCTGCTCTGGGCACCCTGTGCCAGGGCCTGCCCACCCCCACAGGGAAGAATTCCTTCCCAATATCCCGTCTCTGTCAGTTTAAAGCCATTCCCCCTTGTCCTATCCATCCAGGCCCTGGCAACACGTTTCCCATTCCCTGGAAGTCCAGGTCTTTTCCTCAGGGCTGCTTTCAGTCAGTGCTGCTTCTCCAGGCAGGCCAGTCCCATCACTGGCAGCAACATCTGCTGGATGTGACCAACCCTGAGATATGGAACAGCTCGATCCTAACAAGGGGGAGAAAAAAAAACCTGGGATGTTGATGTTGCTGTGGAAGATGCTGGTTTTGTCTGGGCAGGTCAGTGAAGTGCTCTGGATTTATCTTCTCTAGCCAAGAGCCTGCTGTTTGCAGCCCCGTGTTTTGGGTCTGGAAATTCAAACACATCGCTGTGGTTGTCAAAGCAGCCTCAAAGCAGAGCTGGTGGCTGGGATTGAAGTTGTTTTCCATAGAAATCCATAAATGGAGCAGGTCCTGTGCTGCTCATGGCCTGCTGACCCAGGGAACCTGTCCCTGAACACGTGGGACTTTTACACCTTAGTTTAGCCCTTACTTTCTGAAAAGAGGTGTTCTTGTGGAGACAGAGGACAAGCTTTGGGCTCTACTGTATCTCCTGCATGGCTCTCAGTGGCTTTGTCTTGTTTCCTCTGGTTTGGAAAAACTAGAACCAAACCAAAAAGCCACCTCTTATCACAGCTGATAACACTTCACCCCTAATTCAAGGTCCAAAAAATGCAAAATTTAGCTCTGTGCTCTCTTACAGATGGGAATTGAGCAACCTGGTCTGGTGGAAGATGGGTGGGCAGAGAAGGGCTTTAAGGTCCCTTCCAGCCCAAACCCTTCTGGGATTCTGTGAAATCTCAGTGGGAATGAACAGAGCACATGGCTCTGGGGCTCCAGCAGGGAGGAGGCTCTGAGGTTCCTCTTGGAACTCAGGTCTGTCTCCTTCCAGCCTTGCCTGGGGCTGACTTCTTGGAGCCAGCAGAGAGGGAATAACTTGTCCTCTGGAAGTGTTGCCTCTGTGCTGGCTCGGAGCTGTCCCTTTTTTTAAGGGGTGCTCTTGTGCTCTGTGTCTGATGCACACGTGGGAGGTGTTTTGTCCTTACAAGTGCAGTGCAGAGAGTTGTTGAAATTACTCCACTCAAGGAACAAAGCTCTGCCTTGAGCAGGGAACAACCTGCCGTGGCTTTAGGATGACTTTCAGGTGTCATTTTAATTTTGCCTGGTGACTAATGCTGCAAAAAAACCGTGTTTGAGATTCAACCCCGCTTCGTCCAGCAAGGAGAGCAATTTTGAGCAAAGGTTTTTTTTTTTTGCCAAATTTACATAAATTACTACTTTTGTGCTAAAGCATCTTGCTAAATAAGGGGCATCTGTCTGCAGAATGGATAAATGTTTTGCCAGGGGTTGTGTGCGTGCCCAGAGGAGCAGCTTTGCCATCACACACGGTGGAAGCTGTGGGGAGAGGACTTTGGCTCTCACTGCATCAATCCCAGCATGGGCCTCTGTGTTCCTAAACTGACACAAAGCTGCCGTTCAAAGTGCGTGGCTTTGTTTGCAGATAAAGCCTGCCCGTAAACGTTCCGGGCTTAAAAGTGATGAAATTGGTTTCTTATCAGCTGTCTGACCCAGGGTGATGGGACTGAGCAGCTCTTTGAGACCGAAACAACAAAACCCCTGGAGCAGCTCCGAGACTGAAACAACAAAACCCTGAAGCTCCGACAGATGGGGGTGGGTGGTGGTGTTCCGGGGTTTTTTTCCCCTTCATGGCACTCCTGATGCTGTGGAAAACGCTTGGAGCCACTGCTTGGATGCTATCTGACCTCCCTCACCCCCAGGTTGAGTTAATTTCTAGGTTGCACAGAGACGGGCTTTAATTTTGGGGTAATTAATTAAACAAGCAGGCGTGGTGTTTGCTCTTGTGTTGCATAAACAGCAGCCGGTTTTGGTGTATCTCGGGCACCCTCCTGGCTGGCAGAGGTAGGTGTCTGCACCTGGAAAGCTCAGTCCCACCTTGGGGAAGCTCTAAGCTAAATTAAAGGGAGGACTTGGGCTGCTGAAGACCATCTAAAATGAGCCACGTTGTCTTTTGTGTCCATGTAGAGTGTGGTGTTCAAAGGATGCTCTGGATCAAAGCAGGAACACTTCCTGGGATGGGGCTGCAGCTGGCTGGGTTTGCAGGTGAAATCAAACCTGAGGTCCTCATCCAGGCTCTGTTTGTTGGTTTAGATCAGATATTAAGAAGAAATTCTTCCCTGAGAGGGTGTGGAGGCCCTGGCACAGGTTGCCCAGAGAAGTTTTGGCTGCCCCGGATGCCTGGAAGTGTTCGAGGCCAGGATGGATGGGGCTTGGAGCATGCTGGGCTAGTGGGTGGTGTCCCTGCCCATGGGACAAACTTTAAGGTCCTTTCCAACCCAAGCCACTCTATGATTCTCTGGTCTGTCCTCACACCCTCTTCCTACTTGCATCATCGGCTGGAGTTTGCTCACCAGGTATCTTTGCCTTTTTTCTAACATGGAAATCCCTGGTTTGTGAGATTGGGTCAAACACGGAGCATCCCGTGATGTGACCAACCCCCATCTTGCCTTTCCATGAGAAGACCATCAACTCCAGGAAAGAGTTAAGCTGCTTAAACCCAGGTGTCCCGGGCAGTCTGGTTGGGGAATGTTTACCAAAGAGGAGCTTAAGAAACCCTGCTGTTTCGAGGGTATTCTTTGCAATGTGCTGATTCTGTTTGTTTCTACTCAAAAAGGGGAAAGGAGGTTTTTGGCTCCTGTCAGCATTTTCAGCACAGCTGAGGGTGTCCTGTAATCCAGCAGCAGATCAGTGATGGATTAATCGGGAAGGTGTGCAAGAAAATTAAACCAAGGGGGTGGTTTTGACCTAGCTTAAGTGAGTTCTTGGAATCCAGAGAGGTTTCATTCATCATTGCTTGGTGTCCAGGTGGCAAGTTGGGAGCAAAACGCCTTGTTTTTCCCCAAAGTGGACCTCCTGACTGAGAGTACCTGGAGATAGATCAATCTTGGTGGAGTACTTGGGCTGGGAGAGCTGCAGTGGGGTTCTTGGTGATGATCTGCTGGGAGCTGCCTCATCTCCGGCAGTCTGCAGCTCATCTCTGGAGCTTTGTGTGTTCCTCTCTGCACCAGTCCTGGTGGCAGCCTGTCCAGCCAGCAGCACGAGTGACTTTCTTGTGCCTGCCCTTCTCTGGTCACGCTGGTGGGACTGGTTTTCCAGCCAGGAGCAAGGAGAACACGTGGCATTGCAGCAGCTCCTCTCGGGCAGGCAAGGGCAGAATCAGTGAAGGGTGATGGGGACAGGCCTCTGAAGTGTTGATGCAGTTAAAGCTCTGTCATCATCTCCTCTTGGGGGAAGCTCAGCAGTTCTGGGACTTCGGGTTTTGACAGCTCTTGAAGGCCAAATTAGCATCCAAATTATCCGAGGAAGCAGAAGCTGCTGGGGCTGCGGCTGGAGGGTGGGAAGACAGCGCATTGCTCCAGGGTTTTCTCAATTAGTGCCTTTTGCCTTCAAGCCTCAGTGGATCTGGTTGATTTGAGATGGGAAGGAGGGGTTGAATGGCCCCTCTGGGGTGATTATGGGATGGTTCTTGCAGCACTCACAGAGGTGGGAAGCTGTTGCCCCTCCTTTTGACTTCCGTGGTTTCCCTTACTCTGCTCTTTGCGGGTGTGGGCCTGAGATCTCTTGGGTGACCATGGTGTCTGTATGCATTTTCCTGGTGGTTTTGGCAGGGTCTTTTCTTTAAAAGTGTCTTATTGTGGCTCTGGAAATCTGGGTTTCATTTCTCCTTCACCGTCGACTGCCTGTCAGCTTGTCACACTGTCTGTGAGCTTGGGCTGTTTCCTTATCCAGCTCAAATCTGAGTTTTCCTGCTTTGAGAGATATTTGGTCCACGCTTTTGGCCCTAAGCATCCTTCAGGAACGGCCTTGCTTTGGCTGTTGGTCAAACTCTTGGGCTGGTGTAGGGGCTGTGGTGGCTTGGAGGAAGATGTTTCTCTCCTGGACTCCTATTCCATCCAAGGGTTTTTAAGCTTGAGTTTGTGGCTTTTATGTTTAACTCCTCTGGAAGCACAGCTCCCAGAGGTTTTCATGGTTTTGTTGGTCCCTGTGGGACTTGTCTGGATTCAACTCCTTGCCCTGCCCAAGGAACATCCATCCACAGCTCCCTGTTAAAAAGCCAAAACACCTTTGGGAGTACTCTGCCCGAATTAGGAAAAGGTTTTTTTCTCTTGGGAGAGCATTGAGCAGACAGCAGGGGCAGGGTGGACCAGGACTGAAGTCTGCCTCTTCTGATATGAGGGCTGGTGGACATCAGATGAGAGCCTGTTCCTGATGGAGATGAGTTTTCCATTGCCCATCCGTGGAGTTCCTTGCTGTAGGATGTTGTGAAGACAAAAATGTCTGTGGGTTCAGGGGAAGGACTGACCAAACCTTCCCCTAGGTGAGGCTGCAAAATGGTCACTGTTGAGGTCTGCTTTGTTCTTGGTCAGCTCTGCTTCACCAAGAGCTGTTTGGGCAGACACCACCTCTGGCTCTGTGGATCTGCTCTTGGGGAGTGCCTCGCTCTCCGCGCCGGTGTTCCGGCAGCATCCTCTGCACTGAGGACCATCCCACTGGAGATATCCCTCTGCCTTGCTTTTTTGGGGGATGCTGGAGGGAGTGGCTGGTCTTGCAGCCCATGGTAGTGTTGAAACCACGGAAGCAAGTCCAACTTTCTTCACTTCCCTGTCTTATCAGGACAGGCATGCGTGGCACGGTTTTGTTGCTGTGGCGTGGGAGGGCCTGGGCTGTTGTCCCAGGAAAACCTTTTTTGTGGCCCTGTAAAACCTCACAAGGGTTCCTCCTGCCCTGTGCAGCACCTCCAGCACCTTCCTGCACTTCCAGGTTCTTTAAACCTCTGCTACACCAGCACGGTTTTCAGGGATTTGGGGTGGGATTTGAGGTTGCTGTGAGTGCTCGAGGGTGGTGCCTGCATCTCCAGGACCCTCCTCTGCCGTGGCGTCAGTGCTGGGCAGCTGCAGGAGGTTCTGCAGGGAAAACTCCCTTTTCCCACCCTCAAGACTAATTTATATTGAGTCTCATGCAGCTGGTGATGGATATCCAGTGGGACTCGTGCTCCAGAGTCACTGCTATAAAAGGAAGCTTTCCTGTCCTTCCTGCTTTGCCTGTGAAGGGTGACATCCCCAGCAGGGAGGCTGTGACGGACACCAGGCACCGGCAGATGCTGGCAGCACACAGCCAAAATTGCCATCATTCCCCTCCCTTCTCCATCACCCTGGCTGTGCTTGGCTTGCCCTTGTCTGGCAGCAAGAGCTGAGCCAAGCTGAAGCTCGAGGGCAGGATTTTTCCATGGGGCTTGGCAGGGAGCGGAGGGCACGGCATGGCACGGGGCCGGGCGCCGCTGCCACCGCCTTGGGTGCAGTCATTCCCACATCACATGGTGGGAATGGGCTCCAGAGCCAACCCCCAGGACGTGAGGGTGCTGCAGGAGGGATGGGAGGTCCCGATACTTCCACAAGTCCCTTCTTGTTTGCTGGAAAAGGGACTAAAAGTGCCGTGTGTTGTGTTCCTGGCAGCTCCCGGGAGGCTCGTGCTGGGACGGACATGTGAGTTCACACCAGGGTGTTCTGTCTGGTACAAAGAGCTGGTGTTTGGTGTTGTCTTAAGGGGTGGTTTATCTTTGCTTGGCTTGGGTGGGTTTTTTCTTGGTTGTTTTTTTTTTTTTTTGGAAGATGAAAGCATTGGCTTGGCAAACACAAGCGGTGAAGGAGGAGATAAGAGAGAGGCAGCAGCAGCAGGGTCAGGAATCACCAGGATATGCAGCATGGCTGGCATCAGGCTTGGGGAATGCTTGGGCTGGGCTTCTGAGGGGAAGAACTCAACAGCAGCCAGCTCTTCCCCGCCCATCCCCACCAGCAAGGCCCATGGAAGAGATCTGGATTGCCAGAACATGAGCCACAAGCTCATCAGTCTGTTCCTTTCAACCAGCTGCTTCCAAAGCCATCCCAGCCTTGCAGGAGGCTGCAGAGGACCTGTGCTGTGCTGGTGTGTCCAGTTTCGAGGACATTTGTGGTTTTTTCACCTGCCTGAAGATCTGTCAGTACAAGCATGGGGAAAGGAGGGAATTCTCCAGGTGGTGGGATCATTTTGTGCTGGGGGGAAGCGTGTTGAGCAAACGCCAGCGTTGTGTTGTGCCACAGCCATGAGGGAGATCTTGAAGGTGAAGGATTCACAGGGCAAAACCAAGTTCCTAAATCAGACTGATTGCTAAACTTTGGCAGTTTTGGTCACTTTGGGGTGTTTTACAGGTTCTTTTGCAGGCCATTGCACCTTGCAGTGGATTGGTGTCATCTGGCACTCCCTGAGCAGCTCCCTCAGGGCTGGGATGTCCCCAGGGTGAGGAGGGGTCTTTTGTATATCTGATTCCATGAATTGGAGTGGCCTGGGGTTCTGTGACTGATAAAATCAACATTTTCAGTAAATTCATTGTGTGGGACAAGTGTTGTGGGGAGCACTGTGGCTCTGGGACATGAATTCCTCCCTAGAAAAAGTTTCAATTTGCTCATATCCAAGCAAAGCCGACTGTTTTTAATAGAAACCTCCAAAAACACCTCTGTGTTTATAGGAGAGCCAGAGGAATTCAACTTTGGAGGAAGAAAAAGCAAATAAAAAGCCATAAAGCAACAAGTGCCTGGAGTTGATCTTGGCTCTGGCAGGGGGAGAGGATGATGAAGGGCTGATTGGAAGCTCCTTCCTTTTTTCCCAATTTTCAATCTGTGGCCAAGGGAAAGGTGGGAGATTTCCCCTGAGCTTGCACCATGTTCTTGAGAGCCTTTTAATGTATTTTCCAGGGAAAACAGGGGTGCAGGGTGGTAGTTATGGCAGAGTTGACCACGTCTCCTCTGTGTCATGGTGTCTCCTGTTCCTTGTGCTTCCCATGGACACGGATGTGCCGTGATGGGATGGACCCTGCAGCTTCAGGGAGGGCTGGGAATGTGGGATGGGCAGGGATGTGCACTGCTCCCTTTGCTGGTGGCAATTCCTTGGCTGCACCTGAAAGGACCTGGCTCCATCTCCAGCCCTGAGGGTGCTTGGTACCACCCAGCCCTGCCAGCCCTCCTGGCTCTTATCAGCTCAAATTCTTGGCAGCCAGGGATTTTCCCTCTCGGAGGCTCCTGGAGGGGTCTTCTGCCACCTACACTGCAGTCAGTGCTTGTTGGGGAAGACCTTCCCTTGATTCCTAGAAAGGCTGACCTGGCACAGAGACTAGCCAGAGCAAAAGGAATAAAACAGGGATTTATTGAACAGCCCTACTTCACTACCCTGCAAAGAGAACTTATTAATATCCTTGACGTTTGTCAAGTCTGTAAAGGGGGGAAATGGTGCCTTGGGTTTTAGCTTTTATATTTTTCAGTTTCTCTGCTGCTTGTTGTGTGACTCTGAAACTTCACATTTGGTGTTAGTAAGTTCTCTTCACATGGTTGTTGGGCAAAACAATCCCTTCCCAGCTGGAGAATCAAGGACACCCATTACCCAAAAAGCAGAAACAGCGAAGTGAAGGGGGCAAGTTAGGGGAGGGATTGAGGCTTCATAACCTGAAGCTGTGGCAGGACAATTGACCCCAATGTGTGGATGAACCGAAATTTATAGAAGTGTAAAAACTCCTCACCAGGATCCATCTTGGATTCATGGGTGTAGCCCAGCCAGGCTCTTGCAGTGCCCAGGGTGTATCCTTTAGGGCCTTTCAATAAATCCCTGTTTCATTCCTTTTGCCCTGGCTAGTCTCTGTGCCAGGTCAGTCTTTCCAGGCATCACCCTTGGCCAGCAGCAGATCCTGCTTCCTGCCCTCAGGCCGTGCACTTTTGGGTGTTCCCGTGGTTTTATTGCATTTCTTTGCTCCAGGAGGTGTGATGTCTGTGAGAGGCTGACCTGGAACAGAGGCTAGACAGAGTTAAAAGAATAAAGTAGGTGTTTATTGAAAGGCCTTGAAAGGACACACCTTGAGTAGTACAAGAGCCCAGCCAGGGCTACACCCAAGATGGGCCCAAGATGGATGACTGGTCACAAGCCCCCACCCTTTTGTATGTTTTGGTCCATTTTCGTATTGGGGTTAGTTGTCCAATTACAGCTTTAGGTTATGATGTCCCTGTCCTCCTGGTTTGCTTTTTTCACTTTGCTGTTATTTGCACTTTTTGGGCCTGGAGCTGCAGCAGTGTCCTTGGTTCTGGGGCTGGACAAGGATTGTTCTGTCTGACTGAGCTGTGAGGTGAACTCACTGACACTTTGTATGGAGTTCAGAGTCACACACCAATGCAGCAGAGAATCTGAAAAATATGAAAGCTCAAACTTAAGGCATCTCGTGGTTTTGGTGTTTTTCCTGGGATTGCCTTTCCCTGTCCAGCACGGCTGGGTGCCTGTGGTGTGTCTTTGGTTGATAGCTCAGTGTCCAGCCAGAGCTGGGTCCATCCCATAATTCCATCTGGATGAGCTTGGAATGATGGATGGAGCTGGAAGTGCTGGGGAGGACAGGGCTCAGCCTGTGCCAGGAGGTCTCGGGGGGGCCTGCAGTTGGATTTCTGGGATAAGTTGTACCAGACATTTTGCAGAAGTTATTTTTAACCTTTTCCATGCCACTGCACGCCGGGAAATGCTGCAGCTGGGATGCTGGGTGCTGTGTGTTCGAGTGCTGCAGGAAAAGTGACCCTTGGCTTTGGTTTTTAGTGAAGTTTTAATAAGTGTTTTTTTTAATAGATGTGACCAGACCTGCTGCTGCTCTGTCCCTGGTGGGACCTGAGAGAGCAGCTGGAGCTGTGTCAGGGGATGTTTAGGTTGGATTTTAGGAAAAGGTTCCCCCAGAGGGTGGTGGGGCACTGACCAGGCTCCCCAGGGGAAGCTAAATCTAGGGGCAGCACCATCCATCCCAGGAAGCTGTGAGGGTGCATCTATGGAAATTGCTCACCAAGGCTTCCCTAAAGCTTTCTCCAACTCCCAGCAAAGTCTGGTTAGGATTTGGGAAAGAAAGATGTAACTGCTGTGGGGCCCTGATCCAGGCAGCTGGATTTGTTGGGATGGGGGAGCAGGCAGCAGGTCCCCCTTGCTCATAGAGCTGGGTTTCACCCTGCAGCATTCCCTGTCCCTTGTAGGAGGGGAAAACCAGTGTGAAAAGCAGGTGTGGGTGCATTTGAGAAGCTGCAGGACATGCTGCTGGCACTGTCACCCACTGGTTTCCTTCCCCCCACTATTCATTTGGATGCTGTTTGTGACTTTGGTTAAACAGATGGGGCTGGGTTTTTCCCTGGTCTATATTTAACCCCAGGCTAAATTTAAATCGCTTTCAGAGGAGTTTGCAGACCATTGTCTCGGACTTCTAAACAAATCTTGCCCCTTCCACTCTTTGTTTTCCCCCCCACTTATCCCTTTTATCCTCACACAGCCTGAATTCCGAGGGTCTGCTGGTTACCTCTGTGTTCTGAAACATTTTGGGGCCATCCCCAGCTCCAAAACAGGACTTCCATCCCAAATCCAGCCGTGGGGGGCCCTGGGACCCCATCCTTCAGTGTGTGTGTGTCCATCCTTACATCCAGAGGAGCAGACAGATCCAGGATGCTGCTGTCAGGAGAGGAAATACCTTTCCATTATCTCTCATTTGTGTGTACATTCTCGCTGCCTTTCTGGGCCTCAGGGTCTGATGCAGAGGGGATTTTTCCAGCTGTTTCTCCCCACAGCCACATCTGTCAGAGACCTTTAGCAGGAAACTTCCCATCTCCTTATATAAATAGAGGGAGAGGGAGCATCCCTGCAAATTCCAGGCTTGTGGATATGTCAGTGCGAGCTGTCAGGGCTGTAGCTGCCATAACAAATACAAAATTCATTTCAGGCTTGATCAGCAGGCAGGTGTTTCAGAACAGTTGTCGCTTACACTTGTTTTTTTCCTACTTTGTGCAGTGCTGCCCGAGCAGGGGGGAATTTTGTGGAGTCACAGGGGTTTGTTTTTTTTTTGTTTGCTTGTTTTGGGGTTTTTTTGACAAGACTGTACAAGAATCCCCAAGGTTGGTGAGCTGTGGGGTCTCTAGAGGGGAGGCACTGTGTGTTTGGGCTCTTTCCATGCCACCTAGAAAAACTGCAATCCCATATGGCATGAATGGAAACTGGGTGGCTGGTGAACGGTGCCAGCCAAGGGGAGCACCCTTCCTCCCTTCCTTGCTTCCTGCTGGAGCTTCCTGCTGGTTTTTCCTTTGTCTTGCCCCTGGCAGCAGCTCCAGGTCCCTTCTCTTACCTGTCCCAGCTCTGATAAGCTCAGCCTTGACTCAAAGCCTGGTCTCCCTTTCTCCTTGGATTGCTCCCAGCAGGACCCAACAGGAGGCTCTCCTCGAAGGGGACATGTTTGCACACAGTTCTCCCTTCCCTTTTCTGGCTGCAGCCTGGTGCATCCCTTCCAGCCAACCGCATTCCCAGCATACCAGCCCTGGGGATGGCTTGGGAAGCATTTCAAGCAGGCTGGGGTATCTCCTGCTTAGGCTCTCCCTTGCAAATTTCCTCTTGTTACATTCCAGGAAAGGGCACCAAATCCTTCAGGACTTGCTGTTCCCCCTCACAGTGCCGGAGGAGACATCAGCTCTGTATTCCCACCTAAGGAATTTGGGTCTGGCTGTTATTTTCTGCTTGATTTCATTTTCAGGCAGAGGGAGGAAAAGAAAAAGATTGCATGGGAGGGGAAAAAAGAAAGAACAGTGCTAGGAGTGGATGAAAATCCCTTTGTAAAACAAGGGATTTGGATATAACTTTTAATTAAAGCTTTTATGGTTAAGACTTGTTGGTGTTTTGCAGCCAGGCTGGAGTTTTGTGACAGCTCTGAGGGAGCAGGAGGCAGGGGCTGAATCCAGAATTTCCAGGATGATCCTGGGTATGCCGGACAGCGTTCCTGATCCCTAGTGCAAACCTTGAGTAGCAACTCATGGCTCAGGCTGTGCTCCAGCCATGCTTTCAGCCTTCCCTGCTTGTCCTGGCCCATCTGGCCACTGTCCCAGCTCCAGAGGACATGGGTGACGTCAGGGGAGCTCTTGCCCATACTTGCATCAGCCCCAACGTTGGTGGTCGGAGTGTCCTGTGGGAACGGGCTCATTTTCTAGGAGGCTGATGCAGCTGCTCTTCCACAGGGGTTCTGGAGGTGTTTTGGCAAGTGCTTCTGGAAAAGAAGAGGAAAAACTCCTTTGTTTTTTATCGTATTCAGTGCAGGAAGGGATGTTGCTCTGCCTGGTTGGCCGGGTGAGGGGAGAGACGTGGGGAGCAAGCAGGAAGAGCCAGTCCCCATCCCAGGAGGTCCTGCAGTGGGAGAGAGGGATGACCCAATTGAACAGGGAGAAAGCCCAGTCCTATGGGTCCTCCACGCTCCCACAGCAGCCCAGCGCTTGGTGGTTTTGTAACTGGTGTTACAGCAACGTGCAAATGCTTGGGAAATGTCGAGAAGGACCAATTTACCATCCTGGGAGCAGCGTATTCCCAAAACCCTCCGAAAGGCCAGAGGGCTGCTTCATATGGAAGGACCAGGCTGTCCTTGCTCTCCAAGGCAGCGCTGTGGTTCCTGGGAGCATCCAGGTGACGCTCCATGGAGGTTTAAGGAGAGCAGGACAGGCTCTCCTGTATCAGCACCACGGGATCAGCATGCGGGTGACATGGCGGGGGCCCGGCGCCTTTCTAACACCTTGGCCTTTGTCTCTGTCCCCCAGGCTGGTTCCCCAAAGTGACCCTGTGGTCCCCGTTGCCGGCAGAGAGGCCATGGCCATGTAGAGCCCGCCGGGAGCGGAGATGGCAGCGCAGAGGATCCGGGCGGCCAACTCGGGAGGGCTCCCGCGGTGCAAGTCCGAGGGGACGCTCATCGACCTCGGGGAGGGCTTTGCTGAAACCACGCTCTGTGACGTCAAAGGTGCGTGGGGATCATCCCCCTCCTCATTTCAGACCAGTCCTCACCCCCTGGGAGGGCTCAGTGACACCAGCAAGGTGGTGACAAAGGTGTCCCCTCTCCCCAGCGCTGGGAGCCTGTAGGTTGCTTCTCTGATAATCCTTTCTTTTTTTTTTTCCCCCTTTTCTTGTTTTTTTTTTCCCTGCTGTGTTTTCCTTACCCAGCATAAAAGCTGTGGTGGGGTAGGAGGGGAATTACCATTCCCCTGGCAAGAGAGCCAGGAAAACATCCCAAGGAAAAACTCCAGGTGGAAGCTGGAGAGCGCTGAGAGCCTTGAAAATAAACACGCAAGAAGGCGATTGTTTTTGCAGGTGTAACACCTGAACATCAAACTCTTGCTGCAAATTAGATGGGGGTTTTAATGCAGAACTAGGAATTGCTCTGTTTCTCCAAGGGGTTTCAGCACATCCCTATTAACCCCTGAGTGCCCAGCTCGAGGGGCATAGGAACAGCCCCTTGCGTGTCTGATCTGACACCAAAAATGCTCCATCCTGCAGGACGACTGAGTTAATAGTGGCTTCCAGCCCAGCAGGCTGCCAAAATAATTCCAGTTTGGAGTTTCTGTGTAGTTTCCCACTGGATGAATGTCCTCACGCCTTTGCCTGCTGGCGGATGAGTCGTCCAGGATGTGTACAAAACTCTTCCCCTCCGAATGCTCCATCCCCAGGCGATATTTAAAGGCTTCTCTTTTCTCAGCTGTACGTTCCCTTGCCTTGTTATTTCCGTGGGTGAGAAGTGCTGCCAGCCTGCGAGTGGTGGCTGCAGGGATGTGCAGCCTGAGCTCCCATCCCTTTGTCTCCGGGATTTTAAGGGCTTCCTGTGTTTTCTAAACTCCCTTTTCCTCCCAGAGAGCTCTCGAGCCTGTTGAAGCAGGTGCTGTCTCAGTTCCCTTGTAGTTCCCCGTTGGTGAAAATCCAGCTTTCCTTATTTTCTTTCAGTCTGTCTAGGGAGACAGCACTCATTTAACCATCGACAGAACATCATCTGCAGCTTGTCTTTTGTGCTTTTTGCAGAAACACGTCCTGAAAATCAGAGCAAAGCCAAGAAATAGGGTGGCAGTGTAGGCTCAACCCAGCCTGGATATAAATTGGGATTCCCTGGCACAAAACTCTTCCACTGGCACTTCTGCAAGGGAGGTTGGAGATGCTGCCAGGACCAGAATTGGGAGAGAGGTGCTGGGATTCTGTGGGGTTTCAAACTGGGTGACCTTTAGAACCACAGAATGCTTTGATTTGGGAGGAATCTGAAAGCAGGGACACCTTCCACTATCCCATGTTACTTCAAGCCCCATCCAACCTGGCCTGGAACATTTCCAGGGATTCAGGGGTAGTCCCAGCTTCTCTGGGCATGTTTGACATGTGTTGGAGAGGGGTTAGAGCAGAGCAAGAGGGCTTTTAGCCTGTAAGGAGAGTTATTTTGGGTTTGGATGAACTCTTTAGGGAAGAGAGGTGTGAATGTACCAGAAAGAGTGGACTTTTCCTGTGAAAAATTTATGGAGAAAAATACCTGTGAGCTTGAGAGGTTGCCCAGGGAATTAGTGGACCTGGAAGTGTTCAGAAAACACATAGATGTGCCACTTGAGGACATGGCTTAGTGATGGACTAATGGTGCTGGGTAAATGGTTGGACTCGATGGTCTTGGAGAGCTTTTCCAACTTTAATGATTCTAAAACTACCTTCATCACTTAAAACAGCATGGAATGGTGACCTGGAATAAATGATTCCAAGTCACTGGTGACTCTGCTGTGCATCTCTCACAGTGCTGTCTCCTCTTTGCCTCTGCAGTGCCTTCTCCCAGTGCCTTGCTGGTGGACAACCCCACGTCCTTCGGGAACGCGAAGGAAGTCGTAGCAATCAAGGATTACTGCCCCACGAATTTCACCACCTTGAAGTTCTCCAAGGGGGACCACCTGTACGTGCTGGACACGTCGGGAGGGGAGTGGTGGTACGCCCACAACACCACGGAGATGGGCTACATCCCATCTTCCTACGTGCAGCCCGTGAACTACCGCAACTCCTCCCTCACGGACAGCGGGATGATCGACAATCTGCTGGAGAGCCCCGACGAGGGTGTCAAGGAGCTGGACCTGCTCGGGGAATGGACTGATGTGAAGAGAAACTCTGCCAAATCCTACCACAACAACCCCTTCCTGAATGGAGTGCAAACCAACCCATTCCTGAACGGGAATTTGCAAGCAGCGCCCGGCTCGGACAAAGAGTCTGACTCCAGCGTCGCCGTGGATTTGTTGCTCTTCGACACGGGGGCTCCCACGTCGGCTCTTCCCAGTTCGGCTGCCAACAGCAGCCTGGGGAACCTTTTTGACGAGTTTCCCTCCACAAACAGGCTGGATGTGGAACAGCCCGTGAGAAGGGACAACCCCTTCTTCCGAAGTAAACGCTCCTACAGCTTGTCCGAGCTGTCCGTCCTCCAGGCCAAGTCAGATGTGCCAGCATCGTCGGGTTTCTTCAGTGGTTTGAAGTCTCCCACCCCTGAGCAGTTCCAGAGCAGGGAGGATTTTAGGACAGCGTGGCTGAACCACAGGAAGCTGGCTCGGTCTTGCCATGACTTGGATTTGCTCGGCCAGAATCCCGGCTGGGGGCAGACGCAGCCAGTGGAGACCAACATTGTGTGCAAGCTGGACAGTTCCGGCGGGGCCGTCCAGCTGCCGGACACCAACATCAGCATCCACGTGCCTGAGGGCCACGTGTGCCCCGGGGAGACGCAGCAGATCTCCATGAAGGCCATGCTGGACCCGCCGCTGGAGCTGAACAGCGATAAGTGCAGCACCATCAGCCCCGTCCTGCAGATCAAACTCAGCAACATGGAGGTGAAGACCTTCATCATCCTGGAGATGAAGGTGTCAGCAGAGGTCAAGAACGACATCATGAGCAAGAGCCTGGTGGGGCTGCAGTGCCTGCGCAGTGACATGAAGGAGGGGCCGTACACGCCGATGCAGCTGAGCTATTCCTACGGGGACACGATCCAGGTGCAGCTGGAGAACCTGGAGCCCTGCATGTACGTCGCGGCTGTGGCGCAGGGCCAGAACATCCTCTACCCCTACACCGTATGGGATTACATCAGCAAGAAGATCACGGTGGGCGTCTATGGCCCCAAGCACATCCACCCTTCCTTCAAGACCGTGGTGGCCATGTTTGGCCACGAGTGCGCGCCCAAGACCCTGCTGGTCAACGAGGTCACCAGGCAGTCCCACGGCCCAGCTCCCGTCGCCCTCCAGCTCTGGGGGAAACACCAGTTTGCCCTGTCCCGACCCCAGGACCTCAAGCTCTGCATGTTCTCCAACATGAGCAACTACGAGGTGAAGGCCAGCGAGCAAGCCAAGATCGTCCGGGGCTTCCAGATGAAGCTGGGCAAGGTCAGTCGCCTCATCTTCCCGATCGCGTCCCACGACCCCAACGAGCTCTCGGACTTTACGCTGAGGATACAAGTCAAGGATGACCAGGATGCCATTCTGACCCAGTTCTGCGTCCAGACGCCACAGCCGCCTCCAAAAAGCGCCATCAAGCCCACAGGGCAGAGGCGGTTCCTCAAGAAGAACGAGGTGGGGAAGATCATCCTCTCCCCTCTGGCTGCCACCGCCAAGTATCCGGTTTTTCAGGACCGGCCGGTGTTGAGCCTGAAGTACGGGAAGCTGCTGAAGACGGTGGTGAGGCAAAGTAAGAACCACTATTTGCTGGAGTACAAGAAAGGAGACGTCATAGCCCTCCTCAGTGAGGAGAAGATCAGGTTGAAAGGCCAGCTGTGGACCAAGGAGTGGTACATTGGCTACTACCAGGGGAAAATCGGCCTTGTGCACACCAAAAACGTGTTGGTGGTAGGGAAGGTCAAACCCAGCTACTTCTCCGGGCCGGATCTCACCACCAGCCTGCTGCTGGAGCAGATCCTGAGGCCCTGCAAGTTCCTGACCTACATCTACGCCTCGGTGAGGACTCTGCTGATGGAGAACCTCAGCAGCTGGCGCTCCTTCGCCGATGCCCTGGGCTACCTGAACTTGCCGCTCACGTTTTTCTGCCGGGCGGAGCTGGACAGCGAGCCGGAGCGAGTGGCCTCCGTCCTGGAGAAGCTGAAGGAGGACTGCAACAGTGTGGAGAACAAGGAGAGGAAATCCTTCCAGAAGGAGCTGATGACAGTGAGTCTGAGGCCTGGTGAAGGGAGGGTCTTCATTCCTGGCTCTGCAGAGGGATGGGGAGAGGTGGGAGTTTTTTAATTCAGTCTTTATGGAGTGAAGTCCATCGTGAAGGTCTTTTGAAGACTGCTGGGCACTGCCAGGTGGGAGTCCAACCCTGTGGTTGGTGGGCTCTGGGTTTAGTGGGATCGTGGCAATAATGAGGGACACGCTGAGGTACTTGGATTTACAGAATCACACAATGGCTTGGAAGCAACCTCCAAGCTTTTCCAGTGCCACCCCCTGCCATGGGAAGGGACACTTTCCACTGTCCCAGGTCACTCCAAGCCCTGTTCAGCCTGGTCTGGAACACTTTCAGGGATGGGGAGCCTTTTTTTTGAGTGGCAGCTAAACCAAGGGCACCTCTGAGCTGGGATGTTTTATACATTGCAAATGGAAATGTGTGGCTTGCTCCTTGTCCTGAAAGGAATTTGGGAGGAGCGCTGCCTGCCATGCCGTTAGCAAGTAAATCCCTCACGAAATATCATGTCCACAATCATTCCTAGCATTACATAGGAAGTGAGCCAAAGAAAATACAGGGCAAAATGTCTGGAAGAGATTTGCAGCTCTCCCATTCCGTGCTCTCCCACAGGAGCAGAATAACTGAGTTATGGAGAACAGTGTGGTTTAAAATGTCAATTGGATTAAGGAATAGTGACGGCCTTGCTTGGCAAAATGAAATTGTGGCAAAAGGGGACTGGAGATGAATGAAGGAGTTCAGTTCCCATACTCCTTTTAGGGAGAAGGGAGAAATTAAAGGATTGAGTAGGTGTTCTGAAGAATATGGAATCCATTGTTATTCATGGAATTGTCCAGAGAGTCCCCTGTGCCCGGGTACCACTTTGGGGCCTGTGGCAGCAACGTTTTAGCTTTGACTTTCAGCTCTCAAGGTCTGTGCCACCAACTCTGCTTCTGCAGGGTTGCAGGGTTCTCCTGGCTTTCAGTGGCCCTTTCCTCATCCAGGATTAGAAAATACACATACACACACACACACACACACACACACACACACACACACACACACACAGCCCCCAAGGGAGGGTTTGTTTCTTTAATCATCAGGCTCAGTGAATGTTGGGATGAAATCTGTGCTGCTCTTGCCGGCTGCTTCCAGAAGCTTTGTGCCGTTTGCTTTAACCTGTTTGCAAACCCTGTAGGTGTTGCTTTTATCTATCCCCATTGTTTTTGGGGATCCCAGACACTCTGTAGGTCATGAAGAATCCTAGCTGAGGAAACAAAGGGAAAGATAAGGCTCAGGGAGCTGCTGACTCAAGGGGAGGGCTGGGAGCTGCAGGAAAACATCCTGCTCCCCTGTGGCTGCCTGGAGAGCAGAGTCCCAGGGCAGGTTTTATTCTCCTTGTTTCTCTAATCCTGCTCTCTGTGAGGCTGAGCCTGTGGATAAAGGATGAGCTCCCTTCTTGGTGGAACATGATGCTGCTTGCAAACCCCTGGCTGCCGTCAAATCCTCCTTAGCCTATGGAGAAATTAGATTGAGCCTGTTGAAAGAAGAAAATAATGCTGTTTCAGGGGATGGCAATGGAGCAGTAATGGATTTTATTGTGTTTAAATCTGATTTTATTTGTAACAAATGGACCAGCTTTCTGGCAAGAAGAACCAGCTGCACTAAGCTCCAGTGTGGCCACTTCAGCTGAAAGTTGGTTGTCTCCCCTGAAAAGGACTTGGAAGGGAGAAGTAGAAGGAGGCTTATCAGGGTTGGAGTACACAAAACGCCAGTGGCAGAGTCGTGCACCAGCAGCCAAGCAAGGAAAAGCCTGGTCATGATGACTAGTTAATCAGTAATCTGCCTTTAATTACTCTTTTCTAATCGGGCACTAGCACTGGAGTGTGAAGGTAACTCGGGGGGATGTGGCTCGGGAATTACTCAGCAGAGGGAAAGCTCTGCCTCCCTCCTCTCTGCCCATCAGAAGCAGGCAGCACATGGATGGTTTGGATAAAAAAGCTGGGCATGGGTTCAAGAAGATTTCATTGCCCCTGGTGCCTGGCCCATGGGGTTAGATCTGCCCTGAGACACAGCATTTCTCCCTCTCTGGCTGTCAGAGAGACTCTCATTTATCATCCTTCCAACAGACACTGCTGTTGGGAAAAACACGGGTCTGCTGGGAATGGCCCCTGGCACGGCAGCAGGGAGCTGTGAGGAGGAAACTATGAGCTTGTTCTTCTCCAGGCTACTTGTAAAGGTCACACAGGAGATGAGGTTGGGATATTTTTTTTCCCCTCCCATTGTTTTGTTTGCTCTGACTCCCGGTATCCATGTGCTGCCTGTCTCCTGCCGAGAGATTCTGCTTGTCCCTGGTGTGTGCAGGTCTCAAAGAGCTGCTGGGGGGGCTGGAGCTGTCATAAAGTCCTGCAGGTCAGGGTTGGAAGGGACCTTAAAGCCCATCCCATTCCATCCCTGCCACACTTTCCACTAAACCAGGTTGCTCCAAGCCCCGTCCAGCCTGGCCTTGGACATTTCCAAGGATCCAGGGGCACCTTGTGCCAGGGCCTCCCCACCCTCAGCATGCTGAGATCCAGCTGGGCATCATGTCCAAGGGAATTACCCCATGGAGGCGGTGCATGACTGTATGAGGTGAAAGAAAAAAATCAGTATTTAAGGCTGAGAGTGTGCATTTTAAACGTGTGAGATGATTCTGGAGGTGGTGACAGCCAAAACAGTGAGTGAAAGAGCTGTCTGATGCCTAAACAAGGGTTATTTTGGGGAACACTTGTACAGAGCCAACTTTTTTTGGTCAAAACCTGACCTATATCCTAGAGAGGATGATGAGCCAGGAGCCTGTGCACGAGCATCCTCTCACCCCATGGATCTCTTGGCCTCCTTGGGGACTTTATCCCCCGTGTTTGAGGAAGTCCCAGGAGGGAGTTGTTTTCCTCCACAATGCTGCTTCCCTTTGTTAGGAAATGGGATTCTGCATTTCAAAGCTGGGATGTAAATTCAGCCTCCCCTGGATGCCTTTTAAGTTGAGGTGTTTCTGCTTTGAACTGGGATTTGAATATCAAACACCCTCTTTGCTCTTTGCTGGGCTGGCGGAGCCAAGCCGGTTCCTGGCTGCTCCCAGGGGAATAAATAATAAATATTTCCAAGGGCTTTGGCAAAGCACAGCCCAGGTCGCACCTGGGTGATGAGGCATGGAGACGCAGTGAGTGGACCCAGTTATCCCGGGAGGCTTGTCCAGGGCAAGGGATGAAGATGGAAAAAATTGTAGTGTAATCCCACTGGAGGATTAAGCTTGCTGAGCTAATCCCAGTGCCTCGCCGTTTCCAGTAATATTCCCCCTCCAGCTGCCACCTCGGCGTCTGTGATGCCTTGCACCCCATCCCCGTGTGGCTCTGGTGCTGTCCCCATGTCCTGTCACCTCTGCCCGTGTGGTTGGAGCTGCCAGGGCACAGCAGGTGGTGCTGTGGCTATCACAGGGTTCCAGAGTTAACATCCAGTGCTCCAGATGGATCCATCCATCTCTCCCAGAGTCGTCGTTTTGAGTGAACCTCAGTTCTTGGTGAGGTGGCCTCCTGGGTGTTTTCCTTGCTGCTGTTTCGTTGTTCACCTGGAGCAGCAGAAGGAACAGGAGAATCCATCTCCTGCAGCAAAGGAGCAGGAGAATCCATCTCCTGGAGCTCCATCCTTAACCCTGCAGCACTCTCGGCCTCTTCTGCTGCTCTGACCTCAGGCAAGAGATGAGAGCAGCTCCTTCATCCCCCTCTCCGAAATGCCAGGTTGTGCACAGGATTGGGATCCTGGAAAGGCAGGTTTGAGGATGTTCAGCCTACCCTTTCCTTAGGACCCTGCAGATCCCTGGCCTGCGGAGAGGCTGGTGGATCCAGAGAGGGTACTGCATCCCTGGGCCGCAGGAGAAGAGGCAGTTCTGGCGCAGGTGTGTGAGAGCTGAACGCTTCTTAATGTCTTTTTGCAAAGCCAAAGGAGTGCTCTTTGCGATGGGTTTTCCTTGCTTGTTTAACAAGGGGGTTTATGGCCTCCCTGGCTCCCACAGGAAGCCGGTGTCAGCACTTTGGAGGAGCAGGCACGTGCTGGGCTGCAGCTGTGATTAGAACCCAGCTCAGCTTTGAGCTGGGAGCAGATAAGGGGAAAATCAACGTGCATTTGCTTTGCAAATCGCTGGAGTGGTTTCAGATGTTCCCATCTTCCCTCCCCCAACCCTCCCCAGTGCAGTCTCCAGTGGGAGAATTTAACCCTTCTTTGCCTCAGAGCCAAAGCTGGATTTGCCCAGACCCCTGTGTTGGGAGTGGATGTCAGGACCAAGGTGGAATCTGGCCACATGGGGAACCACTTCATCCTTACAATTTCTGTAAGAACAGTCCCTGTGCTGCTGTGAAGGAGTGGGTACGATCTGTTTGCTTGATTTCCATTTTTAATAACATCAAACCCCTCCTGAGGCTCAGGGTGGGATTTCCCCAAGGTCTGGGGTTGCTGCTGCTGGGACTGTTGTGGTCCAGAGGCTCTGGCAGAGGCTGTGGGAGCCCTGGGGAATGGAATGATGATCACATCCCATCCTCTGCCATTAAAACTGCCATTAAAACCCTTCTTTTTCCAGGGCTGCACTGGGGGTTTTCCCCTACAGCAGCTTTATCCTACTCTGAGGGGATTTTAATGTGATTTGACACTTTAAGGCAGGAGCTAACTCTACTCCATCCATTTCTGCCTAGCTAAGTCATTCCTACCTAGAAAACCCAGACTGATGCCATTGCTCTTTCCACTTCTCAAAACCATATGTGGAAGATCTTGGCTTTTAGGACAGTAAATGATGCAGGAAGAGGAGGAGGAGAAGAGGGAGAACATCCCATTCTCTGAGCAATGCTCCTTGTAGTGTCGGAGTCTTCACCTGGGCCTCACCCCAGTCCATCCCCTCATTGGGCTGACATCTAGGTCCCATCCCAAAATGTCCTGGTTGTCCCCTGGCCCACTACTCTAAAGGATCCTGCAGCTCTGGGATGGAGTCTGGATTAGTTCTCTTGATTAAAAGCATCTGTTGTCCTCAGCCCCTGGGAAGCTTTAAACTGCTTAAGGTGGGGCCCCTCCTCTACCTCGGGAGGGGTTGCCTGGAGAATGAGGCTGCCAACCCCATCCCAGAGGGGTCCAGAGAGCTTTGTTCAATTAATGGGATTATTCTCTTGCCAAGCCCGGTGGCCTAATTTCCCCAGCTGTCACTAAGAAGGAGGCAGGAGGATTTTGGGGATGCTCCTGGGGGAGCTCACCGGCCTTGACTCTCCCTGCTTGCTTTTCCCCCACGTCCTCCAGGCCCTGCTGAAGATGGACTGCCAGGGGCTGGTGGTGCGGCTGATCCAGGACTTCGTGCTGCTGACCACGGCCGTGGAGGTGGCCCAGCGCTGGCGGGAGCTGGCCGAGAAGCTGGCCAAGGTGTCCAAGCAGCAGATGGACGCCTACGAGGCCCCGCACCGTGACAAGACGGGCACGGTGGACAGTGAGGTGAGGGCGGGTGCGCCTGAGTCTACACAGGGCTGCAGATCTGGGAGTTCTTCTGGCTGGAAAAGACCTTCAGGATGTTTGAGCCAGCACTGCCAGACCCACCGGGTTAATGGTTGGGCCCAATGGCCTTAAAGGCCTTTCCACCCCAAATGGTTCCACGTTCCTCTGGAGATTCCTCTGGAGCACGCTGGGCCCAGTGGTCTGTAAAGGCTTTTCCAACCCAAACAGTTCCATGCTTCTCTGGAGATTCCTCTGGAGCACACTCTTCTTGGAGGATCACAGGGATCTGAGGGTGTTGGGGGGGGCTGTTTTCCTGGGAATGTGTTGGTTCTGGGATGCTGGCTGGGGTCTGAACGCCTCCCACCTTTCCCCCCGTCTTCCCAGGCCATGTGGAAGCCGGCGTACGACTTCCTGCTCACCTGGAGCAGCCAGATGGGGGACAGCTACAGGGATGTCATCCAGGAGCTGCACACGGGGCTGGACAAGATGAAGAACCCCATCACCAAACGCTGGAAGCACCTGACGGGCACCCTGATCCTCGTCAACTCCTTGGACATGCTGCGGGCAGCTGCCTTCAGCCCCCAGGACCACGAGGATTTTGCCATCTAGCCCATGTTTGTCCACTTCTCCTTGGCTGGGAATATTTTTCCTGTGCTTTCTCCCCCCTCTGCCCCCTTCCTTTTCTTTAGCAGCTGACTTTAAAGAGAAGAAGTGGAGGTTGCTCTCCCCTGGGTTTGGAGAGGCCAAAGCTTGCAAGTTCTCCACCAGGACTGGAAATCAGCAGGAGATATCCCACCCTGATGGGAATTCATCTGGAAGGGGATGGCTTTTCATCCAGTTAAACTATTTCTTACTACAAAAAAAAACTTTCAAGAGGGTGAGGGGCGGGGAGGGATCCCAAAAGAGATGACGTTTTCTAGCCATTTACAAATAAAAGTCTAATTTTTGTAACGAGCAGTAAAAGTTGTAACCACTTTGGGGAGGGGTGGGGGAAGGGGTGGCTGTTTTTAGGTTGTAGAAACTGCTTTGAAATGGTGGGGTTTGAGACAAATATGAGTCCTGTAAGTACATATTTTAAGTGGAAGCACAGTAAATGCCTTTCTCCCCCGCCCCAGCAGGTTTTGGGCTGTCAGATGTGACTAAAGCACCACAGGAACTTGTGCTGTCCCCAAATTTGGGATGTGCTCAGGCCATGAAGCACCTTGCACCAAAAAAAAAAGGTTTTGTTTTTGTTTTGGTTTTTTTTTTTTTTGTTTGTTTTGTTTTTTGTTTGTTTGTTTGTTTTAAAGATTTTATTTTATTTTATTCACAGGCCCTGTAATTTGGTTGATTTTTGGGTGATTTTCATGCCTCTGCAGATGTGGATTTTCTTTTTCTGGCCAGGGAGTTGTCTGTTCCTGTTTTTTAACCAGGAGGAACTTCATCCCACCTGGATGTGGTGCAAGGCACCTCTGGAAGAAGGTAGAGGTTTGGGGCTTGCCAGAGACCTCAGGAGATGGATCAGGAGGATGGTGAGAGGGAATCAAACTCCCCAGGTGCTCCTACTCTGGGGAAGAGGCCAGAAAGGGGGAGGAAATTGCTGCTATCCAGATAATCCCTCTACAGAAGAAAAAAAAAAGAAAAAGAAGGAAAAGAGAGAATCTTTCTACTAATTTGAAATCTGAGCTCTCTGGGGATGTTCCAGATGTTCTTTGCCATTGATTTCTAATTCTTCAAGCCTCCTCAAATCCAGTTTAATTTGTAAATAATCTTTGCTGTAAACCTGTTGCCAAAAAACTCAACATTTGTGTCACCCAGTGCCCATGTTATTTTTCCCCTGTTCCTTTTAAATACGATTTTTTGAACAACTTCTTTTCCTCCTTCTACTCCCCGGCTTTCAGATATTTCACCTGGAAGGGAAATATTTTTGCACAGAAAGATTATTTTAAGTGCAAAGGCTCCTTTCAGTGAAAAGCTGCTACCAGAGGATGTGTAAAGGTTCTTAAAGGATGATTTGTTTTCAGGTTAATTAGAAAAATTGCAGAAGAGAAAAGAGTAGGAAAGGTATCTGGTGGAGGGAATGGTCTTTTCCCAAAATCCCATCCCCAGAAGTGATCGCTCTCCATGGACCCCACAATAGCACCTTAAACTTCTCTTCAGGGGGTTTCAGGGGTTTCCTGTGCAACTCCCCATAGCACAGAGGGTCTATCAGCACCCCCACCTCCTTTCCCTCTCCTTGAGGCACTCATTTTTCCACGCAGGAGCTAAAAATCCCTGTTGCGGTGAGGGTGACCTCCAGGTGCAGGCAGCAGGATGCCTTTCCCCTGGGGTTTTACCCAAATCTGGGCTTTCCCCCTTCTCCTGGCGGGCTCCAGAGCTCTGCAGAAAGCTGTGCTGGCAGCGTGGCAGCAGCAGGAGTTTGAGCCTCCCAGGATCTATGAATAATCCCAGCTTTTTTTTTGTCCCTCCCTTGGTTTTTCTATCTACCTCAGGTACTCTGAATACCCACCTTGGCTGCCTCAAACACCCTGTGCCCTCCCCAGACCCCTGGGACCACAGCCAACACCTTTTGGCATCTGTGGGGTGAGACTGCATTAATTTCTCCACATTTTTGGTCTGAAGTCCGGTCCTTCCTCCCATCCTGGGACTGGGAACGTGTTCCCCAGATGCCTTCTGAACTAAATGTCAAGGCCTTCTCCTAAAAATCTATCTGGGCTTTGCACTGCCACCTTTGTGCAGTAACTGGTTTTTGCTCTTACTGTTAATGGTCATTTTTTTAAAGAAAAAGGAGCTTTTTGCAGAAAAAAATTCCAATTAAAGCTGTTACTCTCCAGTGCTCCCGGTTAGAGGTCATCTGCTGTTGTCTCTTCATCCCAAAGCAGAGTGGGATTAATTTAGTGGGGTTTCCACTGTGCCAATGCCCAGAGCCAGTGGTCCTGAATCCTATTTCCTCCCCTCAGCCTTTCCATCCTGCTTTCTCCAGGGCAAAAGTGGCTGGAAGCAATCTCACTTCCCAAACTGCTGCTCGTGCTCAAGGTCTAGTTAAGGAACTTCCTGAGGTGGGAGAAGATGGGCTTGCAGGATTTCTTTTGGCATGGAGGAATTTTCCTGGTTGTTTTCTGGCTGGAGGAAACACCCTTGTGTGTAGCCAAGGCTGTTGTGGTGCTCCCAATCCCAATGGAGATCAGATCCCAAGCCAGGGAAGGGAAATATTCTGCTTTCTGCTGGGGCTCTCTGGCCCCTCCTGCCCTGCCCCAGCTCGGTGGGGTGGAAACAGATGATGCCCCACCAAGGATACCCTGCTCTGGGAAATAGGACACGAGCCAAATGATTTGAGGAGTTCCCTCTTGGCTTCTTCCCTGGAATATTTCAGCTTCAAGGAAAGAAAGGATTCAGCTTTTTATTCCTCAGGTCACCTTGCAAATGCATCCCCACAGCATTTTCTCCTCTGCTTCAGATGTCAGAAGTGAGGGATCATCTTCCGTGGGCTCATCCAGCACCAAAAGGCTGCAGGAGAGGTGCCAGGAGAGGAAGGGACAGGAAAGTCACCCCGTGGTTATCGGGGTCTTTGCACTGCTTTGCAGTGCAATCTGGAGCCTGTGATGAAAGACCCAGAAGCTCTCCAGGCATTTGTTTCCATCCCTAGAAATCCCTGCTGAAATTCTCTGGATTTGCTTCCTTCCCAGCTCTTCCCAGCTCCCTGGAAATGTCCAAGGCTCTTAAAGGCCTCTTGTGGGTTAGCAGGACACAATGTGAGGAGCTGGTTGTGAGTGCTTAGAGGAGCAGGGTTGCTCCCGAGTCTCCCTCAGGTTTTGCTTTTCCTGCCAAATCCACTCCCCTGCATCCAACCTCCTCATCCATCTGTAATCCCATGCCAGGTGGAGGCTCGATGGTTTGTTTTGTGGGAAACCGTGGCAGAAACAGCTTTAGTGAGGATCACAATGGATTCTTCGGAATCCTGCCCTGGGTGGGAGCACACCCGGCTCAGCAGTCTTGTTCCAGGTTTGTGTTTCCTTGTTCGATGGAGCCTTAATTTTTTTTTACCTTACTAGCCCGAGGTGACTTAATCAGGCCTGATCCCTCGCAAAAAAAAAAGGGCTTGAATGGCTGGAAATTAAGGGAGATGATGAGCATCCCAGGAAATGCAACTCCCATTCCGTGTTCACAGCATGATCCTCTCAAGCCTCCTATCAAAAGCCCAAAAGCCTTTTTTTTTTTTTTTTTGGTGTAACAGGCTTGACCCAAAGCATCCCCTGGGGCTCCCCTCTTCACAGCTCAGCAGATTTAATCCATTGCTGGAATTCAGAGGCTTCTGAGCAACAAATGGCACCTTTGGGCTTTTAAAAATTTTATTATAATGGCGGGGGTGGGGGGAAGAAAGATGTAAAGGTAAGTTTTTCCGAAGGGGTGGCTGATTGCTGGATTTTGGGTGGAAGGACATCGATGTCCAAGTGAAAAGGAAGAGGGCTCTGCCTCCTAGGGGGAAGGAATGTGAAATTTTTTTACTGTTTAACTGTTTTTTCCGTGGTTTTTTTGGCTGTGCAGCCTCACTCAGTGTTGGGACGTTGGGAGTGACGCTGATTGTGGTTTCCCCTTCCTCCCCCTGCTTCTCCCTGAGTCATCCCAGCCTGAATCACCCTCCTCCCTCCAGCTCTGCTGAGATCATCTCCAAGGGGTTGGGACTAACCCAGCCCCCAAGGACAGCCCCAGCACCCCTTCTGCAGCCTCTGGGATATAACTGTGGGATTTTATTCCACCCAACCGAATATTAAATAAAGCTTCCAGCTCTGTGGCATCCTCCAGCAAAAATTGAGTCCCTGGGACTGAACCACAGAGGGATGCTTGGGTCTGCCCCAGTGAAGCAGGAACCGTGTCTCCCCCTCCACACAGGCTAGTAGCATTCCCCGGGAAGAAATCTCCTTTTGTTCAGGATGGTTTTTGAGGACATTAAATCAGCCAGGCAGGAGCCGGCTGGGGGGATTTGGGATTTGCTTGATGACTCGCTTTTATCATCCCAAGCAATCAGATCTGGCACAGGAGGCCTTTCACCCTTCCTTAAAAGAGAGGGAATTGATGCTCCCTCTCGTGGAGGGAGAGTCTGTCCTGCTCTTTGTGTCACGCGTTTTGGCAACCCCTTTTCCCCAGGTTTCATCCTGTAAATAACTCCTAAAAACACCTCCGCAAGTGATAATTAATCCAAGGGCTCTGTGGCTGCTCCAGCTAAAAGTGCCTGGGCTTGCTGGTGCCAGCTCCCTGTCACCCTCAGGCAATGCCAGGGATCCAAATTGCTGTGGGATGGGGCACCTCCAGTGCCAAACCCTCTGGAATGCTGCAGAGAGAACTCCGGCAGATGATGCAGGGGCCAAGGCGTGTTGTGGACCACTTCCCATGGTTGTTCCCACAGCATTATCCCTGCACTGCACCCCAGGCTGGACCATCACAGCTGCAATCCCAAAGCCACTTCTGTTTTTGTGGATGCGTGTGAGTTTTTTGGGTGGTTCTTGTTCATTGAGGCTGGTGCTGCTGCTGGCAGATTGGTTTCCCTCATCCACACCCCTCAGGGAAGTGGGATGCACTCCTCATCTTCTCATGCCGTGATTCCATGATTTCCCAGAGGGGGAAACGAGTTCCTGGAAAACCTCTCCAAACTGGAGTCATGGCTGGGTACCAGCAGCAGCATTTGCTTTTTACAAAGCCACTCAAAAGGTAGATTATCAAATAAACGAATTAAATGATTAATTGCAGGTCCGACTGTGAGCATCCAAGTGAGAGTGTCCAGGGCAAGGGACCCACTTGTGGGTGGAGCCCTGCACAGGTAAGGAAAAGGGTGTGTTCTGTGCCTGTGAATATCCAGGATATTTATTTATAAGGACATCTTTCTAAGGGGGAATGGCTTTCAGCTGATTTAAATGGAATGTTATGAAGAAATTCTTCCCTGTGAGGGTGGTGAGGTTGCCCAGGGAAGCTGTGGCTGCCCCTAGACCCCTGGAACCCAAGGCCAACCCAACCCAAGGCCAGGTTGGACAGGGCCAGGGGTCTCCATGAACCCCAGCACTGGAGAGGTGGAGGTGGAAGAGCCTGGAGCTCCCTTGGCAGTGGAAAAACCTCGCTGTTACCCTTGAGGACTGGGCTGAGGCTGAGAAAACCCTGTGGCTGCAGAAAAATGCCAGCAATTCCTGTTATTTCCCGTGGTCTGGCTGGTGGGAAGCAGGGATAGATGCTGGCTGCATCCTGCCCCTGGAGCCCAAGCTGCTGTGTCCCCCAGGACACCCCGTCCCAAAGCCAAAGAGCTTCGTGCCCATATTTTGCAGCTGGGGTGGGTGTGAGCAGTCCAGAAGAGCCGGGAAGCAGCACCACCTCTTTCCCAGACTTACTGGATATTAAAATCCAAGGAAAAATAAGATAAACACTCCATAGGTCCTTGGGTGGGAACAGAAATCACCAGCTCCAGGGGGGGAAGCTGCTGAGGTGGGAGGTGTTTGTACCCCTGTTCTCCAAGTGCAGTGAGGGCATTTTGGCTGCTGCTTTTTACCAGAGATTTGAAGGATTTGCTGGAAAAGCCCAGCCTGGAGCTCTGGGGAACTCAGAGAGAGGAAATTTTTGGGAAGGGTAGGAAAAACTTGGGAATTTTTTAGGATTTTTAAGAGATTTTTGGTGATGATGTTTTTTGAGCGGTTTTGAGTATTTTAATGTTATTTTGGAGTCTGAGATCACCCAAAATTAAGGAGGGGTGTGGAAAAGTTTTGGGAAAAATCAGGGGAAATTGAAAGAAATGTTGGGATTTTTTTTTTTTTTTTTGTATTTTTAAGGGGATTTTAATGGGATTTGGGGGAAACATCTGAGAAGACTTAGGTAAAATTGGGGAAAATTACGAGACTTATTAAGAGTTTTTGGGTGAGAGAGTTATGGATTTTAGGGGATTTAAAAGGATTTTTTGGGTCCTTGGGTGAGTTTTTGGGGTCCCCAGGTAAATTTGGGGAGTCTTCGGGCAGGTTTTAGGGAAATTCCAGGAATTTTGAATGGATTTTAGGAGACTGGGGGGGAATTTTGGGGGTCCTGGGGTAGAATTTGGGAGACAGGGCTGGCTTAGTGGGAAGGGTGGCCTATTCCCAGCTCCTGCCTGCTGCTGATCCCAGAGTGGCCTCTGCTGGGCAAAGGGATGCTTGTCCCTGCCTGGCGCTGCACACTCCTTCAAGGGAAAAGAAAGAGCAGGATAAAGCACTGAGGGTGAGGAGAGCAAAGGGAGGAAGAAGAGGAAGATACCTGGATGCTGCTGTTGTTTATCTTTGGCTGTGTTAAGAGTGTTTCTGAAATGAAACAAGTCATGGGATGGGCATTTTGATATTTCCTTTCCGTTTTACTTCCCCTGCACAAGGGGGGGTGGAGCTGCAATTGGGATATTTTTGTATTTTTTTCTCAGTTATGCTCTTCTGACCTGAAATCAAAGAGTTTTCCCCTTGTCCATGCAGAGAAAGTCACTGGGTTGATTCACAACCAGTTTGCAGCAGGGCACTTGGAGAACTTCTCCTCAAGGACATTTTGAAGTTTTTTGGGGGTTTTTTTGGTTTTTTTTTTTTTTTTTTGGCACGGGACACTGCTGGGAGCCAGGGATGCTCAGAGCCACCGTGGCTGTGCTATGACAGCCCTGAGAGGTGTCACAGGGTCTCCTTTCCAGCTGCACTGCTGTCACCAGAACCACGGGGACAGCCAGGGCTGTCAGCTCAGGAACGTGTGGAGCTGCAGGAGCTGCATTTTCCAAGCAGGTCATCTCCCACACACCGTGGGGAGCCTGCACACCCAAAGAAAGGTTTCCTTCTGCTTGTGGTGGGCAGGAGGAGGAAAAGGAAAGTGCTGGACAGGTTGTGGGCGAGGTAGGTGTCCAGGAGATTTGGGCACTGCAGGGGAGACAGGCTGAGGACAGAGACTGCCTTGGGTTTCACACAGCTTCCACTGAAATCTCTGCTTTTCCAAACAGCCAGAGAAAAGAGCAGCATCAGGTACTTGGCAGGACACCTGTGCTGCCCTGATGTACTGGGATCTCCCAGTTCAGAGCCCAGAATATCCACCTGGGAGCTGTGGCAGCCTCAGGATGTCACCTCTCAGCAAGGGTCAAGTCACCAGGCAGCGGGGCAGGAATGCTAAGAGGGGGTTTGTGCATCAATGTGGCTTTTACACCACGGGGGATTGAATCTGTCCCTTCTCCAGCTCTTTTTCCATAAATGAACAAGCATCCTCCCATAACGCTCAAAACAGAAAACAGCAGCCTTTATTTTTAGTATTTGAGGTTTATTTATTGGGCTGGGGTTTGGGGTCTTTCCCTGAGCATCACTTACAAAGAGCACTTTTAATCACTTAAAAAGAGCAAATCAGTTGTGAGGGTTTATAAGCAATGCTTACAAAGATCTCCTCACCAGCAGGTGAGCTCCAGGTTCAGGAATTTGAGGGAAACACCAGTGGTTTTCCAGCAGCTTCCCTGCCAGAAACCTTGGTTTTGTTCAGGGTCTTGTAAACACACACGATAGGCATCAAGCTTGGTTTGCGTGACAGGAATTGTGAGCGTACATTTGCCTCTCCTACAACAACAGCCACGCAGAGATCTCAGTCTCAGAAATCTGACCAGACAGTTTCTTCTGCATCCAAAATCCCTACATATCCCTGCTGCAGGTAGAGGTTAAAATGAAAAGTCACCAAGAGTCCTCTGCACACCGACAGGTGGCAGCCAGGGGCCTTGGATTTCACACTCAGACCTTCCCTAGTGACTGCAGCACTTCTACACAAGATATTTTTAACCAGCCATTCTTAATTAAAAGGCCAAAATTAGACCAGTGGAACAATCCTTCTCGTGGTGCTATTTCAAAGGATCCCTATCATTCCTTGACTGAAAATCACAGTGTTTCATTTATTGCAGTGAAATTTGAGCTGTTCCCTGACCCCACTGCTGTGTCTGGAGCAGGAGCTTTGTCACCTACCACTCTTTCCAGGGGCTAGTGGGACTTGGCTTTGGTGGGCTTGCCCGTCCTGCCCTTCTTGCAGAAGCACCTGCGGCAGCAGCAGAGGCAGCACTTGAAGGAGATGAAGAGGGAGAGGAGCACGACGGCCGCCAGGAAGGCGATGACGTCCAGCGAGTGGTACTGCACCCAGTTGAGGTCGTGGGCAGCAGGGCGCAGGTGAGGGGCCCCCTTGTGCCTCATCACAAACTCCACCCAGTGCACGGCCAGGTCCAGAGGGTGGATGGGTCTGTCCAGGTGCAGGTCAGAGAGGCGCTGGATGTTCTCCTTGTACCTGCCGAGAGAAGGTGTTGGAGGGGGGAAGTTGTTCAAACATGGAATTGATGCCTTGGGATTTTAGCTTTTATATTTTTTAAATCCTGTACTGCTTTAGGGGGTTACTGTAAAACTCCATAGCTTGTCAGCTACTGTTCTCCCGTTTTATTCAGACAAAACAATCCCTCTAGGCTTGTAACTCAAGGACATCCTACAGCCTCAGGCCCTGATGATGCCTTAAGTTTTAGCTTTCATATTTTCCAGATGCTGTACTGCATTAGTATGTAACTCTGAACTTCACATGAAGTGTCAGCAAATTCTCTTCACAGCTTAGTTTGACAAAACAATCCTTTTCCAGACCCAGAACCAAGGACACTGCTGCAGCTCCAGGCCCAAAAAGAGCAAATAACAGCAGAGAACTGAGGAGAGCAATCTGGGAGGATGGGACTCCATGGGACTGGAGCTGGACAATTAACCCCAATATGGAAATGGACCAAAACTAATAAAAGTGTGAAAACTCCTGACTCAGGGTCCATCTTGGCTGTAGCCTCATTCGGGCTCTTGTACTGCCCAAGGTGAATCCTTTGAAGGCCTTTTCATAAATCCCTGCTTTATTCCTTTAACTCTGTCCAGTCTCTGTTCCAGGTCAGCCTCTCACAGGCATCACTGAAAAATGTAAACAACAGTGAATTGGGGGGGAGCAAACTGGGGGTAAATTGCTTCATTACCTGAAGCTGTAGCTGGAGGATTAACCCCTGATATGTAAATGGACCAAACTTTGAAAAACTCGTGGCCATCGTCCAACTTGGGTGTAGCCTCTGGGAGGCTTCTGACTGCCCAAGGTGTAGCTATTGAAGGCCTTTAATAAATACCCGCTTTATTCTCTTAATCTTGTCTAGCCCCTGGTCTAGGTAGCCACTCCAAGGCATCAGTATCACAGGGTGGGGTGGGTTGGAAGGACCTTAAAGCTTGTCCCTTGTGCACAGGGACACCTTCCACCAGGCCAGGTTGCTCCAAACCTTATTCAGGACACTTCCAGGGATGGGGCAGCCACAGCTTCTCTGGGCTCTTGTGCTACTGAGCTCCTTGAGAAAGACAGTGGCAAAGTTACAGGCTCAGGAAGTGCTGTTTCCAATGACAAAAATAAAAAAAAAAAAGAGGGAAAGCTTAGTTTGAGCTCTCAGCAAAATCTCTGGTGTGAAGGTCTCTGGCTGAAAGGGGTAGAAAAGCTAGCCAGCTTTTCCAGCTGCATTATTATTGTTTTTGTTAGTAGTAGTGTTATCAATATTATTGCCATAAAAACTGGGTAGGAAACAATGTCAATAAGCTGCTATTTCTCAGGAATATGGTGGAGTTTCTTAGTCCTTGGCATTCTTGAATGGGAGCAGGGGAGAGCTTTTATGTCTGAAAGAAATCTCTGTGCTTCCTTTAAACCCCTTGGGTGTGCTGACTGCAGTGCTGTGATGTTCCCTGGGCTTCCTCAGTGCATCCCTGCATGTTCCTTCTGCTCTGTGCTGGGATGGTGCAGCCTTGCTGAGCCAGGCAGCAGCTCTCCGTGCTCACAGAATTCCTCATGAGCCCTAATGGGGGGAAAAATGCCTGAGAAAACTCACCTGGAAGATAAATGAGTGATAAATATGTTGATAAACCCTTTCCAGGCTCCCCACTGACCTGTGTCACCACAGGTTTGGGAACAAAAGCTACTTGTTTGCTACTTGTGTCAAAACCCTCTCTGTCACTGCCTGGGCTTTAAGAAGGTGACACATTTTTTTGGCAACTTGATTTCTTCCATTGCAGTCATAGCCCATCTCCTCTGCTCCCTGCATCCTCCCTTCTCAACCACTTCTTCTCCCCTAAAGAGGACAGCCTGAAGTTAACCCAGGGCAAGCATCAGCTTCTCCATGGAAACAGCTGCTATCAAATCCATACTTTTGATAAAAGAAGCCATTTAGGAAGAGCAAACACCGTTAAGCTGGAAGCGGATGTGCTGGGGTTACACAGTAAGAAGGGGGAAGGCTGTGCCTCTGGTACTGACTTCTTGTCGTTGATCACTGCTTTCAGGGCGTTGGAAATGTCGTTGGAAGTCATCTCCAGGATGTTCAGGGTCAGCCCTGCTCCCCGGGATTCCACTCGCTTGGCGTTGTCCATCTGGTCCCCAAACAGAGGCATCAGCACCATGGGCACTGCATTGCATATTCCCTCATAAACACCATGGGAGCCTCCGTGGGTGATAAAGGCACGAGTCTTGGGGTGGGCTGTGGAGGGAAACACAGGCTTGCTTAGCTTCTGGAACTACTGACTCTCAGCAACACATTCCCGGGGAAAAAACATGCACAAAAAAGGGCCGTGGTTGGGATAAATCAAGGATTTGGGGCTGTTGTGAGCATCATCCCTCATGGCCAGACTTAGGGATTGGAATGTTGTAGGCCTCTGTCTTGGTTTTGGGTTTTTTGAGGATTAAACCAGAGCCCAGAGAGGTTAAAAAGGATGTTACCATCAATTAGCTTTTCATCATCTCTTCCATGGTAGTGAAGGTCTCTCAGAGCTGAAGCTGTTCTCTTACCCACAAATGCTCTCCTGGCAACAATTCCACCACTTTAAAAGCCCAAAGACCTGTCTGGAAGTGCTCCCTTGAGCACCATGAAGGTTCTTTTCAGGCCAGAAGACAGGACAAAAACCCAGCTAGGTGTTGAGACTGCTTAGTCAGACATATAGACTCCCATTTCTGACTGTTCCTGAAGTGTTGGAAAGCCTTTTCAGACAGAGTTGTTTCATAATTTGGTGATTCCCAGCTAAGTTCCTAAAGGCCAAGCCCTGGCTCCAACAGCAAAGTCTGCAAGGAAGGTCTGGGCCCCACAGGGGATGGTAACTCACACCTGACCTACAAATGATGCCCTTGGGGCCTCCCTGGAGTACCAGCACCACCGTGGTGGGTCAGACCTACCCAGGAGGTCATTCTGAGGCAGCCACTTGACGAGTTTCACGTTCTTGGGCAGGTTGGGGGGTGCCTTGCCCGTGTAGCGCCAGAAGACCTGGCAAGGGAAACAAAGCCCACGTCAGATCCCAGCAGGAGAAGGGAGGGAGGACCTGAGGACAGCATGGAGCTGCTCTGCTGGAAGGGGAAGAGGGAATTGGTACCGTCTGTGGGACTGTTCCCAAGGCCTCTGCGATTTCCATGGCTTTCTTCATGGGAATCTCGGACACCATGGAGCCCAGCGAGAAGACAACGATGCCATGTTCTCCAGAGGCATTCACCATGGCTTCAAACTCCTGCCAAAGGAAAGCAAGCCTTTAGTCAAAGCCCTTTCTCTTGTCAGAGGCTGGAATTTCTGCCATGTTCCCACAACACTCTCTGGAAAGGCAACAGAACAAGCAGTGAGCACAACAAAATAAGGACCAGGAAAACGAGTTGTTATTGAGAGTTCTGCATCCAAAGCAGTACAGCCAGCAAGTCCAGGGAGGGGATTCTCCCTCTCTCATTACAGCACACCTGGAATCCTGCATCCAGGATTATCAACAAGAGAAGGACATGGGACTGTTGGAGCAAGTCCAGAGGAGAACCATGGGGTTGACAAGGAGACAGGAGCATCTCCCCAGTGGGAACAGCCGGGACATCGGGGCTGTTCTGCCTGGAGCAGAGATTTTTGTGTGGAGACCTCAGAGCCCCTTTCCAGTGCCTGAAGAAGCCCAGAAAGAAGCTGGAGAAGGACTTTGCATGAGGAGCTAGAGTGATGGGACAGGGATATAATGGGTACAAACCAAAAGAGGGGAAATTTGTGTTAGATACCAGGAGGAAATTCTTCTCTGTGAGGCCCTGGCACAGGGTGCCCAGAGAAGCTGTGGCTGCCCCTGGATCCTTGGAATTGTCCAAGGGGAGGATGGATAGGGCTTGGAGTCACCTGGGATTGTGGAAGGTGTCCCTGCCCATGGCAGGGGATGGGACTGGATGGGCTTTAATGTCTCTTGCACCCCAATCTGTTCTATGATCCTAAAGAAAATGAGTCTTGGGGAAGTAAATATGGGTACATTTAACTCAAGCCTGGATTCAGAGCTGATCTTCTTCTTTTCAGGCCACACAGCTACAAGAGAGAATGAAAGTCCTAGAAGAGGGTTCTGACAGCAGGTAACTCAAATTTCTAATATCTGGATTTATTGTATCTGCATTGGGTATGATAACACTGCACTGCTGCCAGTTCTGTCTCTCTTTTGTTTCAGTGATTTAAATAATAGAAGGAGATCTAGCACTGGAGTCCAGGAACAAAAGGATTCCAATGAAGCAGAAAAAACAGCCCAAGGCAGGAGAAAAAATTCTTTGAAATAGAAAAATGTTTAGTTGAGCCAAGGAAGGAAAGGCAAAACTGGAGGAAATTGTTGCAGGCATCAGAATTAAATAAGGGGAATACAATGAATTAAATGTTCCTGTAAGTCTGGCAATTGCCATGTTATCTCTGGGATCTGAGGGGATAACCAGAGAACCCTGGAATGCTTTGGGTTGGAAGGGACATTAAAGACTATCTCATTCCAAACCCCTGCCATGGGCAGGGACAACAGAGACTGACTCTGTCAGTTTATGCTATTTTCTATATTTTTGTGGCTCTCATGAGGCATATTTAATCCTATTTATATTCTGTGGAACATCAGTTTGACTTCGTTTTTTAGAGTTCCAAGTTCTGACTCTGCTCAGAAGTTCTCCGACTATGAGGAAACTCTTTGCAGCCCTGCTTTGGGGATACACAGATTATTTTAGTAGTGATTTTAATAAGCACCTGCTCATATTTTTATGAAATACCTGCAGTGGAGACTCGTGGAAAAATAAGAGAATTAAGAGGATTTCTTAATGGAAAGTGGGAGATATCCCCTACTGGGGAATTTTGGCACAGCTGAAGCAATATACAGTTACAGTACAGAGTATTTTACACAAAAGTGGCAGAAGTGCTGCTTCACTGGTGGCAGGGATTTCATTCAGACCTGGCTGAACTGTCTGAAGTTCATGGAACCCCCTCAGTTGGAAGAGACCCACAAGGATCATGGAGTCTAACCTGTGGCCATGCACAGACACCCCAACAATGCCACCCTTGGATCCCTGAGAGCTCCTTGGGCTCTGTCAGCCTGGGGCTCTGAGCGTTCCCTGGGGAGCCTGGGCAGTGCCCCAGCACCCTCTGGGAGAAGAACCTTTCCCTGATCTCCAGCCTGACACAGCTCCGGCCACCGCCTCGGGTGCTGTCCCTGGCCACAGAGAGCAGAGATTGGAGCTGTCCCTCCACTGCCCCTCTTAAGGAAGCTGTAGACAGGAAAAAGGAAAAGGGAGTGGAGAGAGACAGGAAAAATTGGAAAAGAAAAAGCTTGCCGTTTTTGTTGTTGTTTTTTTTTTTTTTTTAAGTGCAGATTTGACTCGGAGTGCAGAGGTGTCCCACAAAGTAACTCTTCCCTCATTGCTCAAGGGATGCAGCAGTGCAAAATGCATTCCCAGCCACTATGACCTGGCATCATTTATTCCAGCCTGGGAGCTCCATCTCCTGGAGAGAGCTCATAGCGCACCCACAGGTGAACTCGGAGGAAAAAAAGGGAACTAACCAGGGATAATTTGTTCTGCCGAGCGCAGCCTATGCCTCCGACCAAGACCATGTTTGGCATGAGGGGCCTGGGGTACTCAAAGACAAAGTCGTATTTCATGAGCCAAACAGCAGCATGGCTGAACAGCTCGGGCACGGTGACCTCCCGCTGCAGGAACTCCTGGATCAAGGGTTCATAGGGGGAATAAAGGATAGAGCAGGCCAGGGAGCTGCCCAGGGTGGCCAGGAGGTTGCCCAGGCGCTGCCGGAAGGACATGCGGTCTGTGGAGCGTGTGAAGAACCGCGGGACGTACGAAGGAGGGCTGGGACACATCGTGGCCTGGAATTCCAGGCTGCATGGCAGCCCCCGCAGAAAGTACACGGAGGGCAGGGACAGATGTTCCGCCAATATCTGCCCACATGGGAAGAAGGGATCCATAAAGATGGCATCAAATTTGCTTCCCTCGAGGTATTGGATCAGCTCTTTGTCAGACAGGAGACGCTTGCAGGAATCCAGGAACATGCTTGTAAAATTGGCAATTTTGGAGAGCTTTTCCAAGAAGGGCTGAGGTGTGAAACTCCTGTGGCCCATCTGTTTAAACTCTGCTTCCACAAACTGCTTGGTGTAGGACACGGGGTAGGTTTTCAACGTGTAAAGTGGGGATGAATGGATCCGCAAATTTATCTCCGGCACAACCACCACAATTTCATGTCCCTTGTCCCTGAGCTTCTCCACAACCGGGCGCATGCTGAGCCAGTGGCTGCCATCGATGGGTATGACCAAGAGCTTCCCACCTTCACCAGAGGTCCACAGCAGCAGGAAAAACACAGCCCAAGAGGCAAGAAAAAGAAATCCTGGCTTTGGAGAAACCATTTCCCTGGTGTTGCTAGCCGAGTTTTAAACGGTGCGGCTGGGGATGAGGAATGAATTGCGGGATGCTTCCCACTTGAATTTTAACTAAGGTGGGTTTTTAATTTTTAACAGGCAGAAATTGGGGTAATTTTTAACTGTGGGTAAATATTGGGTTTATCATCTGTGTGCAGGGAAGGCTTTCAGTGAGTGAGCACCACGAGGTGAAGTTGAATGTTTGGACTGACACCAGGAGGGAAGAGAGACAAACAGCCTGTGGGGCTCAGAGACTGAATGAGAGCCATGAATGGGACTGACCCAGCAATCACTACATCACTAACAGCCAGTTAATGATCAACCCCCTGCCTTGAGTCCACTGCACTGATAGGACAGGGAACTTGGCACAAATCTGACCTTTGGATTGCTTTGTGCCCCTGGAGCTTAACCAAGAAGCAAAGATTGACAGAGGTTTGATACAGAGTGGGTAGTATAAAGGTTAATCTCCAGATTTGTTGCTCTATCACAACAGTTATCAAAGTGAAAGCCCTGAGTTTACAGTAGTAAATGTGTTGTAAGCTGAGCAATAACTCCTGCTGTTGCAACACCGCAATGGTCTGAAAGCAGAATAAACAGGGACTATCTGCACTATTTGCACAGCACGAGGGGAGTCTGAACAAGGGACAGTAGTTACAATCTTCAAGGCTTCCTTTCCCAACCATCCTCATTATTTGCTATCTTGGACTGATACTTGCACAAATCCAGAGGCAACAGAGCTCCCTCTGCTGTCTTTGGGCTGTTGGCACACATGGAATCATGGAATAGCCTCAGTTAGAATATCCTGACCCACAAGGATCATTGATCCAGCCCCTGGCCCTGTACAGACCCCGCAACAATCCCACTCTGCATCCCTGGGAGCACTGTCCAAACACTCCTGGAGCTCCAGCAGCCTCAGGGCCATGCCCATTCCCTGGGGAGCCTGGGCAGTGCCCAGCAACCTCTGGGGGAAGAACCTTGCCCTAAAACCCAGCCTGACGTCCTCCCCTGATGTTCTGTGCTTCACAGAGCTTCATGTTCAGTGGCACAGCAAAAGCACCTGGGTATATCCACAGAGTTAATTCTATATTTCCAATTTTTGTCCGATCAAGTCTCCTGCAATTAACTGGCGTTCCTTATCCCTTAGGGATATTAAATCCTCTGACCCAGAATTATTTTGCCATTTACCCAGATGCAGAGCGTGCCATGACTGATGGTGATAACTCAACCTAAGCTCTCCTGGAGAGAATCTTGTCAGCAAGTCTTGTGATCATCTCAAAGCCGAAGTCCCATGCCAGCCTGGGACTTGATCACAACCTGCCTCAATAAGCACAAATATCACACAGGAAACACTTAAAAAAAGCACATCTTGAACAAGCACCAACACCCTCAGGGTAAGCAACAACAAACCTTTGAGAGTGGCTTCTTTTGCTGACAGTTGATGCCTCCAATATAGACCATGTTGGGCATGATGGGGCGCGGATACTCAAAAACAAAGTCATATCTCATCAGCCAAACTGATGCTTGGCTGAACAGCTCCTGCATGGTTACATCCCTCTGCAGGAACTCAGAGGCCAAATTCTTGTATTTCAAATAAAACAGGTGGCAAAACAAAGGCTCTGAGAGCCCGATCAGGAAGTTCTTCGTGCGCTCCGAGAACGTCATGTGGTCAGAAGAATATGAGAAAGTCCTGGGCACGTAGGATAGAGGGCTGGGAGCCTGTGTGGCTTTGTAGTCTAAGGTACAAGGAAGGCCACGCATGAAGTACACAGAGGGGAGGGAGAGATACTCAGCCAGAATTGGCCCACAGGGCAGCACAGGGTCCATCATAATGGCATCAAATTTGCTGTCCTGGAGGTATTTCATGAGTTCTTTGTCAGATAAGAGATGCCGACAAGCAGAAGAGAACATGTTGGTCATCTCTGAAATGTTGCTGAGTATAACTGAGAGCTTTAGGGTCTTAAAGCTCTTTTCCCCCAGCTCCTGGTAGGATTGGTCCACAAACTCCTGGGTGTAAGGCACCGAATATGTTTTGATGGTGAAGGACTGGGAGCTTTTCAAGAACAAGGCAGCATCAGGAACTACGGCCACGATTTCGTGTCCCTTCTCCCAGAGTTTCTCCAGGACCATGCGCATACTCAGCCAGTGACTTCCATCCTGAGGCACCACCAAGAGCTTCCCGCCATCTGCCAGACTCCAGAAAGCAAGGAAAAGCAGAAGCCCAGCATGTATGTGGTGCCTCCACATAACTGTCATGGGGCAGGAAAAGAAATGAGCTGTTCCTCCTTCTGTTGTTCAGCAGCATATGAAGAAAAATCTCCTTGTATCTCATTTATATCATGGTGGACTTGAATGTTTATCTCTATAAAATGGTAGAGGTTATGTTGGAGTTCAAAGGCCGCATTGCTGATAAAAACCTTGATTAAAGTGCTATCAAGGCACCTATGCCTTTCTATGCATTTATCTCAAATTATTCAGAATACTCAGCAGAAAGAGCAGTTGTTCGTGGAGGGGTTTTGCTGTGTCAGGGCTGTTTCAAGTGGCTCACTACTGTGCATTCAACTGCCCTGGACAGGATTAAAGTCAGGAATCAAATTCACTGCCACTCCACAGAATTTATATCACAAGAATTGTGTTGCAAATGCAATTGCAAATGCAAGATCTAAGCCCCCAGCCTTTGCCCAGGAAGGTGACTGGAGTTCACAGAGAGCACTCTCCACGGTAAGCAGGAGCTGGGACTTGGAGCAGCAGAGTCACCAAAGTTTGGGTAACACATTAACCAACCACCTTTCACAGCAAAACAATGATACGGCAGAAAGCACAGTTTGTGCTCAAGAAAGGCCATCAGAGTTCGTAGGTGTGGCTTGAGGCTAAACATCTTTTTGAAAAGCAATGATGCAGCAGAATATGTGGCTCTTGCTCAAGAGGGGCCACGGGAGTTCAGGGTGAGAGGTTTGGCAGTTCTCAGTCCCTTTCCCAAATTTCAGAAGGCTTGGCTGTTGTATGTGGAAGTTCACACTTGTGGACAGAAGGGTCTGGCCAAGCTATCTCACCTGCCATTAAGGCATATTCCACATGGACAGAGAAAAGCTGGATGCCAAAAGCTTGCAAGTTTATAAAAGCAATACAAGATATAGGAATAGTACCGGGACAAGAGCTGGCTGGAAAAGACAGATCTTTTTAGATCCCCCAACTGAGAACTCCTGAACAGAGTGAACTCTGAGCAGTTTCTCCAGGCCTGGAAGATGCCCTTGAAGCACGTAGCAATGATGGAAAATCTGATCCATGAAATGGCTACCTTTGCCAAAGGCACCTGAGTGTGATAAATACACTCCAAGGCTAATCCTAAGTGTTCTTCCAAGATTAAGACTTAGTGTGTCCTAGAATGTTTATTTGGAGAGGAGGTCCTCCATGCAGTCTATTAAAGAAAAGGAGTTCTTAAAAGCCAGCAAAAAGGACTGTAATGTTCATGGAAAATGCATGAAATAGGAAGGAACTTCATTCATCAGTGGGGACATTAGGATTGAAAGAAAGTTTTCCTACTATCTCCCATGGAAAGGGTTGTCAAGCACTGAAAGGGGCTGTCCAGGGCAGTGGTGGAGTCACCATCCCTGGAAGCATTCAAAAACCATGTAGATGTGGCACTTGGGGACACGGTTTAGTGGTAGACTTGGCAGTCTGGATGAACGGTTGGACTCTGATCATAGAGGGCTTTTCCAGCCTTAACAGTTCCAGGATTTGATGCAGTCCCATTCTGCAGCTGGTGAAGCAGAACCATGACTCCAGCTGGCAGTGGGGTAGCATTGAAAGATCAAAAACTACAGGAGGTGGAAGGAAAGGATTCTCACCTGCCAGGGCTGGTTTTCCAAGTTTCTGTGGTAAAAAGATCTCAAATAATGAGGTGAAGCAGCATGAAACAAGCCTTAAGGTGGCAGTACACACTCAGGTAGTAAACTCAGAGTTGCAGAAACACCCTGCATAAAGGCCTCTCAAATCTCATATTTGGTACATAATCACACCCACCCAGTTAAGTTCTGCTAACATTTCAGCCAAATGTGTATCATTTGTGAGACACTAATACAAAACCTTATAAAACAACATTAAAGAGGTAAAAAACCCCCCTCAACCCAAACCCTTGAGGCCAAGCTCAGAAAAGTTTAAAAAAAAAGAAAAAAGTTCAGAAAAGTTCAGCAAAAGTTCATGGAAGTTGAGACACTGGATTTTGAGCAGCACATGAACACCCTCCACGTGTTTATGAGCGCAGAGACTGAAGTCCACAAGTCCAGCCCATTCCAAAGGTGAGATAGCAGGAGAAAGTCAAGCAAAGTGCAGAACTAAGTGCCAAGTGTAATCTGGAAACAGTACAGCAAATATCTGAGCTAAGGGAATCCATTATTATCTCTCCTGTAAGCCTACAAATCCTGGCAGGAAGCCTGTACCTCTTATTAACCCCCTAAATCCCTTCTAAATTCAGAGGGTTTGTCTAGAAAAAAGAATATCCGCAGCTCTTGAGAGGCTGATTTGGAGTTTTTTGGGGCATGGTGTGAAAAAATACCCCATTTGTTTGCTCTAAGCTTGCTGCATTTCAATGTTAGTCATAGGACAAATACTGGGAGAACCTATCAGTTCCCTTTGCGCCTTTAGCTATGATTTTTCCAGATTATACAGACCTCTGCCATATTCTTTTCATAGGTTTACTGTGCAATTTATTCCATCTCTGCTTTTCTAGCCTGGGTATCAAGTTTGAATCCTCTTAAAAATCCTCCATTTTTACTGTGTGAGATTGTCCTTTTTCTGAAATAGCAGACTTATCTCAGCATTTTGTAAAGCAAATATCTGAAAAACCCAGCAAGAATTATTATTAAAAATAGAATCTATAAGGATACTCTGCACAAAATCTATTTGAAAACACATTAAAATAAAGGCTGTCATGAATCCAACATTCATTTTAGAAGAGTAAAGTAACTTATACTTTGTTTTTTCAATGCTGGATGACAATATAACTAAGGAGCATCACTGGCCTTGGATATACGAGCTGAAAAATGAGCCTATAAAAGCCACATGAAAGTCAGCAAAGGCAAATGCAAAGTTCTGCCTCTGGAATGGGATAATCCTATGCCACAGGACAGGTGCACTACAGCTTGACTACAGGAGATGATAAAAAGTTAAAGAAAAAAATGAGATTTAAGTGACAGCGCAAGAGACAACAAACAAAACTTGCAACAGGAAAAAAAATCTAATTGAATACAAGAATTAATGGGATATCATAAGGTGTGTTCACTATAGGAGATACTTAAAATTTGACAACACAGAGAAAGGAACAACCTGACCTGGACATATTTAACAAGAGGTTCTCAGAGAGACCTCAAAGGTCCTTCAAGATGACACTCTGGGCACATAGGAGGGGGGATTGGGGCACTGGGTGGCTTGATATTCCAAACCACATGGCATTTGCTGCAGGAAATACACGGAAGGCAGGGAAAGGTGCTCGGCCACTATCTGCCCACAGGGGAGAAAAGGATCTGTAAGAATGGCATCAAATTTGCTCTCCTCAAGGAACCTGATGAGCTCCTTGCTGTGGAGTAAGTATGTGCAGGTGGCCAGGAACAGAGCAGAGTTTTTTTTTGCCCGTTGATAAAGTCTAATAACTCTTTCCAGAAAAGATCCTTCTTCAAATACATCCTTTATGAATTCTTGGGGAACTTCATCCAACTCTTCCTGAGTGAAAGGTACTGGGTACATTTTTATCCGGAGATTCTTTGCTGGCTTGATGTGGAAAGTCACTTCAGGTGCCACCACAACCACCTCATGTCCCTTCTGCTGGAGCAAGTCCAGCAACTCCCGCATGCTGAGCCAGTGGCTCCCATCCACTGGTACCACCAGGAGCTTCCCAGCAGCAGCCAGACCCAGCAGGGACAGGAACAGAACCACAGCTGGTGGAGAAGCACTGAACCCCGGGGCCATTCCTGCAGGGATCAGGTGCTTGTCTCCAAGGAAGGAAACCCACAGCAGCTCCGTGAGCGTGCTCTGTGCTTCTAAGCAATCTGTGCCACAGGTTAACTTTTGATCTTTATATTGTTTGCTGTGTGGTAAATGTGTAATCACTGGAGGGATAAAAGGGTGCATAAACAGCAGCAGAGTTCAGGCAGTTCAAAAATGTGGGGGAAGCACCAGATAAACTTCGTGTTTTATAACAAAACCTTTGGCAGCTCTGTCACCTTTAAGCACCACCTGCCAAGACCTCACAGCCCCTTGAGACCTCTGAAATTTGCTGTTACCCCTCACACAGC
>CM031863.1:36871273-36895171 GCA_018697195.1 Certhia americana | reverse complement strand
TTCAAAGGAAAGAAGTCAACATCTCTATGAACAAGGCATTCATAGGAGGCTGAGAATGATTCAATGCAAACAATGATCGCCTGACCAGTCCCAGTGAGGCGCGTTTCAGGCAGCCTATTGTGTCCCTTGATGCTGGGTGGTTACAAAACTGTACCCAGTTGGGACCAAAGGTGAGGTTTTTGAAAACCCTATAAAAGAAAGCTGTAAACAATAAAATTTGATACTGCCACATGGACTGAGGAGTGTCATGGTGCGTCCATCTCAGCTGCGACCAGCTGAGGACTTGGAAACTTGGCATTTCTCTGCCTGTTCATGAAGGTGTAATTGCTGCTGGGGCAGATCCCCACGCAAAGTGTGGGACCAAAGGAAATCAGCCTGAGGCAGCTTAGCCAAGGTGTGAATGCAGTTTGTATTCCCCTAGGCCCTGCCCTGTGGTCTCATGTTCTCCCACAACCTCTGCGATGATCCTTACACAATTTAGGATTGGATTCTCACCTAGATAAGCAGGGCCACTTCTGTACAAGCTGGAGCCCCTTCAGCTCAGAGAAGCTCCTCCACAGGACCACAACAGACACAGCAGAGAGGAGCTCTTATCAGAAATGAGATCACAGTGCCCCATTCCCCTGCCTCTGGAAAACTATGGAAGTCATGTAACAAAAATGCCTGGGGATTCCTAGTCTGAGATGGAATCTGCATTTTGTATCTCTTGTTCTCTCTCCCTCTCCCAGTAATGCTTTTCCTGCTCTTACCTGTCGAGCAATGGGTTCAATAGGTTTTGCAGAACTATTTATTCTTCTCACAGGATTAGGTTTCTGAACAGCAATGACCAGCCCAGGGCTTTACCAGTGTGAACAGCCAGATTTCATTTCACACCTATGACTCACTTTATTCTTGTTTACATTCGGCTCCTAGGCACTACTGAAAGACAAATATAAGAAATTCCCCTTCTGCCTATAGAAAATGCAGCTAGAAAAGGAGTCTGAAGAAAGTTGTGAAAAATACATGAGGTTTTTCAAGTTCTGGAACATGCAATTTTCACCTAACAGAAGTGTGAAGACAGGAACTGGCAAAGAGAAAATGAGGGCAGGATGTCTCTAGCCTTGTAGCAAAGTCACAGAAAGTTTGCAGCTCTGAGACCATCAGGATAGAAAAGTAAAGACTTTATGTTGTGTAACCAGCAAGATTTTGCATCTCAAACTAGCGCCACTCTTGTGAGCCTAACATGATAGAATGCATTAGATAAAATTTTATCCTAATATTCTAGTGAATAATATTATGCTTTGCCTTGTTTATCAAGTTTAAAGGGCTCTTCATAAGGCTGTCAAAGGGCATAAAAGAAATGTGAAAGAAGATAGATTCTTCAGCTCAAAGACATTCTGCAGCAATACTGTGTGACCACAACTCAGAAGGGCAGGAGCAATTTCCCAGGAAAGAGATTTGTGTCCTGCTTTGTGAATGCAAAGAAATCCCCAGTGTTTCCATTTTAGAGATTACATGCTGACTATCAAAATAGATATAGATTTCTGATTAACTTCAAAAACCCTGCAGAAGAATTCTGGGAAAAGCAGATATCAAGCAGTAGGTATGCAAACTTCTCTGAGTTCTGCATTCAAGTGTCTTTCACCAAATTCACAACTGGAAGAGTATTTCTTGTCATTTCAACGCGACATTTATATTCCAGCCCCACAAACAAGAGTCACTTAACACACACAGCCAGTTTGGAAATAATTTCTCATGACAATACAACTAAAGTGAATAAACTGATGCTGATGAGCCTGGAGTTAGAAGCAAAAGATGACTCTTGGGTTTTTTGATCAGCTAAAAGAAATGCATGTCAGATGACATTAAAATGAAATCCAAACTTGATTTGGTTGGTGGCTAATACACATTCAGTGAGGATAGTAATTTCCATCTGGGAGATGAAATCCCTTTTTTGTTTGGTTTGTTACAAAACCCACACTAATCAAGGCTATCAAGGCTATTGGATTTCAGCCTGTGGAAAAAAACAACTACCCAAACCTGGTTGAATGAAGTCATTACCAGAAATCAAAATAAACAATAAATTTAATAGCGATAAACTTCCTGAAACAACAGAGTGACTTTTCATTGGGAAATGTACAATTTGTAGGCAAAGGAACATTACCTTAGGCAGTGGCTTCTTCTTAGCACAGTTGATCCCCCCAACAAAGACCGTGTTGGGCATCACTGGCCTGACGTAATCGAACACAAAGTCAAACCTCAGGAGCCAAACAGCAGCGGGGCTCACGAGGTCTGTCAGGGACACATCCCGCTGCAGAACTTCTGAGGAGAGCTTAAGTGCCTCTCCATAGAGACCGTTGCAGTACTGAAACTCCAGGAGGGAAATCAGGACGTTTTCCACCCTCTGGAAAAAAGTCATATGGTCCGAGTTGAAGCTGAAGAGTCTCGGGACGTAGGATGGAGGGCTGGGGCACTGTGGGGCTGCAAAGTGCAGGTTGCAACCAAAGCCCCTCATGAAGAACACAAAGGGCAGGGAGAGATGGTGGGCGAGGATGGTGCCACACATGAAGGCCGGATCCGTCAGCAGGGCATCGAAGCCGCTTTGGTTGAGGAACCTCAGGGTCTCCTGGCTGCCGAACAGGTCCTTGCACTGCCCAAAGAAGGTGCTGAAAATGTGCACCGAGACCTTGTACAGCGCCAGGGCATTCAGAGGGAAAGGCTTCTCCGTCAGGTGCATGGCAACATAGTCCTGGAAAGCTTTGTCCAGCTCTTCCAGGCTCTGCCTCACCGGGTACGTGACCACCTTGTAGGCCTGCGTCGTCTCCATCTGCCAGCTCACCTCAGGAGCCAGCACCACCACCTCGTGTCCTCTCTCGCTCAGCTTCTCCACCACTTCCTGCATGCTCAGCCAGTGGCTTCCCACCATGGGCACCACCAGCAGCTTCCCTCCGTCTGACAGGCCAGGCAGGAGCAGGAGGAGCATGGAAATCCAGGCACAGCAAAGCCTCAAAGCCATCTTGCTGTGGTCGGAGGAGGGGCCGGGGAACAGATTTCTCCTGCACGTTGTATCCTGAAGATGCTTTGGAAAGCAACTGATGTGTGGACTTGTTGAACTGTGCTTTGTAGCAATCCTGTAGTTAATGATTCACTGCTTTGGATTGTGGGTGGTTTATTTTGCCTTTTCCCTCCTTACCTGGAAAGCCAAAATTTGGTGACCCTTCAATGCTGACTCACTGAACACTTCCTTGGAGTTCAATTAGCTCCTCAACCTGCTCCTTTGATCCCTCAGGACTCCTTATCTTTGTTGTGTCTTGTGTTACACCTTGGCCAGGACCCAGGCAGGCAACCTTGGTGTGAACAGCTCCCAGCCCCACAGGGACAAATCCAAACAGCCTCTCCAAGCTGGAGAAACGGATGCTGACGTGATTCCTCCACGGATGGAGCAGGAGACCCTCAGGACAAGGCTCAGGGCTCTTCTGAGCTGGCAGGAATCTCCTCCGTGCCAGGGACACCACACAGAGGTGCTGAGAGAGGCTGACCTCTCCCTGTACAGCCCAAGCTCCCACTCGACAGAGTTTGACAGCCTGGGAGGTGGCCCTCAGGTAGCTGAGAACTCCTCCCCACCAGGAATAAGACCAGCACTAAGGGAGTTTGACCAACCACTGGAGCCTCAGGTTTCAGACCTGACTCAGCAAAGGAGCACGGTGAGCATGGAGCTGATTCCCCCAGCCTCACAGCATTGCCATTGGTGCCAAAATTAAAAATTAAAAATTAAAAATAATGCACCCCAGCATATTCAGAGCCATGCAGCCTCCATCCCGCAGGCACACAACTTCTCTCACCTCCCTTCACACCACGGTCAATGCACCAAAACAAACGGCATAGTGCTTTCCTCACATCAGCCTCATTTATTTTTCCTGTTTTACCAAGGTCTTTAATTCTCTCCACCACGAAGCAGAGGAACGTAGCAGAGAGCAGTTTTATGTCAGGGTGGCTTTTCAGAAAACAAACATTTGGAGCATCAGAGTAGGGGGAGAAGCTCTGAGGTAAAAGTGACTAAAACACTCCCTGAATCTTCTGTTATAAACTGTAAAGGAAAAACATCATAGAAACCAAATCTGTTCAGAATTCTACAAAGCACACTTGGAACTGGGCATTGGGAAGCTGACCAGCTCAGCAAACAGCATTTTCTCATAAAAAAGTTAATTTGTATATTTTGTGAGGGCACCCCACTTGTTTGCTGAACTGGCAGAAGGAGAGGGCTGGCAGGGAAATGTCCTGCTGCAGGATGAATTTTCCATCCAAACCTCCAGTGTGAGGAGTGGGGCCAAAGGCAATCCCAGGACGCGTGCAGTTAATCAGTACCTCAGTGTTTGTCAACTTGCCAAAGGTCCCCTCAATTGGCCTGGTGATCCCATGTTATCCCAGACAGGAATTCTGGAATATGCTGAGTTCAAGGCAGGCCAAGATCAAAGTCATGGTGAGCAAAGGGAAAGGGGGAAGGCTGCATTTCAGTGAAAAGTCACAAATTTGGGGGCAGGCCTGTGCAGGGAGGGGCAAGAGAGCAGGGGAAGGGATAAGAAAATCTCCTGAGCTGAGGGAACCTGGCATGTTTATGGAGAAAAGGAGGATCAGGGGGAACCTAGGCACTCTCTACGACTCCCTGACAGGAGATGGGGTGGGATCAGCCTCTCATTCTGTGTCCCAAGGGAAAGGATGAATGGAAATGGCCTCAAGTTGCACCAGGTAAGGCACAGAGTGGGTATTTGAATAAAAAAAAAAATTCCCTGGAAGAATGGTTAAGCATTGGAATAATTTCCCCAGGGAGGTGGTGGAATCGCCATCTCTGAAGCGTCCAAGAGAAGCCTGTGTGCACCTGGGGACGTGGTTTAGGGGTGATGATGGCAGTGCCAGCACTGTGAGGTTGGCACTGGCTGACCCTGGAGATCTTTTCCAAGCTGGATGATTCTGTCAGGAGCAGGTTCAGGAGAGATTTATTAGGGTAGCTACAACACACTAGCCAAGGCTGGAATAAATCCATGATCAGAGATTCCAAAATCCTTTTAAAAACCCATGGCAAGAGATGCCATAGTCCCCTGATATGTCCATGAAAAGAGAGCCCCAAACTCTTCTAACAAACCCACACAAGGCAGTCACCAAACACCTCAAAAAAATCCACAACAAGAGATCCCAAAATCCGTAAATTAACTGATGGCAGGAGATCCCAAAACCCTTCTAAATAAAGCCACGGCAGGATATCCCAAATCCCTGTAACAAATCCACGATACAGAACAACTGGTTGTTTGAAAGAGGGAGCTGGTCTTTATAGAATCCCAGCATGGCTTGTGTCAGAAGGGACCCTAAAGCTCATCGCGTTCCACCCCTCGCCATGGGTTTCTTTGGGGGATTTGGGATCTCCTGACACTGATTTATTAGACACCATCCACCATCTCAGGTTGCTCCAAGCCCTGTCCAACCTGGCCTGGAACACTTCCAGGGATACACGGGCAGCCACAGCTTCTCTGGGCAAACTGTGCCAGGAACTAGTCTGACGAATTTCTTCCCAATACTCCATCTTATCCATTCCTCTGGCATCTTAAAGCCATTCCCTTTGTGCCATCACTTCAGGCTCTTGTAAATAGTCTCCCTCCAAGAGACAGAGATAAGATCCATCCCTATCAAATACCTCCCCTGGATCATGCAGCTGTGTGACAGCCACAACCTCTCCCAGCCAGTCACTGACCTGAGATAAGGGCTTCCTCTTCTCTCCACAGTGGATGCCTCCAATGAAAACCATGTTGGGCATGACAGGCATGGGATACTCAAAGACAAAGTCGATTCTCCTCAGCCAGACGGATCCATGACTTAAGAGGTCTGTCATTGTCATCGGCTTTTGGAGGAACTCTGAAGCAAGTTCTTCAAATTGAGAATAGGCAATATTGCAGATGAAGGACTCAGAAAGGGCAATCAGGAAGTTCTTCACCCTCTCAGAGAAGGTCATATGGTCAGTGTTTTCTGAGTACATTCTTGGGACGTAGGACGGTGGGTCTGGGCCCTGAGCCGCGTGAACCTCTAAGGCACAGGGAACCAGCCGCAGGAAGAAAACACTGGGGAGGGAGAAGTGCAGGGCAATGATCTGCCCACAGGGTGACACGGGATCTGTGAGTAGGGCATCAAAGTGACTGTCTCCGATGTACTTCATCAGCTCCTGGTTGTACAGCAAGGACTTGCAGGAAGCATGAAACATGGTCCCACTCTGACGATACTCTAACAAAAGCTTCCACAATCTCACCAGGAAAGGCTCTTGGCTGAAAGATTTGGCAGTAAGGGTCCGTATGTGTTCTTCCACAACCTCCTTCATCAATGGCAAAGGGTATGTTTTCAGCTCATAGACATCTGAGGAATCGATCAGGATTTTGTTGTCTGGTGCGATGACCACGATCTCATGCCCTCTCTTGCTCAGCTCAACCAGCACTTTTCTCATGCTGAGCCAGTGGCTGCCCTCCATGGGGATCACCAGCAGCTTCCCAGCAGTGGCCGGGCTCAGGAGGCACAGGAAGGGGAGAAGCAGTACCAGCAGCATGGTGTGGGCTCTGCAGAGAGGATTCCTTGCACCAGAGAGGCCAGGGCTGCTTTGCCAGCTTTTGTAGCTGTGCTCCACCTCTGCCCTTCTGACTCTCCTCCCATTTCGGGTCATCAGACCTTTGTAACAAGGTCACAGAAAGCAATAACTGATTAGGAAGCATTCTGTGCAGGTTTGGACCGCAGAGGTGGCTTTACATGAGTCAAGAAAGGGGTGACACCTTCACACACACCAAGCTCAGCTCAATGCCACCTCCTTGCCTCAGCAGGACCCTGGCTCTGTGGCACTTCTTGTCACCAGCCCACCACATCCAAGGTCTGATGACAAATTGCAGGGAAAATCTGTGAAAAAATGCACCCCAGAGTGGGTGGGCAGAAACACGGCTGACCCCACATGGGAGGACTGTGACTATCCAGAGAGCACTGAAAGGACTCTTTTCCATTGCTGCCACTGAAGGTTGACAGAGTTGACACAGACTGAGGTAATTCAGCATTTTTTAAAAAGCATTTTCTTCCCTAATGCCACTGATGCAAGTTGTGCAGTGGAACATCATTTACAGTAAAGACTAATAGGAGAAATCAGCGTTACAATACCTGGGGTTTAGGTTTTGCCTTGTTTTCCAATAGTCAAAACCCTGAGAAAAAATAATCTTCCTTAATGCAAACTTGCAAACTTTGTTGGAAGATAAGCAGCCAGTAGAAAATCCTTCCTCGTCTCTCCATATAACTTTAACCTACCCCCTTATTGCAGCAGGTATAAAATGAAGTTGCAAAAGAGCATTTCACCCTTGTACCCCAGATAACAAAGAGCAACAACACCTCTTGAGTTCACAAAGTCATGAATCATTCATGGCCAGTCAGGGCTCCGTTCATGACCAGTGTTGGGTCACTTCATGACCTCAACCCTGTGACCAGGTCCTTCTTAGGTAGAAATTGCTGGCGGGTTTAATGCTGCTGATGACCTCTCATAAAAGTTCATCAATAGGTCAATATGGAAAAGTATTTTCTTCTCCAGGGCATTCTGGGCTTTAAATCCTTGCTGCAGCATTTTTCCCCACACACTTTCTGTGTCTTCCTTCCCAAGCCTGCTGGGAAATCTTGGACATTGCTGAGACCCTGCCATCCAAAAGGAGCAGCTGCTCCAGCACCTGCACTGATCACATATTAGTAGTTTACAACACGGATTAACTCAATGGCAATATTCAAAGAGCTCAGAGCAAGGCGGTGCACAGAAGACAGGCCACAGCCTCAGACAAGGCTGCCAAATGAACACGGAAAGGTCGCTACACAAAAGCCCAAATGGAAATTCACAGGAGATATCCATACCCAGAAAAGCTTAAAACTGAATTCAACCATCTACCAAAGAAATGGAGGATGGAACTGAAAGAGGATTTCTTTTGGGGCATAGATATTAACACCTTGCCAAGAAAGGCAGATGGAAAGGAATCAGTCTAGGGGATGCCAGTGATAGAAAAATGGTAAAATCCTCAGTCCTACAACCTTCACTGGGGATGAAAGAAGAGGGAATACATGGAAGTACGGACACACAGTCCACGAGGCAACGGGGAAAGGAGGACACCAAAACTCTTCAGTTCAACAAGGGAGATTATCATCCCCATAAAAGCTACATGTCACTGAAATTGTCCTAGTTAAGTCTGAAAAGCCTTGAGTTGGGCAGCATGTGATGTAATCTGAATGCTGTGTACTAGGAAATAACATTTCTGCACCAGGCAGGATTTCTGTCTTGAAACACCAAGCTGTTGTCAGTCAGGAATTGATGTAAGGATGTGAGTGACATCCCTTACCCAGGATGGCACGGGGTTGGAAGGAGAATGAAAGGGGTCTTTAAGGACCCCTTTCAACCCAAACCATTCTGCCATTCTAGGACACATTTCTATTTTTACCTTTTCCGTATAAAAAACAAACAAAATTTTGTACCTGAGACAGTTTTTTCTTCTGAACACAGTTAATCCCTCCGATAAAAGCCATGTTTGGCATCACTGGTCTCGGGAACTCAAACACAAAATCGTATCTCATGAGCCAGAAGGATCCACGGCTCAGGAGTTCTGTCGCTGTCACCTTCTTGTTGAGAACCTCATATGCAAGTTCTTCAAAGTTATCATAGATGGGCTTACAGTAAAAGAGCTCCAGCAGATTGACCAGCATGTTCTTCACCCGTTGGGAGAACACCATGCTGTCTGAATTATCCAGGAAGAACCTGGGGACGTAGGAAGGAGGGCTTGGACACTGGGTAGCAGCAGAGTCCATTCCACAGGGAAAGCCGCGCAGGAAGAAGACGGAAGGAACGGAAAGATACTCAGCCACCAGGGGCCCACACATCAGGATGGGATCTGTGAAAACCACGTCAAATTTGCTCTCTTTCAAGTACTGCATCAGCTCCTCCTCCCGCAGAAGGCTCTTACAGTTGGCAAAGAAGACTGAGGAGAATTCGACTGTGCTTTGATACGAGGTAAGAACAACATTCCAAACAGATTGTTCAATAAAATGGGCATTAACAAAGGTCTTGAGCATTTCACCCAAGTACTCATCTGTGTAAGGTATTGGATACACTTTCACTGTGTAATTCTGAGGCTCCTTTGACTTCATATGCAGACTGGTTGAAGGTACAACCACAACAACTTCGTGTCCCTTTTGCTGCAGTTTCTCCACTACCGGGCGCATGCTGAGCCAGTGACTTCCATCCTGAGGTACCACCAGGATCTTTCCACCTTCTGCCAGGGTTAAAGACACAGTCAGGAGGAGAAATATCCAGGTACCTTGGGAAGAAGGAGCCATTTCAGTGGAAGTGAACCACAGGGTTCTGCTCCGGAGGGATCCACGCAGGCCTTTATATGATGCTGCATGCAGACTAAGGAGGAAACTGATTGGCCACAGAAATTAATATTTAATTTCCCAATACGGTTAGGATTAGCGGAAGGGATGGCAAGACGTGTCCTTAGGAAAGCATTTGTACTTTCTGTTAATGTTTAAGCTTCAAAGCCTGTCAGCACAAAGTCTGGGACACCAAGTGCAGCGCTGTCATGTTGTAACCACAGTCGTGGTTCCAACCACTGACCTGGTAAATACACACGGTGAGAAAATACTAAAAATACATCCAGCAGAATGGATGCAACTCCATTCCTGAGGAAACCAGGCTGATGCTGAATTCCCACCCCTCAGAAGCTGCCAGACCTGCACCTCTGAGGGAGATGTCACAGCCACCATGATGTACCACGCAATCCCAAATCAGAGGAGAACAATCCCCAATTGGCTTTTTTCCTGTCGGCACTACACCAAAAAAGGGAACTAACAGATGGGTTCAGGGCAAACAAAGGGAGCAGAGGCCGGCACAGGGACACGAAGAAGGAGTTTAGGTCTTTGGTTGCTGTCTTGAAAACCCTCTTCATGTATTCTGAGCAAGACAAAAGCTAGGAGACCGTGTGACAACTTCCCCTAATTAGTCCCACTGCAGGAATCTTTTGGGATTTTTCCCAGTAAAAGCAATGCCAGAGCAAAGCCTTTGGGACGGTTCGAAAGAAGTCCTTGTGATGAAAAGCTATCAGCACCACAAAGCTTTTCCAGTTTTTTATAAATGGTGGAGGGACTCCCAAGCATCCTCAGTCAGGAGAAGCAAATCCTTACAGCCTGAGGCAAAGGGATTTGTCTCTCACCCCAAAGGGTGCTGGCACAGCTCTGAGCAGCTCCACTCTCTCACACTGGACACGGAGGAACCACCCTGAGACATGGAAAACCAACTTCGGGAGAGGGCCAGTGTGGGAGAGGGCACAGAATGAAAGCAGGAGACTGAACACATTTACAAATAATTCCCACTAAATGCAGGAAATCTGGTCGCAAAGAGATTATTGCAACTGCTGTAACAAGAGCTGACCAAATTTAGTGGAAGTTGCTGTTTGGTGTGTTTTCTACTCTGGACTCCATGGCATTTTCAATGGCAAAACCAGTTGGCTCAGAAGAGCCAATATAAGTTTAGTTCCCTTGACTATAACAGTAAAAGTTTCCCGATAGGATGGCCACACTTTCTTATGGATTCCACAGACTCCCTACACCTTGTACCAGACCATCAGAGCAAAAACTGTGGGAAAAGTTCGGAAGCAACAGGAAGGGCAAGACAACTTAAGAGATAAAGGGAGGACAGGCAAAGAAAGAATCACGTTCTTAGATTAGCACAGGATCAGCTGAGGTCAAATATAAGCTGGTTAATTATTATTGAGAAAATTAATGGCCAGGCCCATTTTCCAAAGCAACAGATAAATTGATATGTGTTTGTTCTGCATGATGATTAGCAAAGGGCACCTGGAACCCCCTCAGCTCTGAAGGGTGTGGTGCTCATTACCAGCTCCTGTTTCATGTGGAAACTGAGGATTCCAAATATGAGAGGCCCAGGTGCCTTTCCCAGGAGGAAAGCTTTCCCCATTGCACACCAAAGGACATCAAGGCTTGCGTGAGCCAGGACTGCAGGTTGGTTGTCCTCTCAGAAGTTATAAAGCTTGAGTGGATTATTCCAGGGAATCTCTTGGAACTGGCAGGGAGTGATGGAGCAGCTCCGCAGGGTTTGGGCCCCTCACCCTGCCATTGCTTCAGCTCCAAAAGGCGCTAAAACTTTCTCCAACTGTTCACCTGGGAGTGGGACTGGCTGCGATGTGTGCATTTCTGAGTGGCACTAAGGAAAGAGAGTAGCAAACAGATACCTCAGCACATCTAAAATGACAGCAAAACCACCCGATATTTGTTGCGGCAGCCTGGAAGTGTTCGTTTCATCCACAGGGATGCCGTGACGTGAGATTGTTGGCCAGCTTAGGCTCTGGGTCCTGCAAACAGGAAAAGCTTGCTCAAATCCAAGAGTGTGGGGGTGATAGCCAGAGAAGCTGTGGATCCCTGGAAGTGTTCCAGGCCAGGCTGGACAGGGCTTGAAGCAACCTTGGCTACTGGAAGTTGTCCCTGCCCATGGCAGGAAGTGGAAGGGATGAACTTGAAAATTGATTCCAACTCAAACCAGCCTGTGATTCTATGCAATTTAACTTCCCTGCTTTCTGGCTGATGTTGAGGCTTATCCATGCAGGAATCCTTGTGTAACTGAACCAAGACCCTTTTTTGGTGCTAAGCAGCATCTGGGAAACACAGGTTGGTGGCTGATGACAGGAACCTGTCCAGTTCACCCTCAGGTTTTTCTCAGTTTGGAGACGCACTCTATCTTTCGAGGAAAAACAACCCATGAGAACAATTATATGAGTTGGAAAAGAGTCAACATTTTTGTGAGAGCAAGAAGCAAATCACAGAACACAGATCATGTCTAGAGCAGCTGTTTCCGAGGGCACAAATAAAAACCTTGTGAAAATGAGCCATGTTTAAAGCAGGACCTGTGCTCTTAAGCCCTGTGCTGGTGAGAAAAAAGGTGTTTATTCAGTTACAATTTTTGTTTGCTGGAGTAGCTACCTACTTAAACCTAGGGTTAATTCAAAGTTTTCAGTTAACCAGCTGTTTAAATAACAACGGAGAGGTTTAGGTTAGAAAAAAACAGGGAGAACTTTGAGAGGTGGCTGTAGCTTAGATTCCTGAACTTTGGTTTAATCAAATCATACTAAATTTGGTTTTCTGAGCTGGCCAAAAAAAAGCAACTTTCATTAACTTGAGCTAAAGATGAGATTGTCACCAGAGCGTCTCAGGGCTCAAGTTTTGTCACTCAAGTTTGAGTTTATTTGCAGTGTCACCACACCATCCTTCAGGTACTTCTAGAATCAAGATACTGCCTCTGATTCCTGCGAGCCTCGTGGTAATCTTCCAGACACTTGATGTGACAGCCAACAGCTGGCCTGGATGCCTCACAGTCATGAGGAACCCTGACCATAACTCGACCAGCCTATACCTTCAAAGGAAAAGAAGTCAACATCTCTATGAACAAGGCATTCAGAGGCTGAGAGATTCAAATGCAAACAATGGATGCCACCAGTCCCAGGTGAGGCGAGTGTGCAGGCACCTATTGGCCCTTGAGCTGGGTGGTTACAAAACTGTACCCAGTTGGGACCAAAGGTGAGCGTTTTGAAAACCCTATAAAAGAAAGCTGTAAACAATAAAATTTGATACCGCATGCTGAGCCAGTGGCTCCCATCCGCCGGCACCACCAGGAGCTTCCCAGCAGCAGCCAGACCCAGCAGGGACAGGAACAGAACCACAGCTGGTGGAGCAGCACTGAACCCCGGGGCCATTCCTGCAGGGATCAGGTGAGTGCCGCTACAGAAGGCGATCCCCAGCTTAGTGATTTTAGATAATCTGTTCTCTGGTTTTTATGGTCTTTAGACTTATTTGCATCTGGTAAATGTTTAAACATGGACATGGCAAAGATGGCAGTAAAGCTGTTAATGTTCATCCTATTTGGCAGCCACAAATCAGGGCAGGAGCTACCCTGGGAAACACCCCCTCTCTGTATTGGAGGAGCACTGTGTTTGAAGGAACGCTGCCTGGTTATGTAGGGAGGAAGTCAGGAAGTCCAAGGTGCAGCTGGAGCTGAACTTGGCTAGGGGTGAAAATAACAACAATAAGGGGCGTTATGGGTCTGTCAGCTACAACAGGAAGGTCAAAGGAAGTGTTTTCCCCCCAGTAAGCATGACTAGGTAACTGGCAACAATGGAGAAGGTGAAGGCTGAGAGGCTGAGGAACTTTTCTTGCCTACATCAGCAACCTCTCTTCCCACACCTGTCGAATGGATGGATGGCAAGATGGGGCTGGGGGAGCAAAATTTCACCCAGGGTAAGAGAAGATCACATTGGTGACCACTTGAAGAACCCAAACACAAGGGCACCTGCTGACCCAAACACATGAGATCCCATGAAATGCATCCCAGAGTCCTGAGGGAACTGGTTGATAGAGTTGCCAAGGCACTCTCCATGATAATTGAAAAGTCCTGGCATTCTGGTGAAGTCACAGCAACTGGGAAAGGGGAAAATTTGCACCCACTTTTAAAAAGGACAGAAAGTAATACCCTGAGAACTACTAAGCTATCAGCCTCACCTCTGTTCCTGGGAAGACCATGGAACAGATCCTCCTAGGAGACATTCTATGATTTAAGTAAATGGGGGATCCTTCAACAAGTCGTTTGCTCAAAACAGCTAATTAACAGATCATTAATTTTCCAGACAAGAATTTTCAATGTAAGATAATTCCTCCCCTCCTGCCATTCCTTATCATTTTCTGTTTGCAAAAGATTAGGAAAAATAAAGCTTCACATCGGAAACGGTCTGGATTCTTCACCAGACACAGCGAGGAAAATGGAAAATTTGCTATCAAAGTTAATTTCCCTGCAAGGCCTCTTTTCAGAAGGATGAAGTAGGGGCTGGAAGGAGGAAGGACACAGCCATGGTTTTTGCCAGCCATACTTAAAACTGAATTAGAAACTCAGAAATACCACTCTAGATCAGTCTGGGAGGAGTTTGCCCCAGGCAATGAAAGCAACCAGTACTAACGCACAGACAGGATTTGCAGACAAGCCCTAATCTTGAAAATTAGGGAGTAGTAGCACAAAAGTAATTTTGACAAGAGAATCATTTAGTGTCAAGGTTGATAGTCTACACCAGAATATTTTTAAGGACATTTATCAAACTACTGCAGCTCTAGGCACATCCTTTGTAGGAAAACTTTTGGGAAGGCAGCATAAAGCTCTTGCAGATGCAGATGCTGCCAGAGTAACCAGAACATTATCTAACCACTTGGTGCATTATGATGCTTCATTTCTAAATTATGAAGGGATGTATCTATTAGCCAATAAGATTCCCCATTTTTAAAAATCAATTGTGACAGTAAAATCAATCCATGGATGTAGTTACAGACACACAAAGCATTTGCAAACAGCATTAAAAATTAATATATTTTACCATGGCAATCACTGACCCGAGATAATGACTTTTTCTTTCCGCAGTTTATACCTTCGATAAAAACTATGTTTGGCATCACTGGCATGGGATACTCAAACCCAAAATCTGTTCTTTCAAACCAAATGGATCCATGCCTTTAAGAGCTCCTCCACTGTTATTTCATGTGAGAGGAATGAGGGATTTGTCTTTACAAACAAGCTGTGGGTCTGCTGGTAGATAAAACTAGCCCTGATAGATAAAGGAAACAATGGGAAGGATTCCACTGATTGATGAATGGAAAAAAGGTGTTTGCCTTACAAACAAAGTGTAGGTTTGCTGATAATTGAAATTGGATATTGAAAGATGAAAGAAACAATGGGGAAAAAACCCATAATTTCCGTAAGAATTAAAAATTAAAAGGGAGGGTTATATATTAGAGGGGAATCAGAGGGATCAGGGAAATCTGTACCTCTGAAGTACCTCAGCCAATGGGGAAAGAGAGAGGGAAATGCTGCTGGGAAATTGGGAAAAAAAGGAGGCTGTGTCCTCCAAAAATTAGAGACCCCAGGGGAATTCCCCATGGCCTTTCCCTTTATTTCAATAAAGTAAAAGGACTCCTCTGTCTCCTTTTTGGACATAAATCTCTGGTGTTTGTGGACTAATTTTCCTGAGACTTGTCTTTGAAGAACATCTGAGGCCAGAAGTTTAAATGGGAAATAGGCAAAGTGGAAAAGAAAGGAATCTATTAACTTGAGAATTGAGTTTTCCACACGCTGGATAAACGCCATGTGGTCTTGAGCTGTTGGTAAAAGTTCTTCGGATGTAGGAAGGCAGGTCTGGGCACTGAGCAACCTGCAAATCTGAACTGCAGGGAAACACCCAGAGAGAGAAAACAGATGGACTGAGAGATGCAGAGCCAGGACTTGCCCGCGTGGCACAAGAGGATCCATGAGAACAGCTTTGACTTTACTTCTTTGGAGATACTGCATCATCTGCAGTAGGAGGAGGTGTAGAGGTTGGAGATGAACCAGACTATTTCAAGGAGAACACTAATTCTTTGATGAAAAGGTTTTCTTTCAAAAAGATCATTCCCAAGGGAGTGCACTTGTACTCCCAGCTTGTCCCTACATAACGGCACTGGATACCTTTTGGGGATGTAATATGCAGATGCCTCCACACTCAAGTTCACTTCTGGTGCCATGGTGACAATTTGGTGGCCTTTCTGGCTGAGGGCCACCAGCAGCAAGCACAGGCTGAGCGAGTGACTCTCATCCATGGACACCACCAGCAGCTTCCACAGCTAGCCGAGCACAGCAGGGACAGGAAAAGCAGAAGCCCCATAGAAGCTGAGGAGCTGCATTTACCCACAGAAGCCATGTTCCTAGAAATCCAAATTCTGTTCATCAGCCCCGACATAGCAGCTTTTAAATACAGCCACAGCTCCCTGCCAGATTCCCACATTCTGGCTTAACGACCTGGCCTTTCCAGCAGAACCATTCACTGGTAAATGTAACAGGTATATACTCAAGTTTGTTAATCAAACCTCAACTATCTATGAGCACCTGGCCAAGGCTTTGCGGGGGAGGGAGGGGGAAGCTACCTGAATCAACAGAGGTACTTTGAGCAAGATAAACATCATGCATCCTGTCTGCAGATAATGTACAGGTTTTTGTGTATTTGCACAAGTCAGCGGGGAGTAAAACAAAAGATTAAGAGAGGAGGATTATGCCTCCCCTCCCCACGACCACCAGAAGACAGGAAGACAACCTTTAACAACAGATAAGAAGAGTCACAGATACTGGAAGAAGAAGAGTATAAGAACCAAAGACTGAGCCGGCAGGGTTGCGTGCCTGTTGGTGGAACAGGAGATTCCCAGGCCACCCAGCGCTGTTTTGCTTATTGTCGCTTGCTTAATAAAATAATTTTCTTAATTGGCTTGACTCTGTTGGATTTAATTAGACAGCTAACTTGTAACAGTAACCATTGAAGGCATTGATGAACCATTTAAGTGATAAATTAATTTGGAGAGGGATTGGTAAGTGAGGCTCCCTTCCACCTCAATCTGTGCTGATTGATGCTAGACTGAAAATAAAATCAGGCTTTGCCAAAATAAAACCCCTGGAATAGTGCTGGCACTTGGAAGTAACCAGGTTTGCTGAAAGCAGGTATTAAAATGCTTTCTTTCTTTCCTTCTTTTTGAGAAGCATTTTACAGCTGTTCTGAAATGCTTAGTGAGTTTATGATTAAAATTATAAAAGCCACTATGTCTGTAAACCCTTAGAAGAGGCTCTGGGATTTACATATGGCTCAGCACTGGAGCCAGGAACACCACCAGGTACAAATTTAATCCACTGGAGAAGCAGAGGGGTTTGCATCAGTGAAGGGAAACCACTGGGTTGATCCTGTACTGCACACCACTCCTTGTTCTCATCCTGACTTATCTCTCACCATCATTTTCTCCTTCCGGGAGCGATAGGAAGAAATCAGGAGTGAATAATCAGTATTTCTGCAATAAATATTGCTGCTGGACTATGATCTTTACCCCCTGAAAAAAGAGAGGGAGCCTTGCCCTCAGAGAAGAGTTTGGTTCCACACTGGAGCTGCTCATGGCTTTGCCTGCAGGCAGGACGTCCTGCTGCTTTCCCAGAGGATTTACCTGTATTTGTGCTTGAGGAGCTGTTAAGCAGCTCTGATGGACTGAAGAGACAGGGAAAAGCACTGCCCTGGTAAAAGGGGGGCTTGGTAACAATTTGAAAGAGACTTTTGTGAAAAAGCAGAGACAAACAACAGAAACAAACTCAATGTTGGCACTAGGGAAGTTCGAGTTGTGAAGCAAAGCCCAAGGGTAGGGAAGGTTGGCTCTGGGGAAGGTGTGAAAAGCAAATCTCTTTTGTTGTGAAGTTTCTCTCATTCATGTTCATAAAAGCCTGTGAGTTTGAGGGAAGAGTAAGAGTGGTGCTAGGCCAGAAGAATCCATTCTAAGGGTTTGGGGAAGGCTGGCAAGTGAAAAAACTTGGGGGAAATGAGAGTCTGTTGATTTTTAGGTAATGTCCACCAAGATTAATTTTTTTTCCTTTTTAGGAAACCAAGTGATGTCTTGTTGAGAGATCAGCATGACACTAACTACAGATTGCACACTGCTTAGGAGAGTTCCCTTCTCCTTTATCTCCTCCTCCACTCAACCCCTGGCTTCACATGAGACTGTTCCACCGACAGTGCAAGCAAGCAGGAATACACATCATGTGCAGCAAGAAGCTAATGTACATCCCGAGCAGCACCAAGCTAATCAAGGGCTTTCTAGACCACAGATTCCCCAGCAACCACACATCAACATTTCCCCATCCAAACCAGATGTGTCCTAAAATAGCAGCTGAGATTTCAGCTGGTTTTTATGGAAGCTGTTAATCCAAAACCTTCACCACAAAATATAAGCCTCTGACTCAAAAGACTGCTGGTACATAACAGAGAATATGATGCTCTTGCACATGAACCAGTGAGGTATTTTTCTGACTAGATAAGCAGATAATGGTCTTGAAGGAATATTCTCCTGACTTCTATGCGAGGAAAAGAATTATTGGAAGAGCTGTTATAATTCACCAGCCTATTTTGGCATTCATTCCTACCTGAGAATTTCTTTGCCTGATTTCAGCTGGAATTAAACACGAGATGCCTTCACCAAACAAAATCCCCATGCTAGGCAGACCTAAAAGAAAAGAACTGGAAACACATCTTGTGCTTCTGGCATGCTGTTTATGCAGATTGGCTGAACATAAAATCTTAACCTATTTACATCCTTAGGCAGAATGCCAGAATGTTTTGGATTGAAAAGGACCTTAAAGCTCATCCACTTCCTGGCATGAGCAGGGACGCGATCCACCATCCCAGGCTGCTCCAAGCCCCGTCCAACCTGGCCTGGAACACTTCCAGGGATACACAGGCAGCCACAGCTTCTCTGGGAAAACTGTGCCAGCACCTAGCCATCCTCCTAGGGAAGAATTTCTTCACAATATCCCGTCTAATCAATTCCTCTGGCAGCTTAAAGCCATTCCCCTTGTGCCATCACTTCAGGCTCTTGTAAATAGTCTCCCTCCAAGAGACAGAGATAAGATCCATCCCTATCAAATACCTCCCCTGGATCATGCAGCTGTGGGACAGCCACAACCTCTCCCAGCCAGTCACTGACCTGAGATAAGGGCTTCCTCTTCTCTCCACAGTGGATGCCTCCAATGAAAACCATGTTGGGCATGACAGGCATGGGATACTCAAAGACAAAGTCGATTCTCCTCAGCCAGACGGATCCATGACTTAAGAGGTCTGTCATTGTCATCGGCTTTTGGAGGAACTCTGAAGCAAGTTCTTCAAATGGAGAATAGGCAATACTGCAGATGAAGGACTCAGAAAGGGAAATAAATAAAAAAAAAAGCTCATCCCATTCCTCCCTGTCCAGTGGCAGGGACACTTTCCACTATCTCATCCCGCTCCAAGCCCTCGTCGGCTGTGTCCTGGAACAGTTCCAGGGATGGAGAACCCACATGTTCCCATGACACTCACCTGCCCTCCAGCCGGCCAAACTACAACTCCCGGCATGCCCCGCACGGCTTCCGCCCTCCGCCCGGGTGCCGGTCCCGGCGTGCTTTGCGCGGCCGCACACAACAAACATGGCGGCGGCCAGGGTGCCGTAGTGCCGGGCTGTGCTCGGTGGGTGCGGTGCTCTGAGGGCTTGGGGATTGCCGGCCTCGGGAGGCATCCTGGAATGGGGGCTGACTGCGATGGCTTCATTAGGGGAATTGCCATCTCTTCTATGGCTTCATTAGTGGCTTTTGGGATCTCCTGCCATGGGTTTATTAGGGGGGGTTGGGAATTCATGCTATGTCTTTATTACGGGCATTTGGGAGCTCCTGCCATGGGTTTATTAGTGGAGTTTGGCAATTCCCGCCGTGGGTTTGTTAGAAGGTTTGGGGAGCTCTTGCCGTGAATTTATTGGAGGATTTTAGGATATCGTGCCATGGCAGTTTGTTTGGGGGATTCGGGATCTTGGGTCACAGATAATAATAAAAGGGGTTTGGAATCTCCTGCAATGGATTTATTAGGAGGATTCGGGAAGTCTTGCCGTGCATTTATTAGAGGGGTTGGGATCTCCTGTCGTGGGCTCATTAAGGGGATTTGGGATCTTTTGCCATAGGTTTATTGCAGGGGTTTGGGAGCTCCAGCCAGGGATTTATTTGGGCAATTTGGGAACTCCTGGCATGGTTTTTGGGGTTTTTTTTTGTTTTTTTTTTTTTTTTTTTTTAGGGTTTTGGTCTCTCCTGTCATAGATTTATTAGAGGGGTTGGGATCATTTGTCTTTGATAGCTTAAGGGGTTTGGGGGATTTCATCTCACTGATTTATTGGAAGGTTTTGTCAGCTCCTGCTGTGGTTTTGTCAGAGGGCTTTGGGAATCTGATGGGTTTATTAGAGGGATTTGTGGATCTCCTGTAGTGGAAATGTTAGAGAATTCTGGAATCATGGATTTATTCGAGAGGTTTTGGGATCTCTTGCCATAGATTCATTCCAGGATTTTGGTTCCTCCTGCCATGGATTTATTCCAGCTCTGAGCTGGCCCTGCTTTGTGAAAGCCATCCCGAATCCCTTCCAACTGCTATTCCTGTGTGCTTTTCAAGGGGAGGAGGATGCAGAAATGAGGAGTGAGGGAGGATTTGGCACTCGAGTGCCTCTCCGCCGTGCTGGGTGGGCGGTGTCTCCTGGATATGGCCCTTTTTTGGGACAAACTAGCCACCCAGGAGCTGCTGGCATTCCAGGGAGGAGAAGAATCCAAATGCTGTAGTGCAACAGGCCTGACTGGAAACAGGAATGAGGGCAGGGAGACAGCTTGGAATGAGTGCCAAGCCCAGGAATTCCATCCGGAATCTTGGGAGGAGGTGCCTTTACAGAGATTCTAAGACACTCAAGAACTGCATGCAAGGGAGGAGAAGCTGATGCAAAGTGATTTATTTCCTATTTACGTTCGTTGGGAAAGTGAAGCTTTAAAATCTTTCTGCTTTAATGTCTCAGCTGAAGAAGGCCCGGGGGTTTGGAGGAGGTGGAGAAGGATAATCCAAGGTAGGGCACAGTTCACTTGGAGGAATAAGTAACAGCTTTGTGCAAAATGGATTTGATTCTGGTGAAAACTCTGCTCAGAACTGTGGTAACAAGAAATGCTTTTAATTCACTTCTTTTTTTTTTTTGTTACGTTAATTTACACGGATTCATTTTTAGAATGACCAGAATAAGGTGAAAAAAAATAAAAATGCCAATTCTTTAGTCAGGGCTTCCAGGTTTATCTGGAGGTTTTGAAGTGGGTGGGTTCAACTGCATTATTTATAGTAGATGCTTATTTTGTCTTTTTAAAGGACTCCTCTGTCTTCACAATGTTTGGGGACTTATTTGAAGAGGATTTTTCCTTTGTTTCCAACAATCATTGTGGGAAAGGGAAGAAATCCAAGGCCAGAGAGTCTGAGCCTCCAGCTCCCAGGGATTTCACCAACCTCAGCGGAATCAAAAATCAGGGTGGGACCTGCTACCTCAATTCCCTTCTTCAGACTCTGCTTTTCACACCTGAATTTAGAGGTGAGCTGCTCAAAACCTTCTAAAACAATCTTGGGTTTGATATTCGAGTGAGACTTGCACTTCTGGTTATTTATTTAAGAAACGTAGTGAATTCAGGTGATTTTAGGGCACAGTTCACTTGAAATAAATGATTGTGGAATAAAATCATAGTGTTTGACATTAAAATACATTATGTTTTTACTGATGGCTTGTTGTCTTTTTAAATAATAATTTTATACTGATTGCAGAGGCTTTGTTCTCCCTGGGACCTGAAGAACTTGGGACTCTGGATGACAGCAAAAAACCAGATGCCAAGGTGCTGGGAATTTTCTTGTTCGTCACTGTCTGGTGTTGATTTGGAGGAATATGGCTCCAGTTCATGTGAAACTTATGAAAATGAGTAAAAACCTCAATCTGACACTGAGAGGCAGTTTGATCTGGCTGATACTGGAATTTTCACACCATTCTAAGCTTTCTTTGCCATAAGGTTCTCCTTCAGAAATCAGATATGGAGTCTCTTTCTGCTGAGATGTTCTCCCTCCCACCTCATTCCATCCTACCACTAAGCCCTTCAGGAGAGCTGGACAGGGACTTGGGACAAGGGATGGAGGGGACAGGACACAGGGAATGGTTTTAAACTGCCAGAGGGCAGGGATGGATGGGATTTTGGGCAGGAATTGTTCCCTGGGAGGGCGGGCAGGCCCTGGCACAGGGTGCCCAGAGCAGCTGTGGCTGCCCCTGGATCCCTAGCAGTGTCCCAGGCCAGGTTGAACTGGGGCTTGGAGCAGCCTGGGACAGTGGAAGGTGTCCCTGGAATGGCAGGGATGAAATGAGATGGGCTTTAAGGTCCCTCTCCCCCCAAACCATTCTGCTTGGCTGTGTAAGGTGAGGAGGCACTGAAGATTTTTGGGAACGAAATCTGATGGCTCGGTGTGAATTGAGTGCATTGTGAAACAGGCAGGGGTAGTTTATCAGCAGCTCTGTAGTACATTGCTGCAGTTTTTGTTGGAATGGCTGCTGTGGAGGCTGTGTCTGACGTGCTGGCTGTGTTCCCTCGTTCCCAGGTTCGGATAATCCCACTGCAGCTGCAGCGTTTGTTTGCTCAGCTCCTGCTCCTGGACCAGCAGGCTGCATCTACCACAGACCTCACTGAGAGCTTCGGCTGGAGCAGTCATGAGGTGCCACTCTCCATCCCCACACACTTCTCCCTGCATAGACATGGGGTCTGGACGTCTGACATTTAGGGAATACCTTAAAATCCCTCAAGCTGCGGAGATGACATTGAATTGGGTCAGCTCTTGGTGTATCTCCACACGGAGTCCGTGGCAGTTGTTTACAGGGAGGAACAGAAGATGGTTGCTCTCTTAGATACAATTCCAGATTTCTTTTCCTTTGTTTTTAAAGGAATGTTTTCCAATCTTGTCCTCAGATACCTAGATTCTTACCCAAGTTGAACTGTGTCAGTCAGAGATTAATCTACGGCTAGGGAATAGCTTCAAATTGACAGAGAGCAGGTTTAAATGGAATATTGGGAAGGAATTGTTCCCAGTGAAGGTAAAGAAGCCCTGGCACAGGGTGCCCAGAGAAGCTGGGGCTGCCCCTGGATCCCTGAAAGTGTCCCAGGCCAGGCTGGACTGGGCTTGGAGCAAGCTGGGATAGTGGAATGTGTCCCTTCTCATGGCAGGGGGTGGAACAAAATGATCTTTAAGGTACTTCCAACCCAAACCACTCTGGAATTCTACGATTCTACTGAAGTGAAAGTGTCTTAGGTGGGTTGTAGCATAACCAAATTAACAACAATAAATGTAGTACTTTACTACTCAAGGATTAAATGTATGAGTAGTTGTTGAGACTCTGGGACCTTTGTTATGTTTATTTTTGAGCCATAAGCCAAGCACAGCAGTGTTTCATTCCTTCCTGATGGGTTTCCTCCTGCAGGAGATGAGGCAGCACGATGTGCAGGAATTGAACAGGATCCTCTTCAGTGCTTTGGAGACTTCCCTCGTGGGGACGTCGGGCCACGACCTCATCAACCGCCTGTACCATGGCATTGTTGTCAACCAGATTGTTTGTAAGGAGTGTAAGAACGTCAGTGAGAGACAGGTAAAGCCAGGGATCTTCCACTGGGGAGTTCTCTTCAGGCTGCTGACTTTAAATGTTCTTAAATCCAAAAATAATGTCATCCTTGTTGAGTGCCTTGTTGAATCCAGGTAGCGAGTGTTGGACTTTTAAGTCTTTGGCTGCATTTTCTAAATGAGAAGTGAGAACCTCAAATGTTCTGCATCTTCTGAGTTCACAAGCCCTGCCTTTGGCAGATGTAGTTAGCACAGAGTGTAGTGAGGTAACAGCAAAATGTATCTTGACAGTCTTTTATGCTCTTTGCAGTTTAAAAAAATCAGTTTTAAAAAAATTAATTTCTGTGACTGTATGAGGGTTATTTGCCCATCACTGTGATGAGTAGGATGGGTATCTTTGTAATCACCACAAACCTACACCACTCAGAACTTCGTTTCTTGTCTTTTCTGCACAGGAAGATTTCTTAGACCTCACAGTGGCAGTGAAAGGTGTGGCTGGCTTGGAGGAGGCCCTGTGGAACATGTATGTGGAAGAAGAATACTTTGAGAATGACAACTTGTATCGATGTGGAACCTGTGATAAATTGGTTGAAGCTTCAAAGGTAACACCTTGGGGTGGGATGATGTAGGGTTAGAGGGGATATTAGGAAAAAAATCCTTCCCTGTGAGGGTGGGGAGGCCCTGGCACAGGTTGCCCAGAGAAGCTGTGGCTGCTCCATCCCTGGAAGTGTGCAAGGCTGGGCTTGGAGCACCCTGGGATAGTGGAAGTTGTCTCTGCCCACAGCAGGGGGTGGCACTGGATGGGCTTTAA
>CM031863.1:36847462-36870849 GCA_018697195.1 Certhia americana | reverse complement strand
AGAGCATTCCAAAGGGAAGCTGACATCAAGGCCAGGTTAATGAGTGCCATGGGAATTGAGGAACACTCAGCAGTGCCTCACGTGCCTTGTAAGGGCTGGCTGGGGTTTAACTGGCCTGGGTTCAAGGCAGTACAGGGTAAGTTGTCTGCCTCTCACAAGTGCTCATCCACACAGGAGGAGAGTGGGAGCTCTGAATTTTGCTAGGAAATCACAGGGCTGGGGGTTGCCAGGCTGTGGGTGCAAATGGAATTAATTCCCAGTTCAGGGGATTTCTTAAACCCTGTGTGTGTTCCTGTTATGGCTGTGCCAGTGAAAAGGAGGATGGAGATGCTGGAAGGGCTCAGAATTGTGGCCGTGGAGCCCACACCTGCTGTCACAGGTGGTACAAGATGATTGGTTTTACTTCTCGTGATCACACAGTGTTTTTTAAATCCCTTCCCAGTCTGCTAAACTACGCAAGCTGCCTCCCTTCCTCACCATTTCCCTCCTGAGGTTCAACTTTGACTTTGAGAAGTGTGAGAGGTACAAGGAAACGAGCTGCTACACATTCCCCATCCAGATCAACCTGAGGCCTTTCTGTGAGCAGGTGGGCACTGTTAACATTTGTGAAAAGTTACTGTATGCTCAGCAGGGAACCCACAGCTCAAGGTTATCTTCTATTTTGCATTTTGTCAGGTATTTGAGTAACATCGTGGTGTCCTCCTCCACTTTTGAACTCAGCTGAGTTGTAGCTACAAGGGGGAAGGGTAGAATAATTACCCAAAAGTTATCTAACCTTTCCTTGACAGGAAGATTATTATCTGGAAATGGAAATTGAAATTTATTTTTGTGTGGTTATTCTTTGATAGCATCATGTATAAATGGAGCTATATGTGCTTTAGGAACCTGCAGTTATTCCATTTGTCTCAGGAATCTCTGTTTGCATTCATAAATACGTTTCTGGTTATAAATTAAGCTATGCCATTGCTTGATGACAAATACTGATCCTTAAACAACGTGAGAGGCACTGTTATGGAACAGACATTTTTCTTCTTGAAGTGTTGCAATGCAAACTTGGAAATTTCTCAGTGTTTGCATCTGAGGAGGCCTTCCCCCCCACACCCTCCAGCCCCACTTTTAGTATTTTTACGTGTTGCTTCTCTCTCCTATTTTAAACAAAATATGCTTGGTTGTGAACAAACATTCAAATTGAAAATATTTTGGATTTCCAGTATGATTCAGAATCCTGCTTTGTTTAATAGCACAGATTGCCCAGGGAAGCTGTGGCTGCCCCATCCCTGGAAGTGTCCAAGGCCAGCTTGGACAGGATTTGGAGCCACCTGGGTTAGTGGAAGTTGTCCCTTCCCCTGGCAGGAACCCAGATGAATTTTAAGGTCCCTGCAACCCAAACCATTCTGGGATTTTCTGATTTATCAGCCTGTGGCTTGTGCCAATCCTTCCTTGCGTCCCCAGCCCTCAAAAGCCATTTCAGTCTCTGCACATGCAAATACACACTGAGAAATGTCTGAAGTGATGCTGAAGGTATAAAATCCTGTCCTGGTGTGGGTGACTGACCTCAGTTGTTGTTACAATTATTGTTTTTCTTTTTAAAGACTGAAATGGATGATTCAGAGTACATGTATGAGCTCTTCTCTGTTATTATACACAAAGGTGGCTGCTATGGAGGACACTATCATGTTTATATCAGAGATGTGGATGAATTAGGAAACTGGCAACTCCAAGTAAGTCCTAAAGGCTTCTCTTACTTGCTTTAGAGGTTGTACTTTTCAGAAAAGTATTAGGAGCTAGTGGATGAATGTGCATCCAAACTTAATTATTATTTTAATGAGGCTTTGTGTGTCTTGCCTCCTTGAGCAGGGGAGTTTATCAGAACGCTCCAAAATTGTGCATGATGATGTCAGCCCAGAATAAACCGACCCTCTAATTGTGTGTGAAAGCACAGTACTTGTGAGTGCCTTTCTTACCCAGGAAGAAGAGGATGGGCTGATTGAAGAGAAGGCTTTAAGAGACACTGAGAATGCCAAAGAAACAGAAAACCCACTGGCAGTCTTGAAAGGGATTTTATCAGAGGTATGGTATGTAAGGAGTTCATTGCTTTGGGTTTGGACCTAGGGAACCTGCAGGGGGTTGGTGTTTGTGGGACTGGGCAGGCTTAAGTGTCCAGAGCTCTTCTGAACTTGGTGTGAAGCATTTAAAACTTGGCTTTAATATTAACAGTGGCTCTTCATACAGACTAAGGTCCTTTAGGAGTATTTCTAAAGCTGCTCACCAAAGCTGTTGCAAAAGCAGATCAGAATATCCAGAGTTGGAAGGGACCCAGAGGGAGCATTGATTCCAGCTCCTGGCCCTGCACCCACACCCCAACAATCCCACCCTGAGGGCTCTGGCAGCCTTGGGGCTGTGACCATTCCCTGGGGAGCCTGGGCAGTGCTCCACCACCCTCTGCATGGGAAAAACCTTTCTCTTGCTATCCAACCTAACTCCCCTGTGACACAGCTCCAGATGATGCTACAGCAGCTTATTAAAAACCAGGAATAGTTAAAACACTTCACTCTTGGTGTCTTTGTTTTGGCCCCTTGACTTTTGTAGCCTTTGGTACCTTTGTTTTTCATTTCTCTGCAGGAAGAAGCTAAACAAATTCCCGTGGATCAATTAGGGCAGAAATTGCTGGAGAAGAAAGGGGTGTCCTGGAATAAGAAATACAGAAAACAATATGGAGCATTACGAAAGGTAATCACAGATTTGCTAGTTTTGGTTTTAGATAACTTTTAAAATCATTTATATTCTTATTGAATAGTCAGGGTGATGATAATTGAGAATATGGACCCTTGGATTAGCATGTGTTAGGAGAGATTTGTAATGTGAATTAACCTAAGGAATTGTCTGCCTGACACTTTTTTGTATTTATTTTTCCATCTCTATGGTTGGCCTATAAAAAATTAACCTTACTTACTGAATAGAAATCAGTGTTAGAAAATCTATCCCATTTTTTGGTTGTTTGGAGCATGTCCATGAAATCAGTACTCCAGTAAAACCTTGTTTTCTAGTTGGTGGCAGTATTTTGTGATGTTCTAAGAAAAATACTTCAGCATTTGTGTTGTAGATAGGTGGAAAAGTGATACTTACCTGTATTTTGAAGGGAGCTACCTGCAGTTTCCACAAGAAATATTTAAATGTAGGTGTGAAGTGTAGATGGTGAGGTTTTTGCAGAGGTAAGCTGAGGAAATACATGAGGAAGCACCATAAAATGAAGGTTGAATTATTTGGGTTTGTGTTTCACTTTAAGGAGACTTCAATGCAGGCTGCTGCATTTAAAACTTGGCATTTTCTTCATCCTGTCCTTGCTTCCCTTTCAGTATTTGCAGAATCATCCTCAGATATTCCAGCTGAGTCCTGATGGAAATAAGGTCAGCCTGAAGGAAACACACAAGCTCCTCTTCAAATTGAATTCTCATGGACAAAATCTGCAGAGCCCTTCCCAGAAGAATGATGTTCAATGGAACTGTGAGAAAAACCCCTCAAGGCCAAGGGCTGCTTCTGCTGGCTGCCACTGGTTTGATCTGAATGATTCTAAAGTCCAGCCCATCAAGGAGAAGGATATTGAGAAGCAATTCCAGGGTAAAGAGAGTGCCTACATGCTCTTCTACAGAAAAGCTCAGCTGAAAAGGCCCCCTGAAGGTACACAAAGCTCGTCTGGAGATTCTGGGGGAGGCTTCCTGCTTTGACATTTTTCTGGATGGCTTTTTTGTCCTTTCCAGGCTTTATTTTCCCCAGTTTTCCTTGTAGTGATCATTTGCAAAAACAGTTAAATGAAGATACAAGGAGGTGGTGACCTGTTAATTGGCTGTAGCTGACTAATTTTTTTTGGCATGCTCCACAAATAATGGCAGAGCATCAGCTGAAACAAATACAAGTTGTCCTTAATGGCATTTAAGTGTTAATTTCCCTTAAAGAAAGATTGACTGGAAGGAGAAAAAGCATTTGTTCTTTACATCATCTTACACTTGAGTTTTCAGTGATTATTGTACTGTAACGTCTCCTCTTGATCACTTTTCTTGTTTGCCAAACCACATTTTAAGCCTGTATTTTTCTCTTGCAGCACGAGGAAATCCAAGGTACCAAATTCCTGAGCACCTGCTGAATGAAATGAATGCTGCTAATACAGAGCTGCAAAAAAGGAGGTATGTTGGTGGCACTGTACTCAAGATGTGCAGCACTCCCAAGGGATTCAAGAGGAAAGAAATTCCTTGAGCAGACTCAAAACTGAAATGGTTCAATGTCATAGAAATTAATTGAAGAGTATAATTTCTGTATCCATATTCTGCTCCTTCCCTGTTAGCAGGCAGCCTACAGAATTCCAAGGGAAACATACAGTTTAAAATTGTACCATTTTCTGGTGAAAATCTCTGCAGTTCTGGAAAGAGAGTGGAATGCATTAATTGTATTTATAGAGGAAGTTATCCACTGGGAGAGGGGGGAAGGACTTGGTTTCTGGTGAATTTACAGATAAATTATGTTCCCTGCCAGAAGAGTGAATAGCTTGTGGTATTCAAGTTGGACAAAATTTTCCTTTGTGTTGAGGGACACAAGTGCTGATATCTCTGAGTCACAGCTGAGATATCAAAACACAGACACAAGAGTGAGAGTTTAGGGGATGTTTCACACAAGATTGTGGCTGCCCCATCCCTGGTGATGTCCAAGGCCAGGTTGGATGGGGCTTGGAGCAGCCTGGGACAGGGAAGGTGTCCCTGCCCATGGCAGGGGGGAGCTGGATGAGCTTTGAGGTCTTGCCCACTCAAACCATCCTGGGATTCTGTTTCTCAGTGAATTCCACTCTATTTTTTTTTTTTTTTTTAATGTTTGCTGCTCAGCTAGGGTCAGGTATAAAGGAGGAGGGATGTTACAGAGAATTTAGCCCTGAGGGGATTATTTCTAGAAACATCTGTTGGGTGTTAAATTCACCAGTGTGTTGTGTTGTTCTTCCAAAGGGCTGAATGTGACTCAGCAAACAATGGCATTGATTTACATCTCCACCTGAGCTCCTGCTATGAATTCCGCAATGGGGCTTTGCATCCTTCACTTTCTTGGAAAGAGAGCGTGGTGGATTTGACAATTGACAGAAGGAAAACACTGGGAGACCTTCGGCAGGCAGTGTTCCAGGTACCTGATCTATCAAATGAACTCAGACTTCATTTTTACTTGAGCCACTGCAACCTTAACAGATATATTTATGCTGCAGCCTCTGTGTCAAGGAGAAATTTTTGACAGTAAATGGAGGCTAAAAACTTACCATGGGGTTACACAAGAGGAAAGAGTGGTGTGGGGTCTGTTCTTGAAATTGCTGGAATTTTAACTGTGGAGACTTCAAAGTTCACGTGAGCTAATTAAGTATATTTGGGCAGCATGTGCATGGCCATCAATTGACACTGCAGAACTCCAGGTTTATTCTTAATATTTCATTTTGTGAAGGAGCTGTCCTTGTCTTTTCAAGGAGTCACCAATTTAATTGTTTGCTTGGGAGCCAGGCTGCGGCAGCTTTCAGCAGATTGTGATTATTGTGATTGCTGTGAGTTACTCCTCACTGTTATTTTACATGATTTTTCTGGTTATTTCTCCCAACTAGATGTTGGAATCTTGGGAAGGGGACATGGTTCTCAGCATGGCCAAGCCTTTACCAGCAGGATTACACCTGTACCAGGTGCTTGATGGTAAGAGCACTGCGTGGCAGGCTTCCATGCTATTGCTGTATTTTAATTCCTGCAGCCAGCAGAGATTTCACCTGTAAACCATCCTGGAGAGGTGTATTACTGAATGCTCTTCCAGATCAAACTCATGTTAAGTTATTTCAATTATTTATTTCACTCTTATTAGTGGAAAGAATGGTTTTGAGGCTTTGCTGTGAAATCCTTGTTGTGAAATGCAGATCTTAAGCTAAGTTAAGCACATTTGCTGACAAGAACATATCAGTCTGTGTCTTGCCCTTGATTTGCTTGTGGATGTTTGCTTTCATAGGATTGGCCTAATAGGTGAAGGAGAGGATAGAAGAGAGGAGCCAGGGTGACATCAAAGGAAAATGTAGGTTAGACTTCAGCTGAAATAGGAATTTTATAAAGGGAAATGCTCACGTGAAGAGTTCATTAATTTATTAAGAGTACATCAGTTTTTCAAATTGTCATTTTTGTCTTCAGCTTTGCTTTTTTTGGGCAATTCTAAGTAACTTTTAAATTTTATGTTCTCTGTGGTCAGCTTCAGAAAATCAGTGTTGAATCAGAACATCACCCAGCTCTCCATGATATTGACATCAAAAGAGAGAGACACTCAGAGCTGCTCTAAATATTCCTCCCCCTGCTTGTACAGTTCTTTAAGTGCAGTGACTTTTAAAACCTTGCTGACCCTGTTTTCTGTGTTTTGTGGGGAGCAAGAGCTTGAAGATTTGCTCCTGTTTTTTAGGAGATGAGCAGACCCTGGATGGTGTTGGGCTGGCTGATGGAGCAGACATCTTCGTCTGGAATGGGAAAGAGGTAAAGGAACCAAGCACTTCATTCCTTCCTTGTCAGCTCTGAAGAGATAAAACTCTGAAAGGTCTCCTGGAAATCCTGTGATGCTTTTACAGTTTTCCATCTTCCTGTTAGTATTAAGGTTTCTGCTTAACCTGGAAGTGGTTGTGAAGTAGAGCATTTTGTTCTTTCTCTCTAGTGGAATAAAATGCTGCTTTTAAATTACTTTTATTGTGAAAGTATCCATTTTATTTTGGTTTTCTAAAAAAAAAAAACAAACCCAAAAAAACCCCCAAACAAATCAAGACCCCAAACCAAACAAAACCACCCAAACATGTAGTAACAGTTGGTTTTGTCTTGGTTTTATCTTTGGTATAGTTTTTTCTATTGCAGCTTTTGTGTCATCAAATATTCTTCAGCAAGGAACTTACATTGAATATCAGAAAGATCAAGCTTTTAAAATGTAAAGTCACGGTGTTCAGTCACATTTTGGTAATTCTTTAATGTCCTGAGGGGCTAAATTCCTGTGTTCTAGGTTTTACCAAGTGTCCACTGGTTTCCCAGCTGCTGTCACCATAGAGTGGTTTGGGAAGGGACTTAAGGACCTCATTCCACCCCCTGCCATGGGCAGGGACACCTTCCACTATCCCAGGTTGCTCCAAGCCCCGTCCAGCCTGGCTTTGGACACTGCCAGGAATCCAAGAGCAGCCACAGCTGCTCTGGATAACATTTTGCTTTCTCCTCCCAACACTTGTGGGTTACTCTGGTTTTTTGTTCAGTAAAGATTTGGTCTGTGGGGGTTCGTTTGTGAGTGGAGAGTGCCCGTTTTTCAGACTCACTGCCCAGTCTCTCCTGTATTTTCTGGATCACACAAAGCTGGTGTTCCTTCCTCTTTTCCCTCAGGTTGGAGGCACCAAGGTGCTGACGGGCCCTGAGCACGAGCCCGTGGTGCTCAACGTGCTTCGCTTGGCCGAGCACAACGAGGGCGGCAAGGGGCAGCACTTCAGCGAGGCACAGCTCGTCTTCTCCTGCAGCACCAGCCTGGGACAGCTGTGCTCAGCCTTGGCTCCAGCCGGGGGCATCATCCTCAAAAACGGCTCAGGAGCAGACAGAGAAGCCAAGACCTGGGAAGTTTTCCATGAGGAAGACATGAAGGAAACAGTCCGAAGCGTTGGGCTCAGGGATGGGTGCTCTGTGCTGATCTTAGACAGCCATGACCAGAGGTAACGTTTTTGATTACAAATGTCATGAAACTAGGAAAGCAATTTGGCAAACCCTTTTAGTTCAAATTATACTGACAACATTTATTATAACTAATGCTCATTTTGTGATCCCTTTGATTTATTTTACAAATATACAAGTATTTTCATCTTAAGTTTTGGAGACCACTTATTTATCAGCTGTTAGATTTTTTCTTGCCCTCAAAATGCAGCGCCAGTCACAACCTTTAATTTACACTTGTAAAGGGGGAAAAACCTGGTGGGAGCTACTCATGCTCAGTGAATCCAAAGCTGCCAGGGGCAAACTTGTGGTCTCATGACAGTCTGTGCTCCCTGAGGCCTCTACTCTGTGAGATGCCATCACTGTGAACAGCTTTGGCATCATCCATTTATTTGGGAGCTGTGCTAGTGATTGCTGTAGCCCTGCCAATATTTAGTTTCCCTGTCTCTGACTGTCTTTGCATTGCTGATTCCCACAGCTTTGTCAACGTGGCAAGTGGGAATTTGACTGCCTTCACCTATGACATCAGCTGGCTCCAAGTGAAAAACTTCTGTGGGGTGGAAGAAGAGGAGAAACACGTTAAAATCACTGCCACTATTGAAACAGTAAGAACTCTGCTTTCTTGAACAGCTTGGCCAATGCACTTGGCCCAGCTCATTCGATTTAGCCTCAGGGATGAAGTTTTTCCCTGCTGAAAATAAGAGTTGAGCTCAGAGATGCAGTCCCTGGGATATTTGCAGGTAGCTTAAACCAGTGCAGTGTTCTAGTGTCAAAACAGTTTTCTCTTTGGACCATCCTGTAAATGGAAGTTTGAGATGGTGTCAGTAACCAAAGTTAAAAGAAAGGGGAAGGATTACCTTTCAACAAGCAGGGCTGTTGGTGGCATTCCAGGCTGGAGGTGTTTATATCCCTCTTAATGTCCCTGTCTTTCAGGTGATGTCAGATATCAAAATGAAAGCGATCCGGGAGCTTCAGCTGGAGGAGGAGCTTGGTAAGTGTTCAGCTGCTTTAGCAATCTGCTGATGTTACAGGTTACTGGCTTTTGAGTGGGTTTAATGGTGGAATTTTCCTTTCAGTGAAAGAATAAAAGCTGAGGCTGTTGATGGAGTCTTGAGGAGTCTCTCCAGTTATATTTTTCATGTCCCAAAGGGAGGCTTCTAAGATAAACCTGTTGTAATTAATCTTAAAAGTGTTACTTGTCTGAATTTCTGAGCCAAATTCCTATTTTAGTCTTATTTTGATTACTTAATAGTTCTCTCTTTCCTGCCCTTTTTTGCTGCAGCAAACGAGAGCTGTCTTAGACCTGTTAGTGGCAATGGGAAACTTCTGTCTCCAGGTAAATTGATTTATTGCATCACTGTTCTGTAAGAAATTCACTGGGGAGATTTTGAGTCTCTGTTATTTTGTCTTTTCCTGGGAGAAGTACCCACACGTAACTCCACTGATTCTCAGGCTTAACTGAACCAGCTGTGTGGGGTTTTTTTCCAGTTTTAAAGTGAATTAACCTACCCAGACAAAGATTAAAGGGGTTAAACTGAAATGTTCAGCTTGGTTTTTATTGCTCACATCCCTAATCCACCTGTGCTCCTGATGGACTGTGGGATATCTCCATGGCTTTGTTCTCCTCATAGAACACTCACAGATCTGCTGTTAGGGCTGAGCAAGTTAAGCTCTCCAGAGGACACTGAAGAGTTTTAGCTTGCTCTGAGGATGCCAATATTGATGTTTTTCTTTGTCCTCCCTGAAGTCCCTGAGGATTACACTGTTAAGGAAGCAGAACTAAAGATGGGAAGCTTGCTTGGGCTGTGCCGAGGGAAAGCTCCAACTTCCACTCAGGTACAGCAGTGTGGGATGGAAGGAGCCTGCTGCAGGGACTTTCCTAAAGAGAATAAAGAAAAAAAGTGGGGGGATATTGCCCTTGGAGTGTGCAAGTCATAAACATCCTAGAATCCTAGAATGGTTTGGGTTGGAAGGGACCTTAAAACTCATCCAATTGCACCCCCTGCCATGGGGGACACCTTTCACTATCCCAGGATGCTCCAAGGCCCATCCAACCTGGCCCTGCTGTGCAGGGGAAGGAGTGGTTGTGCATTTCTAGAGACCACGGGTGGCTAATGAGGATCTGCTGATGGCCGTAACTCAATTATTTTTGCTTTTTGTGCTATTTTAATGCTTGCCATGGGAATTGTTCTTACACTTCCATATTTATTCTGATACTTGGTGTTTGGATTTTCAGCTCTTCCTATACTTCATGGTTGGGAGTGACCAAAACTGCAGCCCTGAGATGGAGATAGTTGTGGAGGAGACTGCCTCTGTCAGAGAGGTAAGGCTGGCTGCTCCCAAGCTCCTGGACAACAGTCCTTGCATGGAACTGGAGGCAGAGTAGTTGGGAAGAGCCATGCACAGAGTGAAGGAAATCCTGGTGCTACCAGTCCAATGCTGAATTTGCAGCTTTGATTTTTTTAAAAGGTGCATCTGCAAAGTCTGGGGCAGAATTTGTTGGAGTAAAGGAGCAAACTGACAGCACACGTTTAATTTTTTACCAGTTTGGGAAAGCTGGCTTAGCTGATGTGGTGAATTTTTTGCCTCAAAACCATCTCATCCATAAAGGGTTTAACATATAGCCCCAAATACATCTTGTCTAGCTAATTAATATTGTTTTAAGAATTGACCAGCAATCAGTCACTCTTTATGTCAGAAAATTCTAACACAGATTTGCTGAAAAATTTATTTCCTAGCCTCAGCATTGGCACAACTCTCATCCTGTGTTTCCTCTTTCAGTGTCTCAATTTAATGCTGGAGAAATCTGGATTATCAGGTTAGTTGTGTTGTTATTTACATACTTTGAAGGAATTCTTAATATTTTTAAAACAGCTCTTCCTCCCCTAAACCTTGTAAGTTTGTTTCAATGATCTGTGTGTCATTGTAATGTGAGGAGGAAAAAGAATTTTAAACATGAAGTCTTTATAATATAGTTCATATTTCAAAGAACTTGCCATAGATTCAAATGATAATTTGACACATGGGAATTCCTTCTCTTTCCTCTGAAACCAGGGAAAATAATTAGGTGAGGAAGAGAGATCTGTGTAAATAAAATATTATTTTCATACAGCAAAAGGTCTGGGGAAGATGAAAGTGATAAATTCATTTAATCAGAGTTGTGTTTAAAAAGCAAATAAAAATAAAGAACAGAAGAAAAAGGACCCTTGACACTTCTTAAGCATTTTGTAATATTTTCCCACACTGGCATTATTGACTAATTAGTTTTCTGTGTGTCTTTTTGGGTTTTGACAGGTCACAACTGGCATTTGAGAAGGCTTGACTGGTGCTATGAAGCAGGGGAAGCTTTAAGTCAGGAAGTAAGAGGAGCCTGTTTTAATCCATGGGTTCTTTGCTCCCTGGGGACAAAGGCAGGCGTGGGCTGACAGGGATCCTGTGCTTTCCCTTCCTCCAGGATGCCACCCTGAAGGAACTCAACGTTTGCAGAGGAGACACTTTGGTTATAACTGAAGGAAAGCTTCCAGAAAAGGTAAAATGTGAGAAACAAGGTTCACTCTTTAAAATTTTTAGAAGTTTAATAAGGGATAACAGGGATGGTATCCAGTGCTGGGGTGCCTGGCAAACTGCCAGAGGCACCCCATTGGCTTAAAACAATTTTCTTACACACTTCTTCACTACATTGGTTAAATGCATATTCATGAAGATTAAAAATATTTCAACATTCCTGTGGGTTTACGTGTTCTGGGAATCCTTTTACTTGGTTTTAACTTGACTCGTCTGAATGTCATCCTGTAGATTAAATCAATATATTTTATTTCTTCTCGAGGCTCCATTCTGTTGTTTTGATTATTCTTGATAACCAGAGTCTAGTAAATTTTTCTCTTGGTGTCCTGGTTCTTGTCACTGTTATCTTATCATTCAGATAAGATAGTCCACAAATACATTGAATCAACAGAGCTATTTTGCACCATTATCTGGGTTAGTTACACAAATAAAAGCATTTAACATTACATAGTCTCTACTTTAATATTATGTAAAGGCCTAAGCTATAACGTATTTATCACACTACTCTTTATTTAAGCTATATGGTGCCTACAAAAGCTGCCAGGTTATATCAGAAAGCAGTTAGAATTCTGAGATTACAAATTGTGCTATATTCAAATCATTGTGATCAATAATAACTTGCAACAGCTAATGCATAAATGCAAAAGCCAATAACTGTATGATCATTTATAACATAAAAGGAGAGTGGGCAGAGTCTGGAGACTTGGAATCCCAGAGTGGTTTGGGTTGGGGGGAACCTTAAAGCCCATCCAGTGCCACCTTGCCATGGCAGGGACACCTTCCACCACCCCAGGTTGCTCCAAGCCCTGTCCAACCTGGCCCTGAATAACTTGTCTTTTGCAGAATTGTAGCATCATTATTTTTGCACCCCCACCGTGTTCCCTGTTAAATCACATCCCCAGCTGCCACATCCACACATTCTTTGCACACTTCCAGGAGTGGTGACTCCACCACTTCCCTGGGCAGCCTGTTCCAAAAGCTTGGTTTTAAATGAGTCTTTTCTCCCTTCCTGTGGTAAAGGTGGAATTGCTCCTTGCCTGCACACAACACTTGAGCCACCTGGTATTTTCTGTTCCAGGGTTTCCTGAAGATCCCCATCTGGTGGCTGAAGCCTTCAAGCCATAAGAAACGTGGAGAGAATACACAAGAGCAGGTGAATGGGATCACCTGGAAGATGGAGGCTTTGCAGGTGTCTGCTGCAGCAGGTGAGCTTGGCCAGGCTTTGAAAGGAATCATCTATGGTTGCTCTCTGAGTCAAACCCAAATCTTAATCCAAAGCCTTAAAACCCTTCTGAGACGTAGGAGGGGCTGCATGAGTTGCATCAAGGTCATGGTGAAGAGACCACTCAGATGCAGTTTTGGACATAAATGTTGGATAATCCTGTTGTAGGAAGCCACTCAGCTGGATTTGCTCAAAACTCCACTAAATTTTTGTAGCTGGGGCTCTTGATTTGTCAGTCTCTGTACTGAAGGCAGTGGCAGCATTGTAAAGCATCTCCTTAATGAGCACAGATGTGATTGGCTTCAAATGCCAAACTCCTGAAGGCTCATTGAATGCCCTTCAGGCTGTGTTGCTTTTTGGGAAGCTGTAAAAGGAGGGATGGGTAAAGCCTGCACAGTATCAAAGACTTTCAGTGCAGTGTTTTAATTGTGTTTGTTCTCCTAAAAGTCAAATCCAAATTGAAAACCAGCCTGGGCAGCAAAACCAGGAGAGGGTTGAGAAGGGAGAAGAAAATGAAGTGGAAATAAGAGAATTGGAAAATGGGGGACAAACTGATTTTTCATTTTGTATTAAAAGTAATATTCCTCTGGTGCTGCAGGGCAGGAGCCCCCTCCTTGTAGAAGTTTTCTTTGCATTTTTCTCTTTCTGCCTCAAACCTTTCCTGAATTTCACTTTCCCCCCTGTTGATTTCAGTGGTGGAGCTAAGAGCAATTTAGCTTTGCTTAATAACTAACACTGTTTATCAATGGAAATAACTGCTCCTAGTTCTGAAATTTGCAGTACAGGATCTGTTTGGAAATTATAGGATGTATTTTGTGTGCTGGATATGGCCATGGCAGGAGGCTGGAACGAGGTGACCTTTAACATCCTTTCCAACACAAACCAGTCTGGGATTGCTGGATGTTCTAAGTGGACTCCAGACTCCTTCTCTAAGTGAAATGTGACCACGAAGACTGAGACTGTTATCTCTCAGGACTATACAAGTCATGTTGACTCATCTGTTATTTCTTTTTGTTCCTCCTTCCTCTCCCTCCCCCCTTCAAAGCTCCAGCAGCACCCACCCACCCAGGCCTGGATCTCTGTTATGCTGGCACGATAGAGATAGCAGGAGAAGCCTCTCTGGAAGACCTGAAGATGCAGGTTAGATGTTCTCCTGTGTTGGACTGTGCAGCAGCGCTGTGATGACTTGAGCTCTATTAACAGCTCTTTTTTATTTCCTTTTCCCCTGTCTCCAGTCTGTTGTGCCATGGCATTTATGCCATGGTCACTGGTAAGTACCAAGAGGCAGCTGGAGCACGTAGCTCAGGCACTTCCTTAGTGTCCCTGCTGTCCCCATCCTCCCTTGTCACGTGTCCTGGCCTGCAGGAGCCTCATTGCACTTCAGCTGAAGCTCTGCCTTGCAGCTTTTGTCTTTATTTCAGTGTAAAATCTCTCCATGGGAAGCACACACATAACAAGCACCTCCTAAAAAGCCACTTTGCCATTTCCACGTTGTTCCTGTATTAGTTTTCTGCGTTTTTAATTTTATTTTTTTTATTTCTGTATGTGAAATCTGATGAATTAAGAACTGCTTTGGGGTGGACAGGTTTGTCAGCTGGGAAGGTCTGGCTCATTTTGTTCAGCCAGAAACTAAAATACCTTTGTGTGGTTTTAATACACTAAAAACCAAACCAAGCAAAACACCCCAAAAGGAAAAACTAAAGCCCAAACCCACAAAAATGTGTAATCCAGTCCTACCAAAAGGCTCTATGTTTAAGCAGTTGGTTGTTCTACTTGAACTGCATGGGGAAGAATCTCTCACCTGATTCTGCTCCATATCAACACTTACTTTTTAGGTATGAATTCAGTTTTGAGCTCTGCCAGGCTGCTGCTATGGAGAGCTCTTTGCAGCTTGAACAAGGAGCATGGGAAGTGCTGTGTCCTTGGGAAGGGCTTAGAGGAGCTCAGCACTTGGCCAGAGACTGAAGCAACCATTGCAACAGCCTCATTCCCTCCCAGCTGTTCAAATTTTGGTTAAAAAAAGAAATTGAGGACTTTGGAAATGGAAGTTGAGAATTGTTGAGAGGGAGGGAAATCCAACTCCCTTTGAGGTTGAAAAGTGAGTATTTTGCTCATAGCCACAAGCAACAGCTGGGGTGGAATAAATCTCAATACCTTGCCTTCTTTTTTGAGAGTAAATGCAGTAGTTTTCTATTTTTCCAGGGAGACTGGCTGCTAAAATGATTGACAAAGTATTTCTGTTTTTCAGGCTCTGACCTTACCCTGCTGCCAGGAACAGGTTGTGCCCCTGCCCTCATTCCTCAGAGCTTGGACAGTGGACAGCAAACGCCCTGGGAAACTCCTTCGGGATAACAAGCGGAGACTCGGGTGGGTTTCCTGGGGAATGTGCAACAGGCTGCATGTGGCATGGATTGTGGGGGGATTCAGCAGCTCAGTCTGGGTTGGAAAGGATCTTAAAGATGAGCAGTCCCACTGCTGCCGTGGGCAGGGACACCTCCCACTGTCCCAGGTTGCTCCAAGTCCCAGTGTCCAGCCTGGCCTGGGACACTTCCAGGGATCCAGGCGCAGCCACAGCTGCTCTGGGCACCCTGTGCCAGGGCCTGCCCACCCTCACAGGGAAAGATTCTTTCCCAATATCCCACCTAACCCTGCTCTCTGGCAGTGGAAGCCATTCCCCCCATGTTCTGGCCCTCCATGCCTTGTCCCCAGTCCCTCTCCAGCTTTCCTGGAGCCCCTTCAGGCACTGAAAGGGGCTCTGAAGTCTCCTTGGAGCCTTCTTTCCTGAAGGTGACCACCCCCAGCTCTCCCAGCCTGGCTCCAGAACCATGTTCTGTTCTGTTTCCAGTGACTACAGGCTGGGTGCCAGAGTGGAAATCTGCATAGAAGCCTTGCAAGAAGAAGAGAATTTGGGGTAAGAACTCAAGACCTTTATTCCTCTTGTTTCTTACATCTCTGCATTTGAGGGATGCCTTCACTGAGCAGCTTTTGACTTCAGGGCTCTCGGGATGTGGGCAAACTTTGGAAGCTGTTTATTGTTTTCCACAAACAAAGTGAGGGAGGGCAGGAAGAGGGGGGGGAAAGCTGGGAATTCTGAAAGCATAGCTCACAAGAATTTCCATTCTCTCATCCTGCTGCCAGCCCCCACGAGCTGCTGCTGCGAGTCCAGATGGCCATACCAGGAGAGAGGGACTACTCCGACTCCCGGGATTTGGTGTGGGATATTTCCAAGGAATGCACGGCCTGGGCTCTGAGGCAAAGAGTGGCTTCTCACTATTGTCTCCCTGTAGATAAAATTGAAATAGCCAAATACTTCCCTGAGAGATTTGAGTGGCTGCCAATATCTAGCTGGGTAAGATCTGGAATGACAGAATCCAATGGTTGTTGGAGAGGAACACGTGTTGGTTTGGGCTGCAGTTGCTTAGGGATTGAACTTAAGGAGAATTCCAAACTCTTCTGCTTTGATTTTGTTCAGACACAGCAAATCTCCAAGAGGAAAAGGAGGAAAAAGCAGGAGAGTTTGCAGTCAGCACCATATCACCTGAAGGATGGAGACATCATTGGGGTGAAGGTAAATTTCCCTGGATTTAATTGTTGCATGAGGATCAGGTTCAGGCAATGTCCCCTATGCAGTATCTTCATTTCTTCCTGGTTTTCTCTCATCCTGCTGCATTTCTGAGAGCTCTGGGATGTGGGTTTGGACACTGCATTGTGTTGATAGGAAATATCTTGCTGCTGCTGCTTTTCCTTTTTCTCCTGGATGTTTTTTCTTGCCCTCATTTTTTTACTTGGGTTTTTTTTCAAATTCTGAGTAAAATCCAAGGAAGTGCCCTTTAAAACTCCACATTATAGATACAAACCTGTTACATATTATGTATTACTGAACTATGACAGTTCTGTTTTATGGTGTGAAAAGGAATTACCCAGCTATAAGCTCTGAGCTAGCAGTCAGGCTGAGTTAGAAGGGAAAAAGAGCATTCTGGCTGGGTTTTAGAGCAGTAGGAATAAAATGTGATGTGCTGTCCTGCTGTTTCAGCCTATTGGAAGGAATCCATCCCTGGAAGTGTCCCAGACCAGGTTGGATGGGGCTTGGAGCACCCTGGGATGGTGGAAGGTGTCCCTGCCCATGGCAGGGGTGGCACTGGATCATCTTTAATATCCCTTCCAAGTCAAACCATTGCAATTCTAATTAACTTGAAATTAATCAGTGCAAAACTAGTCAAAAGAAACCTTCTGGAAATCTATTGTGTCAGTCAAGGAACAGCTGGGAAGTGGTTTTACCTTCTGACTTTGATCTCTCCAATCCTTTTTCATAACAGAACCTTCTCCTTGATAACACCAAGGACTTCAGCACTGTCAGGGATGACATTGGGAAAGAGAAGCAAAGGCAACTGGCTCTGGAAAAGAGGAAAAGGTAGCAAGCATTTAGTTTCATTTTCTTCAGAAATACGTGAAGTGTTTGCTGCTTTTCAGAGGAGCTGTGGCTCCTCCCATCCTTGGAAGTGTCCAAGGCCAGTTTGGGCAGGATTTGGAGCAACTTAGATAGTGAAACATGTCCCTGCCCGTGGCAGGAGGTGGCACTGGGTGGTCCTAAAGGTCCCTTGAAATCCAAACCATTCCATGATTCAGCCTAATGGGATAATTTTTGAGGCCAGTGGTAGCTGGGTGCTGTCAGAGCACCCAATTCCAGTAATCCTGCAGGGAGCACTTGGATAATTCAGACTCCTGGCTCTCTGTTCCTCCACTGAGCCTCATGGTTTTTCCTCCTGGAACGCACCGCAGAGATGAAAATGAACCCTTGGCTGACCTGGCCTTGCACAGGCTGTTTTCACAGCTCACCAGAACTCAGAGTTCAGGCCAGGCTCACCCTGCTGAGGCCCAGCACTAAACATTAACCACATTATTTCTGTTTCCCAGCCGCCAGGAGCGTGTCCAGGATCCCTTTTTCCCCGAGGAGAAGCTCCCCGTGAAGCCCCGCAAACCAGAAGTGGCTCTTTCCATCAACGTGGGGGTTTTCAGATAGCACCAGGAGCTGCTCTGCCCACACCACCCTGTTCTAACCTGGCCTGCGGGGCCTCAGCTCCAGCAGCAAGAGGGGCTTTCCCAAAGTGTCTTCAAGGATCCCTGAGGCACAAACTGGCTGTAGGATTCAGGATAATTCTGATTTTCTTCTGCTCTCTCTTGGGAAAGTGCTTTAAGGTCCCTTTCTCAGTGTGGTACTTACTCTCAGGCTGAGTAAATGCACTTTATGGAGGAGGAAAAGGATTAAGATATTGTATAACCCCTTGGTGACTGTTTTGTAACCACCTGAAATGCTTTGTTGGGTCAGATCTGACCTCTTGCACCATCACTACTGAGATTTAATGCAGTCATAATCATCTCCTTTTAGAATTTTTTTCCCATCTCTGATCACTGAAGTTGCTGCTGATACCGGAATTTGCTTTTCTCTCTTTATCTCTAAACCTAAGTCTGTAGGAGCTGGAGTGAGCCCTAAGAATGAAGGAAATGTGGAGATCTCTGAGCAAAGTGTAGGAAATTGGCTCAAAAAGAGCAAGTCCAGGATGTAAAACGTGGAGACCTTTTGTGATATGGAACAACAAGGGCATAATCTTAGATTTTGGGGTTTCTGGGGCTTGTTTTGTTGGCCATAAACTTCATTTTGCAGTTTCTAGGGTGTTTTTGTTGTCCCTAAACTTCATTAACAGACAAAACGGTTGGAAAAAATGGACAGATCCAATGTTTGACCTTCAGTGGGTTTTACTGTACTGTATTTATTTTCAGTGCTCCTCTTCAGAGGAATTTCCCTCCTTTCTCATCTTTCCAGCTGTTCTGATACTCTGTTACATTGGACAACCTGTTTTTCTTGGTGTCCTGAGCTGACTATGAGCAGCTCACTGAGCTGGGCTCCCAGTCAAAGGCTCTGAAGTATTAACTCCAAAGTGAGCCTGATTGTCCTTAATTTAGTCCGTGATAATGACAGAACAAAACACAAGTTTGCTTTTGGGAGCTCCAGTAAATATTTGACCCATTTGCTGTATGTGTAGATTTTGTAGTAGGAGGTGCCAGCTAAGAAGATTCCTCAAATTTTGGCTAACGTGAGATTTTTCATGTACCTTTTATAGGTTAACACTATTCTGGTATTTCAGACAGCATAAAGATGAAAACTGACCTTCTGCTATCAGCAAAAAAAGAAGCGAAAAGCACCGTGAAACACAGGATTATTATTTAGTGCTCTGCATTTCTTTAGAATTCAGCAGGTGCTCCTGGGCTTTTTGGGGCTGATGCTCTGCAGGAGAGGTTTTGCTGGTTATTGTCCTCACTCACTTGAATCCTGAAAACCCAGTTTCATGGATACATTTTCTGCCCGAGGGGAGGGCAGTGGATGTTTTCCCATCTTAATTTGTGTTGCCTTCTTTCCGTATCAGGTGTTCTTGGGAGCGTGGGTTTACAGCAGGAGTCAGAGGTGCTGATTCCAAAGGTGCTGATTTGTGTTCCCAGATGGTCCCAGCCCATTGGATTTATTTCCTGTCACTTTAGTTCCTCTGCTCCCTGCTGGAGAGCTGGACTGAGCTCAGCCTTCCCTTCTTGAATAACTCTGGTCTCTCCCTGAGAACACCAAGTTTGGAGAAATTGAAATGCAAATTCCAAGTGGGAATTCTGTGCCTTTGTTCAAGTGTAATGTAGCAGCGCCTGCACTGAACCAATCTTGGATTATTTCTAATGTTGGCTCAAAATGCATTTTTTTTTTTTCCTTACAACTCTTGTGGGCCGTTCTGTACAATGAGAGAGTTTGTGAAAAACTGGGGAGAGGATACACCTTTTGGAAACAGAGCCTTTGTGGCTCCGTGGGTTCTGATGGTTGTTTGCAAAGCCCGGAAGAGCTTTCATCTTTATTTTTCAAGTGTTCTTCACAAAATAAAATGTCATTTTTATCTGCCTAGCTGGGTTGTTTGTGGATGTCTCACTGGTTGGGAATGGCACAAACTGGTTTCTGACATGAGTATTAATTAGCTTTGATTTTCCAATGTTCCTGAACCAACATTCCCATCTCTGGGGGTGGTTGCCCATTCCTTGTGGCTGTTGTCTTTTCCTGAGGCTCCTGGCTTGGTCCTGGCACAGGGCTCTGAGTGCAGGAGGAACTTTGCTTTGTCCCATGTTTCCAATCCCTGTGGAGAAAGCACCAAGGGTAGCAGGGAAGGTTCCTCCATCAGGACACAAAGCCACTCTGGAGCCCTAGACCTATAAAAAGCTTTGGAAATTTTTGTTCCCCTGATTATAATGAATTGTTTGGACTGGGTATTTTGGGCAACAGGTTTTGACTGAAATTAGAAATTATATCTAGAGACTATTAAGTCGCTTTCTGGGAAATTAATTATTTTTAGGGGTTGGTTTTGGTTTGTTTTTTTTTTTTTTTTTTTTTCTTTTTTGTCATCTGGCTCATCCCAGCTTGCTCAGACCTTACTGGGATTCTGGACCTGGAGACTGGGAGTTTCCAGGTAGAGGGAAATCTGCCACACTTGAGCTGAAAGATTCCTCCCCTTTTCTCAGCATCCTTCCTGACAAGCATGGTGCAGAGTTCATGGCATCAGAGTTCAAGAGGTTTAGCAGGGTTAAATGGGATATTGGGAAGAAATCCTTCCCAGTGATTGTGGTGAAGCCCTGGCCCTGGCTTTTGGTGCTTCAGTTAAATGGAGCTGTGCTTCCTCAGGGTGCCGCTGCAGGAAAATGAGCAAATGAGGCCAAATTTAAACTCCCCCCTGAGATTGCTCCCCAGGCATCTCAGATACTTCGTAGAGAGTCAGTGGAAAAACCCAGATAAACCACACGAACCCAAAATAAACATCCCTCTTCCCCAGAGCAGCTTCTTCCCAGTCTTCTTGCTTCCTCTGAGACTTCTTCTGATGCCCTCGGATGTGGAAGCTGTCAACACCTCCTGTTCTTCCCAGGATCACCAGATCCTGGAGTCAGGGCGTGTCTGGGAACCTCAGAGCAGCAGGCTGGGGGCCAAGGTAAAATCCACTTCCCTCGAGCACCTGCTGGCAGAAGCCCAGGTGAAATTGCCCGCTTGGAACAGGAGTGTCTGCTTCCTTGCTTGTACTAAGACCAGATCAAATTGCTCTGTAATGCCTCTTTTTATTCCCAAATCTGATTCTTTCTTTACAGAAGGGTGTGGGTTGGAACGGAAGGGATGATCCAGTGCCACCCTTGCCATGGGCAGGGACACCTTCTATTGTCCCAGGCTGCTCCAAGTCCCAATTTCCAACCTGGGACACTCACAGGGATCCAGGGGCAGCCCCAGCTTCTCTGGGCACCCTGTGCCAGGGCCTGCCCACCCTCACAGGGAACAATTCCTGCCCAAAATCCCATCCATCCCTGCCCTCTAGCAGTTTAAAACCATCCTCTGTGTCCTGTCCCTCCATCCCTTGTTCCCACTCCCTTTCCAGCTCTCCTGGAGCCCCTTTAGGTCCTGGAAGGGGCTCTGAGGTTTCCCTGGAGCCTTCTCCTCTCCAGGTGAGCACCCCCAGCTCTCCCAGCCTGGCTCCAGTCCTGGAGCTTCTCCCTGCCTTCCTCTGGATTTGCTCCACGCAGTCCCTGTTTTTCTTGCGTTGTCACCGTTTAGTAACGAAGCAAAAAAAGAAAAAAACCCAAAAAACCCCAACAACTTTTCTCAATACGATTCACCACCCACTGCCACGCAGCATTTCTCCCTAAGATATTTTATTTGCTGCCATTGTGCTGAGGGGCAAGGCAGATGGTGGAGCTTTGGGGTTATTCCCGGGGGGTTTGGGGTGATTCTGGGGGGTTTTGGGGCTGTTCCCAGGGGTTTTGGGGTGGTTCCGGGGGGTTTTGGGGCTGTTTACGGAGTTCTTGTCCCGTGAGGACAGAGCGGGCCTGTTGCTATGGCCGTGATGCCCTTTTAGCAAAGGGTTCCACGCGGATTTGGGGCTGTTTCAGGGGGTTTTTTGGCTGTTCTGGGGTTTTTTGGGCTGTTCCTGCGGGTTTTTGGGGCTGTTTCCAGGTTTTTTTGGGGCTGTTCCCGCGGTTTTTCTGGGGGCGTTTCACGGGGCTTGGGGGGCTGTTTCGGGGTTTTTTGGGCTGTTCCACGGTTTTGGGGGGCTGTTTCCAGGTTTTTGTGGGGCTGTTCCTGAGGGTTTTGGTGGCTGTTTCAAGGGGTTTGGGGCTGTTTCCAGGTTTTGGGCCGTTCCGCGTTTGGGACCTGTCCTCCGGGTTTTTTATGGGGGCTGTTCCCGCGGGTTTTGGGGCTGTTTCCGGGGTTTTTTTGGGGGTGTCCTGCGGGTTTTGGGGGCCGTCTCCGGGTTTTTTTGGGGCTGTTCCTGAGGGTTTTGGGGCTGTTTCACGGTGTTTGGTGGCTGTTTCCAGGTTTTTTTTGGGGGCTGTTCCGCGGTTTTCGGGAGGCTGTCTCCGGGTTTTTTGGGGCTGTTACGCGGGTTTCTCGGGGGATGGTTTCACGGGTTGGGGGCTGTTCCGCGGGTTTTGGGGCTGTTCCAGGTTTTTTGGGGGCTGTTCCCACGGGTTTTGGGGGCTGTTTCAGGTTTTTGTGGGGCTGTTAATGCGGGTTTGGGGGCTGTTTCACGGGATTTGGGGGCTGTTTCCAGGGTTTTTTTGGGGCTGTTCTCCGCGGGTTTGGAGCTGTCTCCGGGTTTTTTTGGGGGCTGTTCCCGAGGGTTTTGGGGGCTGTCTCCAGGGTTTTTTTTTTTTTTTTTCTTTTTTTTTTTTTTTTTTTTTTTTTTTTTTTGGGGTGTTTTCACGGGTTTAGGGGGCTGTCTCGGGTTTTTTGGGGCTGTTTCGCGGGTTTTGGGGCTGTTTCAGGGTTTTGGAGGGCTGTTCCTGCGGGTTTTGGGGGCTGTATCGGGTTTTTTTGGGGCTGTTCCTGCGGGTTGTGGGGGCTGTTCCGGGGTTGGGGAGGCTGTTTCAGGGTTTTTTTGGGGCTGTTTCCGCGGGTTTGGGAGCGTCGCGGGTTTTGGGGGGCTGTTCCCGGGGTTTTGGAGCTGGCTCCGGGTTTTTTGGGGGGCTGTTCCGCGGAGTTTTGGGGGCTGTTTCCGGGTTTTTGGGGGGCTTTCCTGCGGGTTTTGGGGGCTGTTTCCGGGGTTTTTTGGGGCTGTTTCCGGGTCTTGGGGGCTGTTGCCAGGTTTTTTTGGGGGCATGTTCCCGCGGTTTTTGGGGGCTGTCTCCAGGTTTTTTTGGGGCTGTTCCCACGAGTTTGAAGGGGTGTTCCAGGTTTTTTGGGGCTGTTCCGCGCTTTGGGGGCTGTTTCCAGGGTTTTTTGGGCTGTTCCGCGGGTTTTTTGGGGGCTGTTCCCGCGGCTATGGGGGTGTTCAGGGTTTTTGTCCCCGAGGGCGCGAGGGGGCGGGCCGTTGCTATGGCCGCGGAGCCGCTTTAAGCAACCGGGCCCGCGCGCAGGCCCGCGCGGGGCACGCCGGAGCGCCGGGCCGGGGACGGGCGCGGTCCCGCCGCGATCCCGGTTCGAGCCCGGCCCGGCCCGGTTCTGTCCCCGGCCCACGGCCGCAGAACGAGGCGGTGTGCGACAAACGCGGGACCCCCTGGACAGGTGATCCGCAAAGCCGCCGCTCACCGACGCGCTGCTGAGCAAGCGCCCTTACGCTACTGCACGGCCTCATCTGCGAGGTGGGTGTGAGGACCCAGCCCGGCGCCAGCGTTGGGCGCTGCCCCGTCACCTGCCCGGCACTGCAGGGACATGTTGCCTAAACCGCGGGGTTGGGGTGCGATTTGGGTTTGAGACGGGGAGTGTGCGGGTTTGGGGTGGGAAAGAGCACGTGTGGTGGCTGGCGGAGGCGGGCGTTTTGGAAAGGAGTTGCCTCCATGTGAGGGTGGGCAGGCGCTGGCACTGGGTGCACGGAGAGGTG
>CM031863.1:36825243-36847240 GCA_018697195.1 Certhia americana | reverse complement strand
CCATGTTCCTGACCCAACATTCCCATCTCTGGGGGGTGGGTTGGCCCATTCCTTGTGGCTGTTGTCTTGTCCCTGAGGCTCCTGGCTTGGTCCTGGCACAGGCTCTGGTGCAGGAGGAACTTTGCTTTGTCCATGTTTTCCCAATCCCTGTGAGAAAGCACCAAGGGGCAGGGAAGGTTCTCATCAGACACAAAGCCACTCGGATCCCTAGACCTATAAAAAGCTTTGGAAATTTTTGTTCCCCTGCTTATAATGAAGTTGTTTGACTGGGTATTTTTGGGCAACAGGTTTTGACTGAATAGAAATTAATATCTAGATAATTATTAAGTCGCTCTGGAAATTAATTATTTTTTTTGGGTTGGTTTTGTTTGTTTTTTTTTTCTTTTTCTTTTGTCATCTGCTCATCCAGCTTGCGCAGGACCTTACTGGGATTCTGGACCTGGGACTGTGAGTTTCCAGGTAGAGGGAAATCTGCCACACACTGAGCTGAAAGATTCCTCCCCCTTTCTCAGTCATCCTTCCCATGACAAGCATCGTTGCAGAGTTCATGGCATCAGAGTTTCAAGAGTTTAGCAGGAGTTAAATATGGTATATGGAAGAAATCCTTCCATGATGGTGGTGAAGCCTGGCCCTGGCTTTTGGTGCTTCATTAAATGGAGCTGTGCTCCTCAGGTGCCGCTGCAGGAAAATGAGCAAATGAGGCCAAATTTAACTCCCCCCTGATAGATTCCTCCAGGCATCTCAGAATACTTCGTAGAGAGTCAGTGGAAAACCCAGATAAAACCCAAACGAACCAAAATAAACCGTATCCCTCTTCCCCAGAGTCAGCTTCTTCAGTCTTACTTGCGTTGTCCTCTGAGACTTCTTCTGATGCCCCTCGATTTGGTAAGCTGTCACCACCTCCTTTTTCTTCCGCAGGATCACCAGATCCTGGAGTCAGGCGTGTCTGGGAACCTCAGAGCAGCAGGCCTGGGGCCAAGGTAAAATCCACTTCCCCTCGAGCACCTGCTGGCATAAGCCAAGTGGAACTTGCGCCGCTTGGAAGCAGGAGTGTCTGCTTCCTTGCTTGTACTAAGACCAGATCAAATTGCTCTGTTATTGCCTCTGTTTATTCCCAAATCTGTTCTTTCTTTACAGAAGGTGTGGGTTGGAACGGAATGGGTGATCCGCAGTGCCACCCTTGCCATGGGCAGGGACACTTTCCTATTGTCCCAGGCTGCTCCAAGTCCCAATTTCCAACCTGGACACTCACGGGATCCCGGGGCAGCCCCAGCTGCTCTGGGCACCCTGTGCCAGGGCCTCCCACCCCACGGGGAACAATTCCTGCCCAAATCCCCATCCATCGCCTGCCCTCTAGCATTTAACAAGCATCTCTGTGTCCTGTCCCCTATAAAACATCCCCTTGTTCCACTCCCTTTCCAAGCTCTCCTGGAGCCCCTTTAGGTCTGGAAGGTGCTCTGAGGTTCCCTGGAGCCTTTTCTTCTCCAGGTGAGTCACCCCAGCTCTCCCCGCCTGGCTCCAGCTGGAGCATTCTCCCTGCCTTCCTCGGATTTGCTCCACGCAGTCCCTGTTTTCTTGTGTTGTCCACCGTTTAGTAACGAAAGCAAAAAAGAAAAACACCCAAAAAACCCACAACTTTTCTCAATCGAATTCACCACCGCACTGCCCACGCAGCATTTCTCCCTCGATATTTTATGTGCTGCCATTGTGCTGAGGGCAAGGCAGATGGTGGAGCTTTGGGGGTTATTCCCAGGGGTTTTGGGGTGGTTCCGGGGTTTTTGGGATGTTTTACGGAGTCTTGTCCTGAGGACGGCGCGGGCCTTTGCTCTGGCCGTGATGCCCTTTAGGCAAAGGGTCCCATGCGGATTTGGGGCTGTTCCCGCGGTTTTGGGGCTGTTTTCTTGGTTTTTTTGGGGCTGTTCCCTGCGTTTTGGGCTGTTCCCGCGGGTTTTGGGGCTGTTTCACGGGGTTTTGGGGCTGTTTCATGTTTTTTTGGGGCTGTTCCCACGTGGTTTACGCGTTTTTTGGGGGCTGTCTCCCGGGTTTTTTTTGGGGGCTGTTCTCCGGGTTTTTCTTGGGGCTGTTTCCCTGCGTGTTTTGGAGCTGTCTCCGGTTTTTTGGCTGTTCCCGCGGGTTTTTGGTCTGTTTTCCGGGATTTGGGGGCTGTTCCAGCGGGTTGTGGGGGGGGCTGTTTCCAGGTTTTGTGGGCTGTTCCTGTGCGGGTTTTTGGGGCCTGTTTCCTGGGGTTTTGGGGGCTGTTTCCCAGGGTTTTTTGGGGCTGTTCCCGCGGGTTTTGGAGCTGTCTCCGGGTTTTTGGGGGCTTTCCCGCGGGTTTTTTGGGGGCTGTTTTTCCAGGTTTTTTTTGGTGTTTCCGGGGTTTGGGGGGCTGTCTCCGGGTTTTTGGGGGCTGTTTCCCGCGTGTTTTGGGGCCTGTTTTCCAGTTCTGTGGGGGCTGTTTCCAGGTTTTTTTTGGGGGCTGTTCCCGCGGTTTTGGAGCTGGTCTCCGGTTTTTTGGGGCTGTCCCGCGGTTTTTGGGGGCTGTTTCAGGTTTTTTGGGGTGTTTTCACGGGGTTTGGGGGGCTGTCTCGGTTTTTTGGGGCTGTTCCCGCTGGTTTTGGGGCTGTTCCGGGTTTTTTTTTTGTGGGCTGTTCCTGCGGGTTTTGGGCTGTTTTTCGGGGTTTTTTGGGGGCTGTTCCCGCGGTTTGGGGGCTGTTCCTGCGGGTTTTGGGAGCTGTTTCCGGGTTTTTTGGGGGGGCTGGTTTCCGGGTTTTGGGGCTGTTTTCCAGCTTTTTTTTGGGGCTGTTCCCGCGGCTTGGGGGCTGTTTCCCAGGGTTTTTGGGGGGCTGTTTCCGGGTTTTGGGGGCTTGTTTACAGGTTTTTTTTGGGGGGCTGCTTCCGGGTTTTTTGGGGGCTGTTTCCAGGTTTTTTTGGGGGCTGTTCCCGCGGCTTTGGGCTGTTTCCAGGTTTTGTCCCCTGAGGGCGGAGCGGGGCGGGCCCGTTCTATGGTCCCGGTTAGGGCCGCTTAGCAACCGGGCCGCGCGCAGGCTCCGCGCGGGGCACGCCGAGCGCCGGGCCGCGCCGGGCGGGTCCGGCCGCGATCCCCGGTTCGAGCCGGCCCGGCCCGGTTCGGTCCCGGCCCCGCCGCCATGAACGAGGCGGTGTCGCGACAAACGCGGGACACCCTGGGACAGGTGATCCGCAAGCCGCCGCTCACCGACGCGCTGCTGAGCAAGCCGCCCTTCCGCTACCTGCACGACCTCATCTGCGAGGTGGGTGTGAGACCCAGCCCGGCGCAGCGTGGGCGCTGCCCCGTCACCTGCCCGGCACGGCGGGACATGTTGCCTAAACCGCGGGGTTTGGGGGCGATTTTGTGGTTTGAGGGGTGAGTGTGCGGGGTTTGGGGTGGGAAAGGCACGTGTGGTGGCTGGCGGAGGCGGGGTTTTGGGAAGGAGTTGCTCCCTGTGAGGGTGCCCGGAGAAGTTGTGGCTGCCCCTGGATCCTTGGAAGTGTCCCAGGCTTGGAGCAGCCTGGGCTAGTGAAAGATCGCAGAACTGCACAATCACTGAGGTTGGAGAAGTCCCCCGAGGTCACTGAGGGCCACGTCCAGGTGTTCCTCCAGGGATGGAGACTCCTCTCCAGTGCCTGACATTCTTTCCGTGAAGAGTCCATTTGCTGCTGCCACACAAGATTAATCGAGCAGAGGCTTTAAATGTTCTTGACTCACCCCATTTCTTCTCTTTTTTTAGGTGATCAGAGTGACAGGTTTCCTGAAAGGACTTTACACGGATTTCGAGTTGAAGTCAGATAACGTCAAGGTGGACATGGAACTTCCTTACTTATTTAGCTCTCAGTGTTTTTTGTAACTTGCCAGAAGGTTCTTTTGGTCTTTTCTGTGTTCAGCACCAAGGACCTGATGTTACTTTAGTGAAGAAATTGTAAAAGTTTCTGCCTGTGGGTTTTATTAGGCTGAACACTTACAGATTTTAAAGATAGGTTTTAAAGAGTCTTGTGGTCTCTCAAGAGAATCCATGGCCTTAAACTTATTGCTCTATATATTTGTGTGTATGTACAAGTACAAATATATATATATATATACATTAAATATCCTTGTTTAATATCCCACAGCTCAGTTGTCCAGGATATGCAATCCACAGTAGATTTATTGCAGTATAAAACTGGCTGATTACTGAAAGAGTAGATTAATAGTTTTACTGAAAACTCCTTTTCTTAAGTCCAAGGGTGACTTTAGTCCCTGTTTGCTGCTTTCTCCTGATTTTTGGCTGAGTTCTCCAACTCCCAGACTGATTTGGGAGCTTTGGTTGCTGATTCCTGGCAAACAAAGCAGTGTTTGTGTGTTGCCACTTATGCAGCTGATCCCGTGGTGTTTGTTTAACGTAGCAACTGAAGTGTGAGCTCTTGGCAGCCTGACTTCTCATCCCTCCACGTTTTAGTCACTGATTAATGCGTGTGTTTATTTCTGTGGCTGCTCCTAACGTTGTCAGGATAATTAAAATTAAGTCATTAATAACTGAATTGTTGGGGTTTTTGTGTCCCAAACTTTTGTTGACCCAAAGAGCAGATTTCTCAGCAGCTCCTGAGCAGGTCCTTGTTGTATCTACTTGCTGCTATCTCCCTGAGAATTTCTTTCACAAATTTCTTTCACAGCCCATGAGTCCATGGGGTTTCCAGAACTCAGGCAAAGGAGATGAAAGTCCTGGAGTGTGGGGGAAAATGTCTCAACCTTTGAGTTCCTCTTCCCAAAACACTGGTCAGGAGGAAGACTTGGCTGCTTCCTTTCTGTGTTCTCTCCTGGAGTTGTAGAAGATCAGGAGAATAATTTTTATCTGAGTAATCAATATGAGAGAGCTGTAAGGAGGACTGAAATAATGAAGATTCCTTAATTATGAAGACTTCTGTGAAATTTCACCTGGCTTTACTTTGTTTATTTGGTCTTTTATTTTTTACTTCTGATTTTACGTAATCACTGGAAGACATCATCTCTGCTGAAGGACAGTTGGGGCAGGTTGTTTGTAAAGTATAATTAGGGAACTAAAACAAATATACTTGTGGAGATAAAAGTTCCTCTTAATTGCTCTTTTACCAGGATAAGGATTCCAAAATCAACTTCCTTCAGAAGGCCATCGATGCTGTTGTGATGGTGACAGGAGAGCCACTGTCAGTGAAACCTGCACGAGTTGTGGCTGGACACGAGCCCGAGAAAACCAATGAATTCCTTCAGGCAATTGGGAAGTGCTGCTTAAATAAGGTAGGACAGAATTCGACAGGTTTTATGCACACAGGGACAGGAGGAGAAGGAACGGCCTCAGGCTGGGCCAGGGGAGGCTCAGGGTGGACATCAGCAGGAATTTCTCCATGGAAAGGGTGGTCAGGTATTGAAGGTGCTGCCCAGGGCAATGTGGAGTCTGTCCATCTCTAGAGGTGTTCAAGGAACTCCTGGATGTGGCACTCAGTGCTCTGGGCTGGGGACAAGGTGAGGATCAGTCATAGGTTGGACTCGATGGCCTTGGAGCCTTGGAGATTTTAATTCCTAAACTGCCTTGTCCAACCCAAGTGATTTGGTGCCTTAATTACCCCTCTGCTGTCATTAATTGCACGGTAGAAACTTTTTGTCCCCCCTTAACAACAGTAACAGCTGATAGAGAGTTTGTGATCTTTACCAAGAGTTTGAGCCAGCTTCCCACACAAATGCATTCTGAATATTAAGGATTTTAATGTTAACTGGTGTTCACTTTATTTGTTTGTCTTTGAATAACTTAGTAGATTGGAAACACAAAATGAAGCTTCAGAACCTTTAAAATTTTGGGGTTCAGGCACATTAATTATACGACCAGTTGCTTTGACTTTATCTCCCTCCAGTCAAAGCTTTTTAATTGTGGAATGAAAGTAATTTTTCCACTGTGCTTTTTTTGGAGAAATCTGATAACTGGTAGAAAACAACTGCAGGGGCTGTTCTTACACAGATTTACTGCATTCTTTCATGGTATTATTATGTTTTTACACTGAATTGTTGCATTCTTAAAATAATAATTACTACATTGATTCCGTAATGAAAAAATTTACTCATGTCAGTGGTGTTTTTCTATTCCTTGCAGCTGTCCAGTGATGCTGCTGTAAAAAGGGTCTTGGCTGGGGAAAAAGCTGATGCTAAAGGGAAGCCTCCACCCTCTAAACCTCGAGATAAAGAAAGCAGAGAGCCCAAAGTAGAAGAACAAAAAAGCCATAGGGATAAAGAGGTAGAATTTATATTTTTGGGGGGAAACAGGGGTACCATGATTTATTTGTTTGGGTTTTTTGTGTTTGGAGGGTCACTGTGTGATTGAGTTGCCATGTGTTGGAATTAATTTTTAGTGTTTGCTTTCTATTTAGAGCAGGAGAGACCCTGAAATTAGAGACAGAAGCCCCAGCAGAGACAGAAAAGCCAAAGGAGATTTGAAAGAGAGCCGAGAAAGAGAAAAGGAAAGGGATAAACGGAAGAATAATGAAGAGAGGCATAAAGAACCTAAAAGAGACACCTCGAAGGAAGGAGAAAAACAAGAGAGGGAAAGAAGCAAAAGCAGAATCACCAAGCAAGGAAGAGAAACAGAAAAAAACAAAGGAAAAGGAGAGCCAGAGCGAGGAGATGACCTCGGGCATGATAAAGGAAAGGAAAGAGAGAAAAGACATGAAGAAGGAAGAGAAAAGGACAGGCTGAAAGGAAGAGACAAAGATAAGGTCAGGGACAGAGAAGGAGAGAAAGACAGAGAGAAAGGAAGAGATCGGGACAGAGAAAAGGATGGGGAGCATTTCAGGGAACATGGAAAGGAGAAAACAGAGAAAAAGGTAATTGAAATGTTATTTTGAGGAAGAACTTTCCTGTCCTTTGGTTGGGACTGTGTGTGTGTTCCAGTGGCCTTCTGTGTTTGTGTTCCTGCTCGTTCAGCAGGAAGGGACCTTGTTCCAAACCCCTGCCATGGGCAGGGACACCTTCCACTGTCCCAGGCTGCTCCAAGCCCCATCCAGCCTGGCCTTGGGCACTGCCAGGGATCCAGGGGCAGCCACAGCTGCTCTGGGCACCCTGTGCCACCCTCACAGGGAAGGATTTCTTCCCAATATCCCATCTAACTCTGCCCTCTGGCAGTGGGAAGCCACTCCCTATGTCCTGTCCCTCCAGGCCCTTATCCAATTCCGTCCCCATCTTTCTTGCTGTCTCCCTTCAGGTGCTGGAGGGCCTTCTCAGAGTTGGAACTGAGTGGTTTTGAAGGTCCCTTCCAACCCAAACCAGTCTGGGATTCCTGGATATTCTAAGGATTTTAATTCCTAAACTGCCTTGAGAGCCACCTGTTCATTGCCTTTCATTTCGTTATTCTTCTATTTCCTCCTCCTCTAAATATTTCCCATTCTGCCATTCTATTCTGCTGGTAGAAGTTCAGGATTGATGGGCACCAAAATGCTGCTCTGGAATCTAAACCAATTCATTTCTTTCCAGCCCTCAGATCCTGAAGAATCCGTGCTTAGAAAACCACCGAGGCCAACTAAAGACAGCAAGTGCCAGCCAGACACTGAGGTTAGTAGTGGAGGAGGGAGGAAGATTCAAAGTGCTGCATTTTCATTTGGGAATCCACTGGAAAACATTGTAGGGTTGAAAGGTAGGTAAATGGCAAGATTTAGGGCTGGGAAATACATGAAATACGTAACCATAAAACCCAGATGCTTCCCTGGGTTTTTTTGTTGTTTATTTATTAAAATTTTCTCTGAGCTTGGACCAAAAAAAAAAAAAAAAGTTTACTCAATTTATTTAATTTTGCAGATTTTATTTCTGTGTGTTTATATTTTGGACACTTCTTAGGATCATAGGCTTTGGGTTGGGAGGAACCTTAGTGGTCATCTCTTCCAACCCCCTGCCATGAGTTTTCTTTATTCCTCAGAATCTTTCCTGCAAACCTGATAGGGTTTTTGCGTTTATTTTTGAATTTTAGCAGAAGTTACCATTTTGGAAGGAAAATGAGTCCAGTGTTGTTTCAGGGCCTGTGTTTTTCAGCTGGAAGAGCAGCTCAGTGCCTCTGCACAGAAGCTGCTGCTCCTGACACCATTGTGCCTCCATCTGCTGCTTCCCAATGACCTGAGGCTTTTTGGGGAATTATGGAGCAAATGTTTAAAGAGGGAGACTTCAGTAAATGAATCGAAAGCAACACAGGCATGAGGGAAAACTAGGCATGATCCCAAGCCTAGCAGGAATCTCTGGGCCCACTGACATTATTGTGTCTTCCCTGTGAGATGACAAATTTATGGCTCTTCCTTGACTCCAGTCCAGCCAAACTCTTTAAGTTATTGGCACTGGGAGGGAGAGCTTATAAAAGAGGTTTTTTTTTTTTTTTTAGCCTTCAGCAAATACTCATGGCCAAGTCAAACTTCCTGCAAATTGGGTCTCTAATGGAAATTCTGAGCCTCATCCCAAACTCTCATCGTGCTCTTGGGCACCACAATAATGCAGGGGGCAGTAAAGTTTCATTTCCCCTCCTAAGTGCTTTTGGGAGGGATTCCAAGCCTCTGGAATTATTACCTGAAATCCAAATGACATTCCTGCCTCTGCCTGCTTGCGTAACAGCAGAGGCTGCTCGTTTCTGAGGTGATGAAAATGCCAGCTTTAGAGCAGAGCATGGCCAATGTCATCATTTGAAAGGTGTGGAAGGGAGGAATGACATGAAAACGTGCCCAGTGAATTTTCAGCCCAGAATATCTCAGCCCAGAGCTGAGATAGCTGCACGAAGTGACTTAGAGGGAACCCCAGCAGGAAATCATTGGAAATTGCATCTCACAGACTAGGGTTGATCTTCTTGTCCTCAGAGAAGTTTCCTAGCCTTTATTTTCAGGTATTTACCTTGATTTACCCACTGTGGCTCCACTTGAGTCATGTGGCAGGGAAACAAGTGTATTGAAAAGAAGGCAAACAACTTTGTGTGCACATGAAGGATATTGAATCATATTCTGTGGTCTCTGCTGCAGACCTAATAAATCTTCAGCATCTCTCTTTAGCTTTTTATGTGTATTTTTCCTATAGATAGTTATAGAATGTACCTATTCACTATAATAGAAACAGTTTGAGGCAGTACCCAACAAGTCAGCCACCGTTTTTTTCCCCCTTAGGATTAACCTCTAACTTTTTACTGCATTTACTTCAGAGGACAGGTCAATTTAGGTTTTTTTTTATTAATATTCTACATGTACAGCAAAGCTGTCACTTAAAGTTTAGTCCCTGGCTTTGCTTAATGAGATTTTCTCTATTCGTGCAAATCTCAGTTTTTCTTGCCGCTAATTATCAACGCCAGCTTTCAAATCTACTTAAGGCTGACTCTTTTTTTGTAATTTAAATGTATTTTTCTGTTGCTAAAGAAACTCTTTGTGTAACCCAGTGTGCAGTAGTCATCACATGGGTATCCATAATTTTCTGGAGCAAGAAGAAAGCAGGGATAAGTAGGAATTAAGAGACATTTGGCTACCACATGGCAATCAGAAGCTGCCTCAAGGCTGGCTCTTGCAGCCTGCAGTTTGGGATCACGGTTGAGTCATGTTCTTTTCACTCTCAGTCCATCTCAGGGAAAAATCCGATTTAAAATGGCCTTTTAGACCTCCTAAATAATGAAGATCATTATTATTTAGTCTCAGCAAGAGGTGGGGGAGGTCACAGAGCATCTGGTGCTGGAAGTGGCTGCAGAACAGGTAAATCATTTCCCCCTGAGGCCAAACACCTTGGAAGGGTCTCTTCTGTGTTCCCCATGGCAGCTGGAACGCTTGGCTAAAGCTTTCCGTAATATCCTGTCACTTCTGGCCACTTGCAGAATGGGTTTGATTTTTGCCCTGCAAGCTCCATTGCTCTGGAAGTGGTCACTTGAAGCAGCGTCCTAAGTCCTACCTAATGAACTTTTGTTTCTCTTGGAGCTTAGTTAGGTTATGTAATGAAACTGTGGAATTAAAGAAAGGGCAGCAGAGAGAACCATTCCATGGAAATGTGCAGGATGTGGTTCAAATATTTCTGTTCTGGAGCTGGGAATGTCCCTCTTTCTTTGGTGTCACTACATCAAAAATCCATAATTTAAACTGCTTTAAAAGCAGAGATTTCCCTCATCCCTTTGTGTTTTGAGAAGTTTTAATTTGCAGAATCTAATATCAATGGAACATCGTCTTGGGAGACTTTAGCTGAGGAAAAGATAATTCACTGATATTTTCCTAATAGTTCTTATCAGCACAGCACTCAAATTTGCCTTAGCAAGTGGAGATCTTTCTTTGTACATGGTTTTATTTATATAAAATTATACCTGCACTCTTTATATTGTAGAGATGGAAAGATGCCTCCTGGCACTGTGGATTTAATTAGAAGAAAAGTACTGTGGAGAGTTGATGGAATGAAATTGCTGTTCACAGCCTTAATTCTTACTTACAATTAGAGCACCATCAGAAGAGCTGATGAATTAGAGGGGGGAGTCACAGTGGCTTGTTTTATAATGAGCTCTGAACCACCAGCAAACGTTTTCTTCTGTCTTGAAGTGAAATTCGGCCTCTTTAAAGGTTAATAATGGGGACAAAGCAGCAGCCTGGATGGTTTGCAGAAGGCTCTGGATCCTCTCCACGTGGAAACATAATTACTCAGGACTGGGAAGTGTGCATGCATCCATCAAGGATTCCACTGTAATGTGTTTTTTCCAAGATGGTGTGAGATGAAGTGCAAGATTTCTCTTTAATGGCTCTGGTGGCCGCTTTTCAAAGTCTTGAAGGGGAGTAACCTCTTTTATCTCCCTTTGGAAAGCCCCCCAGTCATAAATATCGTGGGCTTACTGGTTTTGTGTGCTGCCATAGTGAGTAAACGTCAGCTTTCACCCTGCACCTGCTGCCAGGCTGCACATGTGGCTCCACAAAAATTCTGTGGTCTGCAGCCACGTATAAATAAATGACCAAATCCCCTCTTGCAGCAGCCTCAGCACCTATTGCCAGCTCCCTCCCCACCTGTGCTAATAATGACCTCACCCAGAGAGCTGCTGGGGCTGGAGTGTGCCAGATGTGCTCCTGATGGGGTAGGAACTTTTCCTTTCCCTCCTTCCGTAGTGTTGGGCTTGTGGAGGTAATTAAGAAGAATTAAAATTAAGATGAACCACTTCATGACTGGAATTCTGTCCAGTTTTCCTTAGGACATACCAGAATTTCCTAAAGAGGAGGGAACATTTGATGCTGGTGGAAGGTGTCCCTGCCCAGGGCAGGGGGTGGAAAGCGATGAGCTTTAAGGTCCCTTCTACTCAAACCATTCTTTGATGGCATAAAAATGACAGAATTTGTGATTCTCAGGTTATCAATATGGACATTGAAGGTCTTTTCCAACCATAATGATGATCAGCAAGGCTGGCAAAAAATCTTGATGAAAACTGCCAAAAGAAACAAAAAGCATATAAGGAAGGAGATCCCAGGAGGTGCTAAACATATTTCAGGATTTTGGGTAATAGGCAAGAATTTTATCCAGGGAAGTTGCCATTTAAGTAATGGACTGGGCAAGCCTGGTAGCACGAATTTTTAATTTTTAACTTTTGCTTCTGTTTTGGAATGAAGTCTAAAAGGTTTTGCAGTGGGTTGAAGAGGAGCTGTGTATCTGATGCAGCTGAAACACAGAGGTGACTGTAGGAATCTTCCTCCTTTTTATAACCCATCATATCTTCAAGCCCAGCACAGGTGCTTTGCAGCTTCCACAGGGTTGGATACTCTGAGTTCCCATTTGGAAGTTGTTTTTCCATCAAATAAGTTCATGTGAAAGAAAATAGCTGGCACATATCCATGAAAAAATATCCACAGGCTTTGAGGGAAATAAATTCAGCATAAACGTGTGGATCGGTTCTTTGGTCAGTATTTGCTCTCTATAATTCTTAGAAAAGCAACACAAGGAAGTAAATTTCAGATAAAATGATATAATATTTAAATCAACTGTTATATAAATTTCTGGGCTTTTATTTTTTTGTTTTGTTTTGCTTTTTTTTTTTCCCCAGAATGAAACTCCTGCAAGGATATCAAAGCAGCCTTCAGCAAAAGGATCAAGGCATCGCTCCAAGCCCGGAGGAGAAGGTAACCACAGGGAGGATATTGTTATTTCTGTCAGATATGCTGGAGGGTTATTGAGTAGGAGTAGCAGAAATACTTAAATGTGCCTGTTTATTATTGTCAGGGTTTGGTTTGTACTCCCAGCCTGCATTTGTGAGTCCAAGAGGCAATTTTCCTGCCTGGATTTGGGATATAGGAAGCGAGATTCAGTTCCATTTGCTCTTGTTCCCCGTGCACAGTTACAGATACAAATTCAGCCTGCTTTGGTGATATCTGTGTAATTACTCTGTAAATGACCTCTTGGACTTGTCTGCAACTATTTCTGACATTTAACATTTGTTAAATGTTTACAGCAGAGAAAAGTGAAGGTTTGAGCCTTGAAATGATTTTAATTGGGTTTAATAGGCAGTTGGGCCAGGTTTTCCAAAGAAATTATTTCTTTGTGGAGCTGCTTCCTTGCAATTATGGCACCAACTTTTTGTAGTTTAACCTTTAAATATTGTATTTACACACTGACTGGAAAGTGGATTATTATCTTCAGAATATCCCAAATATTGCCCATCAGGAAGAAAGGAATCTTAGCTTAGCACTGCCATCCCTTTGTGTAGGAAACCAAGAGCAAGAGCCTGGGGAAACTCCTGGATAAGGAATAAAAGTGGCTGGCACCCAGAGCTCAGACAGCAGCAGTGCAAGTGCAATTTCTGTCTGTATTTCAGTGCCTTTCCCCCTCCACTTATTTCAGTGATTGATCCTAATTTCCTTTCAGTGCTTTGTGCTCCTGGTATTTTAATCCTAAAGAAGAAGTCACTGTACATAAATCACTTCAATGTGTCTGTTCAGAAGATTCAGTGAAACCTGATGTCTGTTTAAAACAGCCAGCTCTGGTTAAAAATTGGTGCTGTTTAGACTAATGAGGATCTTCATACACTTAATTTGCCAATCTCATTATTATTAGTTTATATAAAGAGATCACGTGTTGCTGGGTGTCTTCCCGAGCACCCACGTTTCTTTTGGATTTCTGTTTTAGGTTTCCATGTGTCTGAGACAAAATACTGGAGTTACAGGAGTCTAGCTTTCAGGATAATGAATAGCCCTGTTTGGACACCTTAAATACCTTGGAAAAACCCTGGCACTTGGGATCTGAATTTGTGTTAATTTAGGAGCTTCATTCAAGTTGGTGCTAGAAAATTGAAATTTTTATGTCACATCTCCTCTGCTGTGAAGTCTGAATAATTTGGCAGCTGGAAAAACCTGTCTGGATTCCATTAAAACTGCAGTCTTATTTTACTACTTAGTGATCCTTAGCTGATCCTATAAGTTCTTTTATTTCTCAAGGTTTCAGTATTTGTTTCATGTGACACTAAACTGCAGTGACCAGACACACCCCATTTATGGGATTGTCCCTTTAAAACCAGAATTCAGTTTGCCTAAGAAGTTTAATATAGGGAATGACTTTAGGGTGAATATTTTAAAATACTCCTCTTTCCCTGATGCAGCACTCAGATTTTAGTTTACCAGAGCCAGGAATATTTTGGGACATTACACCTCTCTTTTTTCTCATACAGTGAGGCTGCCATAGGTGAATAATCCAGAAGGTAGAAAAACCTTCTGGAGCTTGCTGATGCACGTTGCACACTGGTGATGATGATCAGAGCTCTCTATTTCATCTGATATTAATTGGAAATAAATCAATGTACAATAGGAGGTAATAAATAATATAAATGTCTGGGCAGATAAATTATAGAGGTTTATACCGAATATTTCAGCTTTCAAGAGTTCAGTCAGCACTCATTTAAAAAGTCTTTGTGCACCTTGAATGTGATTTATTGACACCGAAGAGGGTTTATTAAACTAGGGTAACCCTTAAAGAAATCCTAGCAGGTATTTAGCATGGGTTTTTATTTTGCATTTTTATTGACTCTTGGGTTTCATTTGACTATAAACTGGTTTGTTACAGGAGCTGTGGACACGAGGAGCATGGCAGATGGGATTTCAGAGGATGGTGCTGCTGAGCTGCAGGAGAAAAATGAACCAGGCTCTGCAGAAAAGCAGCAAGGTAGGGAAAGTTAAAGTGTGACTGCCCTGGAAAGCCCAGCTGGAGTGTTTGAGTCGATTCCATGCAGCTAAATGATGTAAGGAGGGTGATTTACACTTAATCCAACTGCTGCCCTGTGTTTTAATCACATCTGATTCATATTCTGCCTTGAGAAATGTCCATCCCCTGATAAAGCAATTACTTTTATTTTGGTTTTCTTATTCTTCTGTTTTCCAAGAGGCAAATGCTGCACCTGAATCCCTTGGTGACTTGTTCTCTGTAAGAAGTCAATCTTTGCACGTTGCCTTTTTGTGCAACTGTTTGGGGGTCTCGGTGTTTGCATTTTACAGGATTCCAGAGGAAAATTCCATCCCTGCATTCTTACTTCTCCATTTTCCCCCAAGCTGGATATTGCTCCCAAGACATGGATTTGTATCCAGCTACGACATACGTGGAGCCATGGAAGCAAAATGCAGGAGGAGGAGCTGAAATTGCAGCAAAGAGCTGCATTTTTGTTCTCTCCAGATCCACATGCTCGAGCTGGTTGGGAGGATGGATCCCATGGATATGGGAGGTGTTCCCAGCCCACCTCTGGCCCCCAGGGCCTCGTGGCTGTGGCAGCATAATGAAATATGGATGGATGGCCAAGACATTTGTGTGACCTTCCCCAGCTGGGAGAGCTTCCATGCGAATTCCCTTTCATCTCTTGGAGCTGTCTTGTCCTTTGGAATGCATCTGGGGTGGAAAATAACTTCATGTTATGATAGGAATGGATGTAAGAGGAGTACCCCCAGGTTGATTATTGGTTTGGGTTGGATCCCCTGGTGGTGTAAGAACCAAATATTCCGAATCAGAAGAATAATGAAGGTTGGAAAAGACCTCCAAAATCATCAAGCCCAACCTTTATTGTCGAGCTCAGCCTTTATTTTACTGACCTTGATTTTCAGCTTTATTCACCAAGGCACTGTAAACCCTTCATTTTTTAGGTTCAGGACCTTTAAGATCCCAAATCCAAGCCATTCCATGAGCCCAGGATTATAAAACATTATTTATTAGCTGAAATAAACTGATTTCCTGGATCTTTTAGAGCATTATTTCTGTCTGCTGTAGTTATATTTTGTTGCAGAGCAACGAGGCTCTATATCCCAATTTTCCTGGCCCTGGGAGTAGTTCCCAGGTTCTGGATATAATTCCTGTTGTGTGCTTCATGCCTAACTCGATCAGATTGCAGAATAAATAGAATAAATAATTTTTCTTCTAAAGAATCACTGTATTTGTTATTTACAGATTAATTGGCCAGAGACTCAATAACATTCCAGTGACAAAAGAACAGCATCAAACATAGTGGAAAACTTTTAACAGAAGATAGAGCATTTTAATAAGTCAAGCCCTTCTCTAATGCTTTTTGCCCTTTTTGTGATGTATTACAGAATTTTAAAACATATTTGGGCTGGGTTTAGGTGCTTTGAGTAGACTTTACTCAGGGAGTAGCCACTACCTCAACCAAGAATCCTAGTAGGGGAAGATAAGAGGTTAAGGGAAACAAAAGCATTGAGTGAGATGATGCCATTTTCAATTTCACAATATTAAGAAACTTACAAAAAATTATGAAATGTAACTGTTTTATTCAGTACAGTGGTAAGATTCTGAGCACTCTCATTAAAAAAAATGAGTTTTTCCTAGTCCAGCTCAGCCCCGATTTTAGACTTTATGTTGTTTTGTTAAATAGAAAGGGAAGCGGAGAACGTGGCTCCTGAAAAGCCTGAAAATGGGGAAGCACCTCCTGATGTCCCACCTCAACCTGCCCAAAGGTGTGTTTCCATCCTTTATTCCATTCTCAATCCATAAACTGCTTCCATGGAACGTTAGCAAAATTTTTGAGGAGAACATTGCATCTCCTCTGCGCATTCCGTAAGGATGGTGGTACGGGTAAGGCGAACTTGCTTTTTTAATTCGAATGTTTGGATTTTTTTTGGTGCTCAGCAAAGGCTTGTGTTGCCGTGTCGCTTGTGAAAATGATTTTTTTCCCTCTTCCCACCGTTATTCCAGACGGATTCCCCGTCCTGGCAGCGCGAGGCCGGCGCCTCCACGAGTGAAACATCAGGAGAGCACCGAGCTCTTGATCCCAGAAAGGTGAGGGATGAGGGAGATGGATTTTGTATTTGTTCCTTGGAGCACACCCTTCCCAACTCCTCTGGCATCATCAGTTTTCCTGAAAAAAAGGAAATCTGATCCAAAAAGGAGTCTAGTTCTGAAATTGCCATCCAGAGGGAAGTGTGATTTTCTGAAACTATGATCCAGACAGAAGTGTGACTTTCCTGAAATTGTGATCCAGAGGGAAGAGTCATTTTCCTGAAATTGTGATCCAGAGAGAAATGTGGTTTTCCTATCTCTGGGGTGTCCAAGGAAAGCCTGGATGTGGCACTCAGTGCTCTGGGTGGGAACGGCTCACAGGTTGCACTTGGAGAGCTTTTCTAACCTCAGTGATTCTGGGATTCTGCGATCTTTTGATGGCTTTTAGTTGAGTTGAGTTTCTCCTGGATAGATCTCAGTACTTCCATTCATTCCCCTTTTCCTTGTGTCCCTGACAGGAGTGGCAGTGCTAAACAGGCCCCGAACGTGATCAGGGAGCAGCAGGATTCTGATGAGGAGGATGAGCAGTTCGTGGTGGAGGCAGCAGTGCCCCTGCCAGAGATGCCAAAGGTCTGTTCCTGTTGCAACTTCATAAACGTTTTTCCGTACTTTGTTTGGAATGTCCAGCCTGGAAAAGCTCAGAGTCCCTTCCAGGGCCTAAAGGGGCTCCAGGAGAGCTGGACAGGGACTGGGGACAAGGGATGGAGGGACAGGACACAGGGAATGGCTTCAAACTGCCAGAGGGCAGGGATATTGGGAAGGGATTCCTGGCTGGGAGCATGGGGAGGGGCTGGGCTGGAATTCCCAGAGCAGCTGTGTCTGCCCTGGATCCCTGGGAGTGTCCAAGGCCAGGTTGGACATTGGGGCCTGGAGGAGGCTGAAATAGTGGAAGGTGTCCCTGCCCATGGCACTGGGTGGTAATGGTTGAGTTTTAAGGTCTCTTCCCACCCAAACCATTCCATGATTCCTTGCCTTGTTGAAATATCCTCCAGCTGAGTATTTTTGAATAGTTCCATATTACAGCAATGCCAACTTTTTGCAACTAAAGCTCTCTTCCTGCATGTGTAGGAGCCAGAAGTGGAGCTGGTTGAGGATGAAAAGCATGGTACGTTTGCTTTTATCTATATTTATACAAATCTAGAATCAACCCCTGGGTTTAAACCAAATGCTGAATACTTAAAATGCTGAGCAGAGCAGAAAAATCCCTCCTGAGGGAAGGGGTTTGCAGCGTTTGCAGGAAAGCCAACTTATTTACCCAGGCTTGTTTTCCTGTGCAGCTGGATTGACAACTGTGTTAAGGACACGTTTTCTATGCATCCTCAATGTCAGCAGGATTTAAAATTCTGCATAAAGCTCATAAATTAACGTTTCTTTAAGTGTCAGGTACAGCTTGTCAGCTCCAAGATACGAGGTTGGATTTAAAGACAAGTTCTGGAAAAGCTTGGGAGAAGAAAGGTCGAATATCAAATACCTTGTGTGTCAGCATTTAAAGTACAAAATAAAATGCTGTTTATGTTGCTCTAAAAATTGTCTGCATTAGAAAAAACAAAACAGTTGGGTTTTATTTTTTTGTCTGAATGTTTAAAATTGTTTAGTGCCCATTAATGCTTAGAAAAATCCTGGTTTTTCAACAGGTGGGCTGGTGAAAAGAATTCTAGAAACAAAAAAGGACTATGAGGCATCACAGAAATCATCACAGACCACAGACAGGGTGAGGTGGCAATGGCCTTCAAAGAACTGGGAGATTAAATGTTGCAATTGTGCCCTTTTTCTTTGCTTTAAATGTGTTTTATTCCATTTGTGATCAAGCATTTCTCTGTCATGTCTTGTCTTGCTTATGTGATTTTTTTCCACAGTTGAGAAAGGGAGGGTAGGTTTTGTTTTTGCTGGGTTTTGTAGGGTTTCTTTGTTGTTTTGATCACTTAGAAAGTGTGTGGGAAGGATCTAGCGGTGATCCATGGAAAAGTTTTTAAATCCATTTTGATGTGCTGGGGAGAGGCATTGAGGCACTGCAGTTATAAAAGTCTCGTAAAATTAGACACGTATGTGATGTGTAGGGGAGATGAATGCATTTCCTGAGCTCTTATCTCTTCCAATCATATTGATTTTAATCTGAATTCAGTATTGTAGGGTTTTCCTACCTGTGTTCTTTTCAGGAACAGTCTGTAGTGTTTGAGATCAGCCCAGCTAGGGTTAGGTGGGATATTGGGCAGGAATTGTTTCCTGTGAGGGTGGGCAGTTCCTGGCACAGGGTGCCCAGAGCAGCTGTGGCTGCCCCTGGATCCCTGGAAGTGTCCAAGGCCAGGCTGGACATTGGGGTTTGGAGCAACCTGGGAAATGGAAGATGTCCCTGCCCATGGCAAGGGTGGAACTGGATGGACTTCAATGTCCCTTCCAGCCCAGGTTCTTCTGGGATGATTCTATAACTGAAGAAATGTTCTAAAAAGAGGAAAACACCTTTAGATTGCTGCCCATGATCTGTTAGGAGTGGGTTTAGCTTTCCCCAGCTTGCTGAATTGCATCCATTTGTTAGAAATGTGTTCCTGAAACACCTCTGGCTGTTTGGCATCAGTTCATCCAATGAGAAAAACTTTGCTTGGCAAAGTCCTACCTTTAGAGAATTGTTTGGAGACAAAGAAGGATTCCAGGTTGATTCTGCTGCTCCTGCAGCAGCTCCAAAGCTCATTCCTTAGCTGAATGAGCTAAGGCACTTGAGCCCAAGCCATGCAGCTGTCCCTGTTCCAGGGTTTGTAACTAGATGGTGCTGTTGGATCATCAGTTCCCAGGCTCAGTTTGGGAAGAGCGTTAGGAATTCATTAATGCTGTCTCTCAGCACTCCCTCACCGTGGGCTGCCCTGTTTGGTGATGTGTCCTGGCCGGCACTGGGCATGCAACAGGATAATGAGGGAGGATTCACACAATCACATGGATTTCAAGCTCAGGAAGCTTCCCCTGGTGTATGTGCTGAATTTTCTGGTTGGCTTTTTTTTTCCTGACTGAGAGTAACAAACTAAAACCCTTTTTAACCCCTTAAATATTTTTAAATGGACCGATTGTCACCCTCTACAATCACTGTTGAGTCCCATCACTGGTTTTCAGCCCCTGAAACATTCATTCAGTGCTTGTTTGGCTTTTGTTGCACTTTTGAAACTCTGCTCTGCGTTAGCAGTGTGGAGAACAGACAACTAATTCTGGAAAAAAAAACCTGCTGACTTCCTAGTCCATCATGTGGAAACCTGCCCAAGCTCCTGGGATACCATGGGATTGCCTCTCCAAGCAGCTGGCTGCTACTGCAGGAGGTTTCTTTGGGGCTGCTGCTTTTCAGAGTATGGTGTGGAAGTGGTTGGGATCCAGAGAGGAGTGTAGTTCTCCTGGAATTGTGATCCACAGAGGAGTGTGGTTCTCCTGGAATTGTGATCCACAGAGGAGTGTAGTTCTCCTAGAATTGTGGTCTCGAGGGAGGTGTAATTTTCTTTACATTGTGATCCACTGAGGAGTGTGATTTTCCTGAAATTGTGATCCACAGACAAGCGTAGTTTTCCTGAACTAGTGATCAGAGAGGAGTGTCATTTTCCTGAAGTAGTGATCAGAGAGGAGTGTGGTTTTCCTGAAATTGTGATCCAGAGAGAAGTGTAGTTCTCCTGAAATGGGGATCGAGGAAGGATTCTAGTTCTGAAATTGTGATCCACAGATACAAGTGTAGTTCTCCTGAAATTGTGATCCACAGAAGAGTATGGTTCTCCTGAAATTGTGATCCACAGAGAAATGTAGTTTTCCTGACAGCAGAGTTCAATGGAAAAGATGATTGAAAATGCTTGGAGTGTGTGACAGGCACTTGACAGTTCAGAAAACAAGAACTGGAGACATGGCTGGATCCTGGGAAATGATTTTAGAGAATGGAGTTGCTGTGACAGTAGAAGTAGAAAAGGAGCAAATTTCCAACGTGGCTTTGCCTCTGGGAATAGTTCTCTGTCTATTTAATTTGTTTTCCATCAAACTCTCCAGAAGTATCTTCTGTATCAGGATGCAGCTGTATTCCAAACTGTCTTGTACTTTTACAGAGTAAAATTAAGGGTACTGCCATATTTTTGGAGTAAGGTATCCAAAAATCCAGGGAATACTTGAAAGAAAACTTGCTTTGGGAAAATTCCGTCTTCCCCCTGTGTGTCACTAGAATTTTCATCTTCCCTCATTTTGTTAAACTATTCAATACATCCAAAAGAAATTTAATATTTTTCCACTTCTATTCATTAGTCTTTAAATTAGCCTTGATCTTCTGCCAGTTGGGAAAATGAAGAGGGGAAAAAATAGCAGGCTGAGTGCTGGAACTTTTGGTTAATACATTATTAACTCCAGTATTCAGAAAAAAAATGATCAGTGGATCAACCTGATTTATTGGGGATTAATCAACCAGAAATGAGGTGAAGTTGGTGGATTAATACTTAATCCAAAACTAACACTGGTGCTCTCTCAGGGATGTTTCACACCTTCCAGCTGCTGATGGCTGGGGAACGTTTATTTATGTTAAAAACATTCCTCCAAAACCTTTTCTGTGCTGTGTTTCCCAAACATGTATTTGCTTTTTAAGGAGTTTTAATAAAGAAAAAGAAGGGAGAAGGAAAGAAAACTGGGACTTTCATCATCTAGGTTTTGCATGTGCAGAAACTTGAAATAATATACACAATTTTGAGGTCAAACAAAGAGGTCATTCTGGAAATACACAAGATTTTTGCTGCCTTGATTAGCTGTGCTCAGCCTAACAAATTCCTGAAAAAACTTCCTAAGTGTATTTGTTTAGAATCTAAGCCTCTAATGTTAACCAGAGAAAGAAACAGATGTTCCATTTTGTATTCCACTTCATTTATCTGATGCGTGGAAAAACAGAGGCAGGTTATTAAATAGCTGAAGCAAGTGGGATAACAGAATTCCCATCTCTGCACTACCAAAAGGGTTTCAGAAAAGCAGCAGCTCGGAGGCTTTTAGGAGGAACAAGTGGCATTGAATAGCTCAGCACCTGGGCAATATTAACTTGAATTACCAGTGGGGTACGTTATGCACTTGAGAGCTTAGGGCAGACCTAATCAGTGCTGATTCTGTTTGTTTGAAGAGCTGCAGGTCATTGATTTTTATCATTAATCCATCAGCTGCACAGCTCTGGGTGTGCCCTCCAGTCCGTGCAGTTAGTGTGCTGCCTTAAGCAGCTGGAGCCAAAAATCCCAACATTTAAGGGTTTGGAGGAGAAATTTCATCATTTAAGGGTTTGGAGGAGAAATTCCACCATCATTTAGGAGTTTGGAGGAGAAATTCCACCATTTAGGGGTTTGGAGGAGGAATTCCACCATTTAGGGGTTTGGAGGAGGAATCCCATCATTTAGGGGTTTGAAGGAGAAATTTCATTGTTTAGGTGTTTGGAGGAGGAATTCCACCACCATTTAGGGGTTTGGAGGAGAAATTCCACCATCATTTAGGAGTTTGGAGGAGAAATTCCACCATTTAGGGGTTTGGAGGAGGAATTCCACCACCATTTAGGAGTTTGGAGGAGAAATTCCACCATTTAGGGGTTTGGAGGAGGAATCGCATCATTTAGGGGTTTGAAGGAGAAATTTCATTGTTTAGGTGTTTGGAGGAGAAAATCCACCACTTGGGGGTTGGGAGGAGAAATTCCACCATCATTTAGAGGTTGGAGAAGAAATTCCACCATTTAGGTGTTTGGAGGAGAAATTCCACCATTTAGGAGTTTGGAGGAGAAATTCC
>CM031863.1:36793673-36819602 GCA_018697195.1 Certhia americana | reverse complement strand
TCTCCATCCCCTCCTGGGGCTCTGTTCCCTGCCCTGGACACTCTCCAGCCCCTCTGTGTCCCTCTGGCCGGAGTGCCCAGCGCTGCCCATTGCCCTGCAGGGTCTCAGCGGGGCCGGGCTCTGCCCTGGCGCTGTCACTCCGTGGCTGCCACAGCCCAGGGGCCAGCGGCCTCTTGCCCACCTGGGCTCCTGTTCAGCCCTGACACCAACACTGCCAGGGCCTTTTCCAGCTTTCCAGCTGCCCTTCCCTGAGCCTGCAGTGTTCTGTGGGGTGGTTGTGAGCCAGGGACAGGACCTGGCCCTTGGCCTTGCTGATCCCGGCTGTGCAGATCCCTCTGCAGAGCCTTCCTGCCCTCCAGCAGATCCACATCCCGCCAGCTTGGAGTCTGCAACTTCCTGAGGGTGCCTCGATCCCCTCATGCAGGTCCTTGATGAAGAGAAAAATATTAAACAGGACTGGGCCCAGTACTGAGCCCTGGGGAACCCTACTGGTGACCAATCCCAGCTGGATGTGACTGCATTCCCCACCCTTCCCTGGGTTAGGCCATCAGCCAGTTTTTATCCCATGAAAACTGCACTTATCCAAGCCGTGGACTGCCAGCTTTTCCAGCAGAATGCCTTGGGAAATATTCCAAAACTTGGCATTTGGAAAGTAGAAATGAAGCAGGTTTTCACACACCAACCCTCAGATAATGGACTGGCTGAGTCTTCTCCCTTCTGAGAGAGCTGGATGTGAAATAAATCTCTTATTTCTTGGCTGAGCCTTCAGATAATGGATGGCGGGGAGGAGAGTGGTGAGGGTTTGGAGCACTTAGGAGAGGAAAAACAAGGGAATGGGATGTCTTCCTGGGAAGCTGTTGGATCTGATACAACTCTGCTGATGGACTGGAGGTGCTTGTCTGCACAGTTCACTTGCCAGTCCCATGTGGAAAATCCGGCGCTGTGGATTGATCCTTCCCTCTGGCTTTGGAGCACAGAGTAGGAGAAGAGTGAGGATAGAGAGGGAGGGGTTTGAAACTGTGAGACCGCAGCTCTGCCATCCTAAAGGACAGCAAACACACGGATAGCTCCAGGAAAACTCTGAATCCTGCGAGTGGTGTGGTGTGCTGTGGTGTAATGAAACACCTGCTTATCCTGCGTGGCAGGCACGGCCTGAGCGAGAGGGAATTCGGGGCCGTGTTGTTTTTAACAGCTCAGCCAGTACTCGTGAAGCAACCTCAGCGGCGAAGGGCACGGGTTCAGCAGTGTTTGTCACCTCAGCCCAGTCCCTAATTAAACCACTCAAAAGTCTCAGTACAGTCAGAAATCCAGCATTTTTGATGTGTGGCACAGCACGGGCAGCAGCCTCGAGCGAGGCTCAGCCTGCGGATCCTCGGCACAGTGTTTTCCTCAAACACATCTCTCCGTGTCCCCGAGTCCTGCAGCCAGCCCCGGGCTGCTGAAATGTGCTTGGCAGGAGGCCCTGCAGCCTCCAAAAAGCCAGCTGAGCAAACAGCCCCCAGCTCGCACAGGGAGCCAGGCAGTTGGGAGGAGGGCAGGAGGGGACAGTGGAACGGGTTCCCTGTCCCAGCATTGCCACCTCTGGGTTTAGCAGGAATTGTGCCTAGGAATTGGCTCATCCTTTGGTTGGTGTGGCTCATCTTTCCAACTAGAAAGGTGGAAAGGCCTTTCTAGTTTTCTGGCATATAATAAATGACCAAAATGACTTTAAATAAACTCTGCTTCAGGCTCTGTGTGTCTGGGTTTGGGAATTTGACCTGCGGGAGTGTTGGAAAGAAAGAAAAACAAGGTTGTTTTTTCTTCATGGGGGAGAAAAATCCCAGTGGGCTTTTCCTTAATGGCTTTGCTGGAATAAGATTATTCCAGTGTATTAGCAGCATGGCATCACTTTGCTCTTTTTACAGCATCCTTTTGCTCCTGCTGGCTTTGCCACTGGAGCAAACTCGGAATTTGACTCGCAGTGAGCTGAGAGGCCTCAGGACTGCTGGCTGCACACAAGGGAAGTAGCACAAGCCCAAATTCCTTTGGAGTAGTGGAGTTTATGGAGGCCACACCTGCAGCCTGTATGGTTTTACAGCCATGAACAGGAGTGCAAGGCAGGGAATAACCACGGGCTGTCCTAGCTCTGAAGTGCTGTGGTGAGGAGCAGCATTCGGAGCAGGAACTCCAGATACGGGCAGTGGAGGGACAGAAGCATCTTGAAGGGGCTGATGCAGAGAACTCAGAGGAGGCTCCCACACTGCGGCAGAACTTGCTGCTGCTTTCAAAGCTTGCCCAGAAAGCTGTGGCTGTCCCTGGAAGTGTCCAAGGCCAGGATGGATGTGGTTTGGAGCAGCCTGGGATAGGGGAAGGTGTCCCTGCCCAGGGCAGGGGAAGGGATGGGATGAGCTCTAAAGTCCCTCCCAACCCAAACCATTCTGTGTTTCCACGATTCTTCCATTTCAGACTGTCATAAACACTTCTCCAGCTACTTCCCAGTCTGCAGTCTCCCAACATCCTTCATTCAGCCTGCAGCAACTGTTTTCTCTAATTCTGATGCTTTCCTTGTCCACCCCTTCTGTTAGGAGAAGCCAATTGTCTCTGAAGCATCCAGGAAGAGGGAGAGAGACTTGGTAGCCAAAGAAATCGAGAAGTTCCAGGTGTCCATTCAGACTGTGTGCCAGAATGCCTTCAGGCTGGGCAGGATTGTGGATTACATCCAGGAGGACATGGATGCCATGAGGAACGAGCTGCACACGTGGCGCCAGGAGAACAGGGAGCACGCGGAGGCTTTGCAGAGGGAGCAGAGGTGAGTGTGGCCAGGGGCAGCTGGGCTTGACTCTTGAGACAGATTTTAGGGGCCCTTAAAACTTACAAGGTAAGTATTGAACCCAAAGCAGGAGTGGATTCCTAAATCCCAACCTGCTCTCTTTGTGCCATGGATTCATCATGTTCTGGTGTGAGTGACAACACAACCACTCAACAACAACCTCACTTGTCTCACCTCTGTGTCTTTACACTCCTTGAAAACAGAACATGCCTTCCAGCTGTGCATGCTGTGATCTTAAACATGAGGTAGAGATCAATATATTTGGAGCCATATTCAGCCCAGAGAGATTTGCTGCTGCCTGAATCCTTGTGCAGAAGCACCATGGGGGGATTCTTAGCTGTCCTCTCCTGGTACATAGCAATGTGTCAAATGTGAGCCCCAAATCAGTGCAGTGAGGCACTTCCAATCCTTCAGGACAGGATTACAGAGCAGCAGCTGTCGAGAAGACAATGCTTCCCACATGTCCTGGGATTAGGGAAGCACATCCCTGTTTGCTTCTGTGATAGACACTTGCAGGATTCCAGTGAGGTGAGACCCATGCAATTCCTAGTGATGCCTTTGGTGATTTATGTGGTGGAAAGGAGGGGAAAACCAAAGGGTTTGGAAACTTGGACTTCAGCTGGTGAGCCCTCGAGCTGACTGGGTAATTCAGAATGACTGAAGGCTCCTGCAGACTGGCATTTCCTGGCTATCCAGTGTTCCTAAAGATAAGCACAGTTATGGAAGGGGGCACATTTGTTTGAAAACAATTTCCTCATTCACTTAAGATGCAACTTGTGTTCATTAGTGTAGGATTTATGAAATTTCCTGTTAGTGTGGCATTGCCTAGCCTTGTCAGCAGCTCCTGATGGCTCCTTTTCTATATCACAGAATCATGGCATAGTTTGGATTGGAAGGGGCCCTAAAGCACATCCCATTCCACCCTCTGCCATGGGCAGGGACACCTTCCACTACCAAGGGTCCTCCAAGCCCCAGTGTCCAACCTGGCCTGGGACACTTCCAGGGATCCAGGGGCAGCCACAGCTTCTGTGGCTCTTGTTTCAGAATTTAGCAGAAAAACCAGAAGAGCCAAGAAATTATTTTTGCTGTTGAATTATGGGTGATCTCCCTTGAAAAATATTCCCCTCTATCCATGTTATTAGCTTTGTCTTCGTGCTTCTTATTCCAAACTTTCTTTCAGGAAGGGTGGGAACAACTTAGAGGCCAGGCTGGATGGGGCTTAGAGCACCCTGGGACGGTGGAAGGTGTCCCTGCCCTGGGCAGGGGGTGGGACTGGATGGGCTTTAAGGATCCTTCCAACCCAAACCGTCCTGGGATTCTGTGGTTCCACGAAATACTTTGCAGCCTTTCAGGTATAGAAATGTACTTTCTTGGAGGATTAAATAACCTGAAGCAGCTTGAAAGTTTCCAACAACATCACACTCCTTGTATCTCTTCCAGCATCACAGACAATGCTGTGGAACCACTAAAAGCTGACCTGGCTGAACTGGAGCAGCTGATTAAAGACCAGCAAGACAAGATCTGTGCTGTAAAAGCAAATATTTTAAGGAACGAAGAAAAAATCCAGAGGATGGTTCTTAGCATTAACGTGTCTTCAAGAAGGTGAATAAGAAGGAAAAGAAATGAAAGAGCCTTGGGACTCACTGATGGACATTGCTACCAAAAAACCAAAACCCAAATAGCAGATATGCCTTGTTCAGATAAAAAATGTTTAGGGATCAAAACCCTAAAAACGACATAAAAAACCCACTATTGCATTGATTTTTAGATGTTGATATTATGCAGGGTAAAATTATATTCACTTGAATGCTCAAGTTGCAGAGCTATTAAAAGAACTTGTTTGTTTAACTGAGAGCTGCTGTTTCTCACTTCCCTTTCCCTCCCTGGCCACTTCTCCCTTCATCTCCTTCTCCTTATCTCCCCTGAAATTCCCTCTGTACACACTGTCCTGGTAAATGGGTATTAAAGAACTCTTTTTTCCCCTTAAATATTCTGAACTCCTGCAGGTCAGAAGGTTCCTGACTCAGAGCTATCAGGAATCTGATTAGGACCAAGTGAAAATGCAATTTGAGCATCACCACGTAAGGGAGCTGAAGTGTTTTATCTGCACAGGTGTTAATTCCATTTTTACTGCGTATGTTCATTTGGAAAGGATTAATTTAAGTACCTGTTTCCTCCCCAATGCATGTCCTCGTAGCTTTTTCTACGGGAATAATTCCACTGATTTTTCTTTAGTGAACTGCAGATGTCTGGAGTATTTTCCTAATGACCCCTGGAGTGTTCTGCCCGTGAGAGTCCAGTGTTAGTGATTCCTAAATCTGCAAATAGTATTACTCCAGACACAACTGTGTGACTATGCTGGGTGCAGAGGCTTTAGTCCCCTGCAAAGCTGTTTCCAAGGATTTTATGTTGTTGTTTGGGTCGTGGATGAAGTGTTAGTGGCTTTGTTTTTCCTTCTTTGGTGTATCTATGTTTCTTCAGGTTGGGGTTTTGGGGTTTTTTTCCTTCATGGTTTATCTGGTGTCTGCCCCTAAAAATCTACCAAATGATGATCATCATAATGTGAGTGTTTAGGGTGTTACACACAGACATTTTGGAAGGGTGGGAGACATTGCTCTGTGCAGTGTTGGAGGGGGTGGAGAAGCATTTGGGGGCTTGAGAAGGAAGAGGAGAAATTTTTTGATCTCTTGTAACAACAGCCTGCCACACTGAGCTCTTTGTGTTTGCGTGGCCCTTTTCCAATCCCTGAACTGCATCCTGGGTCCCAGCACGTGAAGGAAAAGATGTTCAGGATGTCCAGCAGCAACCCTAGAGCGCAAAACTGTTGGTGAAGGCCTTTTCCCTTTAAATACTTGGATTGTACAAGTATTTGGGATTTTGGTGCTATTGCTCAGACTGCTGCTTAGGTGGTGTTTGCCCCTGTGAGCTTCCCACTGCTCCAAGCCACCCCTAAAGGGCACAGAGAGATTTGATACCTGTCCCCCCAGCCTTTGTCACTCCTGGGTCCCCTCCCACAGCCCTTTGCATGCACCAAATCCAGCGTGGTGCTTCTGGAGCCTGGGACTAGCAGGAAAGCTGGGTGGGAGTGCCAGCAGGTGTTCTCCAGAGACAGGGAGGGATTTCTGGGTTAAACAGGGTTTCAGTCCTGATTTTTCCTTTCCCTCAGCTGCTCCATGAAGTTCCCTTCAGCCTCCCCTCATCCTGTCCCTGCTGGTGGGCTCTGAGTGGTCTTTGCCTGGTGACATGACCCTTGTGTCCATCTGTCCTTGTGCTAGAAGTGCCTGTCCCATCTCAGGGTGGGGAGCTTGGGTTTGGAGGCCTGGGGGAACTCGGGGATGAATTTTTGCATCTTTGCGTGCCCATTTCCTTGTGCTTGCTGACCAAATTTCATTTCAAGCAAGAACTGGTAGGTGTTAAGGTTTAACAGCATTTTAGCATCATGCAGCCTTAACTCTGTGGATTTGTTCTGTTTTCCAGGGATGGAGCAAAGCCTTGGAGCTGAGGCAGGTTGAGGATGCAGCACCAAAAAAAGCAAACGGAGCAGCTGTGCCTGGAGGAGGGGACAGGGGATATGTGTGTACACACCCCGGGCCCGGGAGTTGTGTTTCAGCCTGTGGGTGGTTCATTAGCAAAGGAAACTTTGCCGGAGCGGTGGTTTGGGATTGAAAGCCCTTCTCATTGTCAGCCCCGGCGGCGCTAATGCAGCCTGACAGTTCTGGGAAGCAGGATTTGTGTTTCACGACGTGCCTGACATTCCTCTGCCCTGCAGGTCGAGAGGGGGCTGCCACCCCCTCCGCCTTTGGGCCGGGAATGTTTCTCAGCTGGAAAGGTGCAGCTGGTGGCCGGGCAGGGAGGGACACTGGGGGGTGACAGGAGCTCCCCAGGCCAGGAGGACTCAGGGACAGAGGAGGCTGGAAGCAAGGGGACAGAGGGGTGAGCTCAGAGGTCTCCACTGGAATTCGGACATCCATGAGTGCTCTGGCTGTTGGAGTCTGTGGAACAGAATGGCAGAGGTTTAATTTTGTGTTCAGGAGTGCAAGGGAAGGGAAGGCTGGAGGGCTGAGGTGTGTGCCATGGGATTTGGATGGAATTGAGGTACAGGAGGATCCAGCTGGAGTTATGAGGGACCCTCTCACCAGAGACACCAGTGCCCGGTGTCCCCACTCCAGCTACCCTGGTCATCTGAGTTGCTTCCATATCCAGCTGATTTCTTGAGCACCAGGGCCAGAAGGAACAGCTGGAGCTGTGTCAGGGCAGGGTCAGGCTGGAGATCAGGGAAAGGTTCTTCTCCCAGGGGGTGCTGGGGCACTGCCCAGGCTCCCCAGGGAATGCTCAGAGCCCCAGGCTGACAGAGCCCAAGGAGTGTTTGGACAACGCTCTCAGGTGGGATTGTTGGGAGTGTCTGGGCAGGGCCAGGAGTTGGACTGATGATCCTTGTGGTCCTTTGAACTCTGGACACCCTTATCCCCAAATTCCCACTTGCCTGGTGCCCTGCAGTGTCTCCAGTGGGGACAGAGCTCACTCTTGCTGTGGCCCTGCTGGATAATGTGTGGCTGTGGAATGAACACGTGTGTGGAAGTGCTGTGGCAGCTTTGGCCTCCGAGGTGAATGCTGAGGGCTTTGTGTCTTCCCAGACTGTGGCCTGGGAAAAGAGTTCCACCTCTGCTCCTGTCTCATTGTCCTCACCAGCATTGCTATTTTTGCCTTGAAATCAGGAATTACTGATGTGTGGAACAGCCCATCTTCAACTCAGCCGTGATGTCTGTGAGTCCCGTCTGGGTTTCTCATTCCCTTGAGCTGGTGCCTGCTCTTGCTGGTTTTACTCCAACAGTTTTGCTTGAAATACGAAATATTCCAGTGATTTATTTAATCTTTTTTTCCCCAAAGCACTTTGGACCTATCCACTGGGAAAGCAACCACCACAGACTGGTGCTGGAGGAGAGAAAGGCAGGACTGTGACTGTGTAGAAGCGTCTCAAGGATTTTTGGGAATGTGTCCTTCTCCAGCAGGAGAATCCAAACAGATGGGTTGGCACTAAGACTTTGCTTATCTAAAATGGCAGGACTCTGCCTCAGATGAGTTTGTGCTCTTCCCTCCTCCCAGGTTTACCCTTGTGAAGGTGAGCCAGTCCAGCACAAGGGATGGATTTGGGATCTGCCAGCCACGGAATCCCCTTCAGCTCTTGGAGAGCCCCAGGCACCCCCCAACAACTCCCTGGAAAACTCCCTGCAACACCAAGTCCCGTCTCTTCCCTGCCCTGTTTTGTGAAAAAACATGGCAAAATAACATTTCCGTTTTCCAGGGAGAAACTTAATTAAAAGGAATTAAGAGGTATGGTTTATAGTTTAATTTAATGTGATGAAAAAAGGATTAGCTCCCACCCCCTCCTACACAAATCCATGAGCTGATGGCAGCCACAGGAGGGAAACGCTTCCCAGGAGAAAAGGGAGAGGAATTCCCCCCCAGATTTATGACTTGTGAGGCAGAGGCTGCTCGGGTCAGCCGTGTTTTATGCCCTGCTGGCTCCCACAGGTTTGGCTTTGTTGTGTGCCCAGGATTGGGCAGGGAATGGATGGGCTTGGCTGCTTTTTCCAGGTCACTCGTGTGCTCAGGTGCTGGCTGGATCCCTGAGGCTCCCGGCTGGGTATGTTCAGCTCTGTGGGGAACATGCAAGGTGGGCTTTGCCCTCCCAGCTGCTTTCCCCTTTTGGCCATTTTTTGGCTAGTGAGCAGCATCAGGCAGAAGGCAACAGGCTCACTCTGCCCTGTGCAGGATTAGGCAGAGAAGGAAAATGAGGAACTGTTAAAATTTCTGAAATAACAGATCCAGCCCAAACACGAACACCAACAAAAGGGATTTCCTTTCCCTGGGAAGGACAGCAGATCCTGCATGACCAGGGCATAACAGGACCTGTACCCTCCCTGAAGAAGGGTGGGTCCCTTTTCTTTCATTGAACTGAAAATGTTTTCCTGCATCCAGGACAAAACTATCCCACCTCTATCCCACTCTCCTATACAAACCCCAAAATTCAGCAGAGAACTTTGATAACAAATAGGGACTGAGTGGGTGTAGAAGGGAAAGGGATGGGAAGTGGGACAGGAGCTGCCTAGTGTCTCCTCATTCCTGGGCTGGCAGCCCAGCCACAGGGATTGCTTCCTGGCCAGCAGCTTTCCTTAGGATTAGCTTGGTGGCAAGAGGTGCTTCATTTCTCCTGTGCTTTCAGATTTTCTCTGCTTTTTGGAACAGCATCTGTTGCTGCTGGAGCCCAAGTGTCGGCCGAACTTGGGAGGAGCTGGGAATCCATGTCTGGGAAGGAGAAGCTGTTTGGATAAGCAGCAGTTGCTCCGAGCTGGAGGTTCCAAGCTGCTCTGGCTTTAACCTTGGGAGGGAGAAAGGAAGTTTTCCTGTCCAATTCAAATAATCTCGGCAGAACTTCCAGTGCACGTTACAGGGCTGGAAGCTGGAGCAAACCTGAGGTGGGGCCTGGGTCAGCACCAGGGGCTGGAGCACAGGAGGGGACAGCAATGACCACTGATGGCCAGAACACAGAGACCCAGGCTTTCATGGAATCCCAGAGGGATTTGGGCTGGAAAGGACCTTAGAGATCATCTCATTCTTATCCCCTGCCATGGCAGAAACACCTTCCACTACCCTAGGTTGCTCCAAGCCCTATCCAACCTGGCCTGGAATGCTTCCAGGGATCCAGGGAGAGCCACAGCTTCTTTGGGCAACCTGTGCCAGCAGCTTTTTCTCCTCACATCCTGCTAAAGGCAGACAAACAGCCCTTAACCATTTGCACAATGCTGTTTAATTTTATTTTACTTTATTTTATTTTAACAGGAGGGGTGGCAGTGGGAAGAGGAAGAGCCTAAGATGCTCCTCTCCACAATACCCAAGTTACTCCCCTGACCATCTGTGGGGGGGTTGCCCAGAATTCCAGGTGCCTGCCAAAGCTGCTTGATCATTCCCCTTCTGAACCAGACAGGAAAGAAAAATAAAGAGAGGCTCAGGGGTTGGGATAAGGGTTGGGAGACATCACTCACCATCACTGTCACAGGCAAAACAGACTCCTCCTGGGGAAATTAGATTTATTTATTATCAGGCCCATCAGAGTAGGGCAAGAAATAACCCCAAATCTTGAAAACACCCTCTGCACAACCCTCCCTTCTTCCCAGCCTCAACTTCACTCCTGGTTTTCTCTCCTCCTCTCCAGTGGCACAAGGGGAGGGAATGGGGGCTGTGGTCAGCTCATCACTCGTGGGCTGTGCTGCTGCTTCTTCCTCAGGGGAGGACTCTCTTCCCTGCCCCAATATGGGTCCCTTTGTCCATGGGGTCAGTCCTTCAGGAACTGAGCAGTGTGGGTCCCTTTGTCCATGGGGTCAGTCCTTCAGGAACTGAGCAGTGTGGGTCCCTTTATCCATGGGGTCAGTCCTTCAGAAACTGCCCCAATGTTGGTCCCTTTATCCATGGGGGAATTCCTTAGGAACTGAGCAGTGTGGGTCCCTTTCTCCATGGGACATCCACACGTCCTGCCAGGACCCTGCTCCCACACAAGCTTCCCAAAGGTCCAGAGGTTCCTTGGGGCTCTTCCCTGCTCTGGTGTGGGTTTTTTTTTCCCTGACATTTGCATGTGGAGGAGAGGCAGCATTGTCTAGGTTTGACAAAGATGAAGAGCCCTTTGTGGGATGTACAGCTCGATGTACAGGAAGGTTTATTTGGTCAAGACTCACCAAGAGCTTTATTCCTGCTTCTTGTTGCTCCTGGCAGGGCAACAGCTGAATAAAAGTCCCAACACTTTGAGTCCAAACACAAATGTCCTGACAGGAGAGCAAAGGGATATCAGTTCTGGAGGCTGCTCCAAGAGAGCACAGAATCCCAGAATGGTTTGGGTTGGGAAGGACCTTAAAGATAATATTGTGCCATGGGCAGGGACATGGACTTCCACTGGACCAGGTTGCTCCAAACCCCATCCAACCATGATCTTGAGCAGCCTGGATGGGGGCAAGCTGCTGAGGGAAGAGTTTCCAATGCTGACGGGTTTTCAGTGTGAAAACTGTGCCTGTCCCCACACATGGGATGAGGAGAGGTGTTGCAATACAACACAAAACGAACCACACGCAATCACTGGAAGTTCAAGGCAAAATGGAGCAATTTTTATTTCGTGACCTTGTCATATATAGAATTCAAAAAGTGGCCAGGGATTGGAGGGTGAAGTCGCTACTTCTCCTACCACACTGGTCAAACCGAGAGTTTATCAATTTTCTCCTCTTCCAGAAAAGACTGTAAAACAATCATTATTTGCATGAAAATGCATGAGAAACTCTATTACAAAAAATATAAACATCAGAAGGCTTAGAAAAATTTTAGAAGCTCAGGGTGACAGAGAGGAGAGCAAGAGATGGTCTCAGCATTCCTGCAGGGAGCAGCCCTGCAGCCAGGAGGAATTCCAGGCCACCCACCATAGCTTTGTGCTGCTCAGGTAACCTGGCAGGAAGGGAAGGTGTTCTCCTCCAGTTTCAGCGTGCCCGAGCTCCCGACATTCCAGCAAAGTGTCAAGGAAGGGCTGGTTTTATGTTTAACCCCGCTGGGCTGTGAACTGGGAGCTCCCATTAATGGGATCCTTGTCTTTGGAGCAAGCTGGGAGCCCCAGGTCTCTCACACCCAAATACTGTTCTATTGTGCTGGCTCCAAACCTGCTGGTGGAGCCACTGGGAGCCATGTGGGAACATGCTGAGAAGGTGGGATTTTGTTCAAATGTCACTTTCTCAGGTGTCAGGGGCTGTGTTTGCTCTCCGTGTGTGACTGCCCAGAGCTCTGGGAGCACGGGACCACCCCAAGGCATCCAGCTGCTTCCAGAGATGGGGAATGTGTGGGAGCTTCCACTGCTGCCCTCAGCATCAGGCTGGGCTTTGTGGGGAGCCACTGTGGGATGGCTCCCCAGGGGAAAGTGTGCTTGGAGCCCCTCCAGAAGGCAGGAAGCCCTTCCCGAATTCATGAAGTGACTGCCATGCAGGCCCTGCAGGAAAGGAGCTGGTGGGCAGGAGTTTCTGTTGCACTTTTGGGGGAGTGCTGGGTTACCAAGGGCAGGTTTTGGTGCCAAATTTACCCTGAAATTTGCCAAGGGTTTGTGTGAAGTGTCTGATGCCCACTGGGTTTCACTTTCAGCTCATTCCCAGTGCCTGGCCAGAAAATTTGTCCTTATTTTGTGCAAGTGCAAAGTGCCCTTTCTTAAACCGAAATAGTAAAGTGTGGACCTGGCACAGCTTTACCTGTCCTAGGTGAACCCCATACCTTCACACACTCCCAGTGCTCCCAGCAGGGATTAATCAATGTGGGCATGTGCTTGGATTTGGTCAGCTCCCTCTCCTTTTGATGGGTTACTGGTGAAAATATCCAGCCTGGGCTGAATTGTGTCTCTGCACTCCGAGAATCATGGAATCCCAGACTGGCTGGGGTGGCAAAGGGACTTCAAAGCCCATCCAGTCCCAAACCTGCCATGGGCAGGGACACCTCCCAATATCCCTGGCTGCTCCAAGCCCCAGTGTCCAACCTGGCCTGGGACACTTCCAAGTAATGGATTTCCAAGCTGGAGCTCAGAGTGAAGGCTTGTGCCACCAGGAATTAATCCATGGGGGAAATTAGTGGGACAGCTCTCTGGGGCAGGGGAGCTGTTGGGGGCAGCCAGAGCCCTGTTTTGGCATCAGGACTGTTCTGTTTGCCCTGCCTGGACCTCTGGGGTGGCTCAGGACAGCCTGCTCCCGTGCCAGGAACAAGAACAGGCTCAGACAGGACAAGTGATGTGTTTGTCAACACCGGGGAGGACTCAAACAGCTCAGGGAAGCTGAGACTCTTTTTTTTCTGGAGCAATGGAAAGCTTTTAAAAACTATTTCCTGATTACTTTGACTGCTTGATCTCACAGCCTGCTGTTATTTCTTTGCGTTCCATTTCCCAAGGTGCCCTGAAGAGCAAGGGGTGAAAAATCCAAGGAAAATCTGGGGTATGTTTTGCAACCTCTGCCAGACCTCAGCAACCCCAGTGGCCAATGTCACTGGGAAGCTCCTCTTCACCTCAGGGCACTCTGAGCCCACCTATAATTAATGATGGACTTGCCAGCATGACGAAAAAAATGCCTGTTTTTATGGAAAAGCTCCCACTGGCTCCAGGAGCAGCTGGGGCAGAGCCTGGCCCTGGGCTCTGGTGCCAGAGGAACCTCAGGCTCTGTACCACTCAAGGCTGACAGCAAGGTGAGGAGAAGCACCTCATTTTCAAGGCTTTGGGGTGGATCAGGGTTTTCAGCCCATGGCTGGGCTCCAGTCCTTTTCCTACAGTGTTTGTGGACGCTCCTGAGCAGAATTTTTTTCCTTTGAGTTCCACAGCAAAGAAGTGTGGTTAGAATGTTCCAGGATGTTTGGGGTTTTTTGGGTTTTGTTTTTGTTTCTTGGGGTGTTTTTGGGGGGTTTTTTGGTTTGGTTTGGTTTTTTTGTTGTTGGTTTTTGGTTTTGGTTTTGGTTTTTTTTTTAATAGGGAAGGTTTCTTGCCTGGGGTCAATCGCAGAAATATGGAATGGATTTGGATAAAACTTACTTTTTCTTTTGGAATTTTATTTAAAGTAAAAAAAAAAAAACCAACAAAAAAACCAAAAACAAAACCCCAACCCAACAAACTAGCACCTCGGGCAAGAGCTGAAGCATGGAAAATTTTATCCCAAAAGGTGGATGCTTTGTGAAATCACGAGCGTGTGAAAACAGGTGGTTAAACTGAAAAGGTTTCACAGATCGTAGTACAGAGGGTGCTACCAAGAACCTGTTATAAATCCTGGAGTGAACCTTTCCTGAAAGGCAAGGCTAGGAGAACAGGCCATCAGCGAGTAACCTGAGCCACCACCGAGGCCACAGGCGGCTGCAGAGCCGCTGGAGAAGCCAAGGAAAATGAGGAGAGCTTTGTGGAGAGGTCAGCGAGGGAGCCAAGCCCAGCCTTAGAACTCAGGCTCCCAAACGTGATGGGATCTGGCTGGGACAGATTTCACTGGAGGCACCTGATCCAAGACCTGCTCAAGTCCATGGGAAGCTCCTCAGAGGGTTGGATCAGGGCCTGAAAAGTGCAGCCAGGAGGAAAAATGTGGAAGGACAGGGCTGCAGCACGTTGCAGGATGGAGGAAGGGAATGATCAGTGAGAGGGCAAGGGGGAATGGCTTTAAACTGGAAGAGAAGAGGTTTAGGCTGGATATGGGGAAGGAATTGTTTCCTGTGAGGGTGGGCAGGCCCTGGCACAGTGTGCCCAGAGAAGCTGTGGCTGCTCCTGGATCCCTGAAAGTGTCCAAGGCCAGGTTGGACAGGGCTTAGAGCAGCCTGGGACAGTGGAAGGTGTCCTTGTCCATGGCAGGGGTGGCACTGGATGGGCTTTATGACCCCTGCCAACCCAAACCATTCCAGGATTTCATGACCTGTGAGTGAAAGGCAAATTTTGGCCTTTGGAAGCCAGGAATGTGGTCAAATTAAGGAGTGCAATGTCAATGCTAATTAAAACCCCTGGAGAGAAGGAAGGAGGAAATGACTTGAATCCCAGCGCTCTCACGGGGTGGCTCTTAGCCAGGGACAAGCCCGGGAGATGGGACATAAAGCCTGAACACCTCCTCTGTCCCCTGCCACAGAGCATCTGGGTGTCCTTGCCTTGCCAGGAGAGCCAGCACAGAAGTATCAGCCACGGAAAAAGCTGTTTGGAAGCCTTCAAAGAAGGCCTCAGCCAAGGGGGAGAGCTGCAGCCTGCTGTGTATCCTATGGATTTCCATGATTTCTTCTCACAAAATCTTTCCACTGTCTACAGGAGGAGTTGGTTAAAAGCACAAACCTGAGGTGTCCCCTGGAGTCATTGTGAATCTCCTGCAGGATTCACAAACCTTGGACTTATCCATCTGGAGACCTCCAGGCCTTGGCCCCAAGATGGGCTTTTTCCTTCAGACCAATCCAACTAGGAAGTGTTTTGGAAGTGCCAGCCTTGCTGTTCTCCTGTTCAACACTCCTGTCCTGTGTTACTCCTGTCCAACAAAGCACCTTCCGCTCTCCTGGAGCTTCAGGAGTTATTCAGATGAGTTGTTTCTTCCTGCAGCCATAACTTCTTCAAGGGGAATGGCTTTAAACTGAAATGGAGGGGGATTATTTCAGCTATTGGGAAGGAATTGGTCCCTGTGAGGGTGGGCAGGCCCTGGCACAGGGTGCTCAGAGCAGCTGTGGCTGCCCCTGGAAGTGTCCAAGGCCAGGCTGGACGGGGCTTGGAGCAGCCTGGGACAGTGGAAGGTGTCCCTGCCCATGGCCACAGTGCAACTGGGTGAGTTTCAAGGTCCCTTCCAAGCCAAATCTCTCTGTGATCCCACAGTTCTCCTGCACTATTGGCCTCCGGCACCTCCCGCACATTTCCCACCTGTGCTTGGCAGTGGAAATGTGGCAGCACATTTTGTGGCACTGAAAGCCTGGCTCTCCCCAAATTAAAACTGGTCCTTACAGACTCATTTGTGGTACCACTAATGCACTGGCTGGAGTGAGAAGTGGAAAACATTCCGTCACCACAACGAGGAATGAACCAGGAGTGGGTTTTGTAGCTGGCAAAGCTGATCCACCACGCTCTGCAGATGGAATTGCTGAACTCCCTGGATCTTCTATAAGTTTTTTGCTTTCTGCCTGAAATGGGCTTTTATTCACGGACTTAAAGGCCATGTAGATGTGGCACTTGGGGATGTGGCTAGTGGTGGGCTTGGCGGTGCTGGGGGAATGGCTGAACTCCATGATCTTAGAGGGCTTTTCCAGCCTAAGCAATTCCATACTTCCATGCACAAACCCAGGCTGATTTTTGAGTCCTAAAGTCTGGGAAGACCAGCCTGGTTGCACTTGTTCCCTTACCAGCCAGGGCACACACTGGATACTCTGGAGTGTCCAGTTCTTGTTATCCAGAGGAAAAACTGCTTTTGCCTCCCTTTGGAAGCCAGGCCCTTTTCCTCAGGTGAGGGAAGCTACTCCTGGTGCAGCTCCCAGGGGATCAGGATGAAGCTGGAATGTGGAACAACAGCAAAACCCAGAAAGGAGGAGTTTAAGGGTGACAAAGGGGCCATGGGCTGGAGTTTCCAGCTCTGTTGCTTCCTAAGGGAAAGAAATAAACACTGAAACCTGAGCAAAGGCCCTCCTGGAGGATACATTTCCTGGGAACTCGCACTCTGATAGCTGGAAAATCCATAAAGTTTTTCTCCTTGGAGCTGGGAGACTCCAACCAAGCCCTTGGTTAAAGAAATGACAGTAAAAATAACAAAACACCACACCCACACCTGGAGCAGCCCTGAAGGTGAGGTGCCTCTTTTGCGGGGTGTCTGTGATCCCCCCCGTGAAGGAAATCCAATCAAAGGGGAGGAGGCCAGGTCCCATCAAGATGTAGCTCCCAAATCATCAGGAATTTCATTTCAGAAGCAGATACCAGGATTTTACCATGGCTGTCAGCAGCATTCTCCAGGTCACGCTGCTGCACGAAAGAGAGTGTTAGAACCTGGGATTTAAACTAAACAGATTTCCTATAGGAAACACACACAAAATTACTTTCCTTCTAAAGTTACTTTTATAGACGTTTTCCCTGAGAAATATTTCTCCCTGGAAAAATAAATTCACAGGATGCAATTAAAACAGTTCTCTGTGTGCACTGGGCTGGCCCCCTTTAAGTGCTTCACCAAATGCACCAGCGAGGGAAGGAATGAAAGGCAGCTTTGTTGGGATCTATTAATGACAATCTGCATTAATTAGAAAATGAGACATTGTTCTCCTGGTTTATAGCTATGAAAATGGCTGCTAATAAGGCTGAGGCTGAAGGGCTCAGCTTTTGAGTTGTCTGTGCTGTTGTGAGGCCTTGAAAAATCTAAATAATCTTTGATTTGTCAAATCCTGAGCTGATGAAGGCAATGGGAGTCAGATTCCATACCCTTGGATTCTGGCAATAACCAGGTGTTGGTAACTGTTTGGTTTTTGGGGTTTTTTGTTTGTTTTTTTCTTTCTTTTTTTTTTTTTGTGACTTTCTTTAGGTTTAACTTTTAATTAAACAAAATAAGAGTGAACTGTGTTGTATTAGAGGTTAACTTCCACTCCTTGAGGAACAAAGCCTTAATAGGTTTTTATGGATCCCTGATCAGGGATAATAATTATCTCTGCTCCTCCGCCTCAGCCCAGCCATGTGCATTAAAACCACTTACCCCGCTTTGCAAACCTTTTTGAGTGCAGAAATAAAGCATTCTGTGATTCTGAAAGCTAAAATCACACCTTTCTAGCAGCATTTAAAGTTTTTACTGCTGTATTGCTGCCCTGAACACAAGTAAAACATCTCTATGTCCTTCAGGCACGGCTGGCAGTGTTTTCTGTGTCTCTCAAGCACAGCAGGGTGATGTTTCTAATGTATCTCCACTGCATGACCTCTTTTTGAGTGGAGAAACAGGAACTTGGGGTGATTTGATAAAAGAAATGCTGCATCACTTGGGGGGAGAGAGATGCTGTAAAAAGAATCATCAGAGTTATTTTTTCACAGGTTCATGGAATTTAGGTTGGAAGGGACCTTAAAGCTCATCTCATTCCACCTTTCACTATCCCAGGTTGCTGCAATCCCTATCCAAGCTAGCTTTGAACATTTCCAGGGATCCAGGGGCAGCCACAGCCTCTTAGAGCAACAAGCCTGGAAGCCGAGTTTTGGTAACTGAAACATTTTAAGCAGCATCCCTGGAGTCACTTTCAATTAAAAACAGAGACAACATAAGCAGAGAAAAACGACCTGGAATACCTTGAAAGAGAAATCCCTTTCCCTGGGATGGAAGGTGTGGAGCGGAGGGTTAATTTTAATTTTTTCATTAGCCAGTGGCAAAAAAAACGGGGGAAATGTTTTGTGTCCACAGCACGCCTCGGAGGTGGGCCAGCATCCAGGGCCTGCTGGAAAACAGGCAGGAATGGAATCCCGCTAGGAATTCCTTCCCAAAGACACCTTTCTTCCCTTCCTCAGGGAATGCTTCGGAGCCCCGCAGCGCCCTAGCGGAAACCATGGTTAAAAATGACTTTGGGGGTTCCTTTTTTAGCACTGGGCTTTGCGTAGGGCAGAGGTGGCTCTTGCTTTGTTGGGTTTCATTAAATACCCCCTCAGCAGAGCAGCCCAGGGGCTTCTTCCCCCCTTTTTTTGTTTCTCTGAGGGCTCCATTCGATAAATACACATCCTCTGCAGCCCGGCTTAATGAAATTGTGCGGGCCACTTCCAAGAGAAGGATGTTTATTTTTCTCTGCTGATTCAGGGAGGCTGCTCCAGGTCCTGTTTGCCTGGAGAGCTGCTCCATAAAGACAGCCTTGTGCCTTGCATTCTCTCATTGCTGGGATCCTCTGGCAGCTGTATTTTCAGGGAATTTCGGGGAAAAAATGGTGTGCTGCGAGCACAGTGTTAAGGTGGGAAAGTCAAGCAATTGCAAGGCCAGAGCTGCCTGGAGAGCAGGCTTAATTCACCTGTTTATGTCTCCTATTTTTGCACAGGCCCCCCTGCTTGCTGTATTTTCTCCTTTTAGACAGAATTTGTCGCCTTTGTGCTTTTCCATAGCTGTCCAAGGCCGTGGAGTTCCTGCTGGATGCACCTCCCAAACCGCCTCCTCTGAGGGAATGTGGAGATGTAGATGCTGCTGTGGGGTTCTTGATGAGCCTCTTGTCACTAATGCAGGTTTCTGACACGGTTGCTCGGTGCTGATCACACCAGATTTTGCAGCAGGCCTTGTTTAAAACCTCACTCTCAAGGCAGTGGGAGCTGCATCCCTGGGCATGTTTCTGGACTGCCTGGAATGCCTTCATGGATTGGACTGGATGACCTTTGAAGGTCCCTTCCAGCCCAAACCACTCAATGATTTCTATGAAACACTCACTGTTTAACCTCTCTGTGTGTCAGAAACGCTGGTTTGGGATGAGGTGGACAATGGCCACACTCAGGGGAAGAGGGAGGGACACGGAATCACAGAATCACTGAGTTGGAAGGAACCCACAAGGATCATCAAGGTCCATCTCCTGTGCATGGAATGAGTTGGAAATAAGTTTTTCTCCTCCCCAGCTCTTCTCCCCCCACCCCCCCCCCCACCTTGCTTTTCCTTGAGCTATTTCTTCTGATAATTCCACACGAGTGCTGAAAGAAGTTGTTCAAGTGGCAAAAACATGGGGAGGAGGGGTGGTGGTGGTGGTGGTGAAAAAAAACCTTTCCAGTTTTGTTTTCCTAACAAAATCTGAATACTTTTTGAAGAGGAAAAAAAAAAAACCAAAAAAACACCACAAAACCCCAGCTAAAATATAAATAAATCCCTTTTGTCTGCAAATCCCCTGGTGGGAGTTGGGCTGAAATGTTCCTGAGTGACTCATTCCTGGGCAGACCTTTGCCGTGGATGGAAACTTGTCCTCAGCAGATTTTCTGGTATTTTCTAACCTGCCTTTAAGGAGGTGTTTCCTTTGTGGACTGAGGTAAAGGAGGCGCCTGCTCCTCCTGTGATATTCCCACATCTGCCATCAAAGGATGGCTGTTTCTCCTGGAAAATGGTGATAAAAACTCCATCAGTGTTTTCCTTCCCTGCTTCAAACTCGTTGGTGATGATGGCTCTGGAGAAAAAATATCTGCAACTGTGCTTGATCCATGAGCTGGGAACCTGTGGCTGGATCCTGCTGGAGACATGGAGACACTGGGCTGATGGGTTTGGGTTCCTCACGCACCTGAGGTGCTCCTGCAGCACAGTGCACAAGGATTGCCTTCATGCTCTTCACGGAAATAAATTACAGGAAAAGAATGAGAGAAAAGCAGGGAATCCCATGGAGTTTAATTGGGAGAAATGAAAGGGATGTGTAGGACAATTGTTGCCCTGTTTCCTTATCAACAGGTACCCTCTGGGCAAGGCTGAAAATCCTAACCAAAATTCCAAGGATCAGAGGTGGTGCGACCCACACCCCTCTGGGCAAAACCAGTAGGGAATATTCCCTTTTTTGGGGGCCATTTTTCCTTAATGTTGTCAATCCTGGTGGTTCTTCACTCAATTTTAGCCCTTTTCCCTCACTCTCAGGATAGATTGTCCCAGTTTCTTTGTGAGCAGCAGGGTGACTCTTCCGCTCTGTCTCATGACGATGATGATGGTGATGATGATGGATGATGATGATGGGTGGGATTTTCTAGTCCCTGCCTTTCTGTGGTGCTGCAGTATAATCTCTACTCCACACCCTCCACTTTCTCCCGGTCAGGATTGAAGGAGCAAAGCGCTGGACACCTGATGGGAGGTTAAAACTCAGCTGGCTGATGTATCAGTGCTGCCTGCTTTCCCTCATGACACAGCTATTTGGGCCCATTTGCAGCAGAATTAACTTCCAAGCAACCTTTCTGTTTGTCATCTTTGTGCTTCCAGCCCCAGTCCTAATGACATCCTGGAGGTTGGAATTCAATTCTCCTCCCATCCCTCATTCCTATTTTCTGTTGTTAATGCACGCCTTCGTGTCCACTTCAGGATCTACACCAATTCCCCAGAAAAACATCAGGCTGTGCTAAAAACAGGGGGATGAGGGATTTTTTTCCCCCCACCTCTTTCCCCACAGATGCATTTATCACTAGGGCAACTCCACTTGAGAGTTCACTACAAATCCAAGCCGATGGCTTAGATCCAGGCAGGGAGAAGTTTTATGGACTGAGCTAAGCGTGAATTACACTTCTGGTCACAACTTTTTTTTTTTTCCCTGTTCCTTTCTTTCTTTTCCTTCACTGTGACCCTGGCATCGAAGCAGTTTACAATTGCAAAGTATTTCATAATGCAGCTTTTTTTCCCTGCTGCTTGGAAGGTCTGGGAGGAACCTGTGTGTATTTAAAAGGTGTGGTGCCCCTGGAAAAGGGCGTTGGAGGTAGTGGTTGTGGTGGGACTAACCACTGTTTTTAGGACCAGGTATAAATCATTGTCCTTTTCAGGCAAGGCTCCCAAGATGTCCATGTTTATCCAGGAATGAGAGGGAGGGAGGTGCATTTTCTTCTCAGTCTGGCACTAAATGCAACCCCTGGCTTCATTCCAGGGAGTACAAGCTGTGGATTACCCGATTCACCCTTGTCCCCTCTTTTCCCCCTTGGCCACGTTCAGGTGAGGCATTGTCTCCCCATTGAATGTGGAAATGATGATGGAAGAAGGGAGGAGGCATAGAAGGACACATGGAATGCGCGGACGGGCCAGTAAGTTTCAAGGTAAGGGAAGTGTGCAGCAGGGAGGGAAGGGAAGTTCAAGGGAATTCGGGGAAGTTCAGGAAGTTCAGGGAAGGGACTGTAAGGTTGGGAAGGTTGTGGGAAGGGAAGGGTTTGGGAAGTAAGGTTTGGAGGTTTGGTAAGGTTTTGGAATGGTTGAAGGTTTGGGGATTTTGGAAGGTTTGGGAAGGGAAGGTTTGGGAAGGAAGGTTTGGGAAGGGAAGGTTTGGAAGGAAGGGTTGGGAAGGGAAGGTTTGGGAAGGGAAGTTTGGGAAGGAAGAGGAAGGGAGGGAAGGAAAGGGAAGGGAAGGGAAGGGAAGGGAAGGGAAAAAGGGAAGGGAAGGGAAGGGAAGAAGGGAATGGAAGGAACGGGAAGGGAAAGGGAAGAAGGGAAGGGGGGAAGGGAAGGTAAGGGACAGGGAAGGGACGGGAAGGGGAAGGAAGGAAAGGGAAGGGAAAGGGGAAGAAGAAGGGAAGGGGAAAGCGAGACAGGGAATGGAAAAGAGGAAGGGGTAAGGGACAGGGGAAGGAAGGGAAGGGATGGGGGGAAGGAAGGGGGGGGTATGGATAGAGGGAAGGGAAAGAAGGAAGGAGTGGGGAGGGAAGGGGGAAAGAAGGAAAGGGACGCGAGAAGGAGAAAATAAAAAAAGGGGGGGAGCCTCTGTTCTGGTGGGGCCCCCAATTGGAAACTGGGCCTCAGCATGCTTTATGGGCGAACTGGCGTATTATTTATGTGATCATTGTCTTAGGGCTAGGAGGCTGTACTGGTAGGGGGGTCCTTTCCTATCCCTTTTCCTTCCATCTCAGGAGGAGGATTGGTGAAAAAGAAGTCCTTGTTTGGTTTGGAGCATGAGGAGCACGGTTGAGAGTAGGGGAGTAGGAAGATTTGTCTTTCTGCTGCAGGAAGGGCATTGGGTGAACTGTATTGTGAAATGTGGAGGGGGTGTTATTGCGGTAATCCATCCTGAGGCAGCAGGAGGAATTTATATTTATTGATTTATTTTTTTGAATGTTCGGGTTGGTTTTTTTTCATTGCTTCAGGATTAGGGAAGTGGAGAAAAAAACGGGTCTTGCCTAATGGGTGAAAGCCAGCTGTGTTGGATAAGTGAACTATTTTTCAACCCTGGAAAGTCTCTCCTGGAGGCTCCAATTTCTGGGTGGATTGCCAGCAGCCTGTGCCCTCAAGCTTGGTGCAACTGGGTAGGAGTCAGTCCCACACAGGATATGTGTGTGGCAAAATGAGTCGTTCCCTTCCTGTTTCTTTCTCCAGAAATTGTAAAAATCGTTGTTTACCTAGGTCCTTCACTAATGATGAACTGTTTCGCAGATTTCCACTTTCCCCACTATGCAGGCACTTAGAGTGATATAAATTGGTGGAGTTTATGCATTTCTTCCATAGGGATTTCTTTTAAAAAACCCATGGATTTCCCAGACAAAGTCTCAGGGCTGAGTCTGCAGCAGAGCGGTCACTCACCTCCAGCCGCGAACGCACGCGGGGAAAAAACCCGTCACACACAACTGTAACAAAAACCTGCTTGTCAAAATGACATATTTGGGAGGGGCTGGTGGCTGGCTGTCTTTCTATTAACCCTCACAGTGCATTTAAGGAAAGTAAAAAAAAAAAAAAAATTAAAAATATAAATGGAGAGAATAAGAGTCTGTTCAGGTGTGATAAACTAGAAATCTTGGGATTTGGTATTAAGAACTTTCCTTCTTCCTTCCTTGCACGCAAGACACTGAAGGAACTTTGATCCCTGAGCAACTCTCCATTTCGTCTGTCCTGTTTATCCATCACTTTATTCCCCTCATATTTCCTGCTTAGCTCATGGATATTTTGGAAAATAACACAGTGCTGGCCATCCTCTGCATCGCCCCTTCTTCTCACCGTCTATAAATACTTTTTCCCTATGGAGAAGAGAAAATCAGCTCCAAATTAAAAAAAAAAAAGCCCATAGACCAACTAGTTTTTTTCCTTCATCCACCCTTCAACTCCACTGATTTAATGAGGCAGACGCTCATTAAATGTATCCCAATGAAATGTGTAAAGGATCGCGGGAACGTGGGATTTGTAATGGCGTGCTTCCTGTCCCAGGAGGGGACACTGAGTGGTCACACAGAGCCTTCTTGATGAAAATTAAAATTTGAAATCAGAACCAAGCAAGGAATTCTGGCCGCTGGTGTGCCTCATCCATGTCATAAGGCTAGCAGGGCCAAGGGACAGTGCCAGTGGATCTGCATTCCCATCAGTCCCATCCCCTCTGATCTTCCAGCAGCAAAGGGAACGGGTTGGACTTGTCTGACTGTGCCCTCTCCCCCATGTTTCCTTGGCCCAAATGAACAAGATAACCGGAAACTGTGTTTGCAGCCAGAGCCATAGGATATCCCAAAGGGATATCCTGCTGGGTCCTGCCACAGATCAGCAGTATGGAAGGATGGATGGATATGATGGATGGATGGATGGATGGATGGATGGATGGATGGATGGATGGATGGATGGATGGATGATGGATGGATGACCACCATTCCTGCTGCAAATGTTGCACTCAGAAGCTGAGGTGTGTTTTTTTAAAAAACGCTTGAGAGCAAAATAAGGATATAAAGCTATTAGGAGCATGTGTGAAAGCCATGAAGATGGTGAAGGGAATAGAAAAAAAAAAAATGAAGGGGCGATAAAGGCGGCCGGGGGTGGTACGAGGCGGGGGTTCAAATGGAATTAGAAATGACAGCAGCTGAGGTCAATTGTCTTGTTCATCTGGAGAAGAGAGCCAGCATGATGAGAGAGGGGGAAGATCTCATCTCTAGCCCTGCATCTTCCTCCCGAAAGATACAGCTCAATCTCTCTCTCTGTGGCCATGGACGCACCCGAGGGCGGTGCCGGGCTGTGTCAGGCTGGATATCAGGGAAAGCTCTTCTCCCAGAGGGTGCTGGGGCACTGCCCAGGCTCCCCAGGTAATGCCAGGCGCCCAGGGCTGACAGAGCCCAGGAGTCTCTCAGGTATTGCACAGGGTGGAATTTTGGTAGTTTCCTGTGCAGTGCTGCACTGGTGGCGCTTCGGTATGCCCTTCCACCGAGAAGATCCCTACGCTGTGCCCGTGGCGAAAACCCAGTATACTATTGAGAAAAAAACAACCATAAACGGGGATAACAGGAGCACCCAAAAAGATTGCGGAGACTTCCCCGTCCCTAGTCGCAGGCTGTCCCCAGGCCCCGCCGGTGCCCGCAGGAAGGAGCCACAGCTCCTAGAAAAACAAGCGGCCGGCCAGTGAGGATCCACCCTTAAAACGGGAGCAGAAGCGTCAAATCGCCGCGGGGGCCAATCGGGCCGGGAAGGATGAATGAGGGAGAGCTGAGGGAGAGCTGATGGAGGCCACGCTGAGGCGGCTTAGGGCGGGGCTGAGGTAGGGCCGGAGATGGTGAGGGCGGACTGAGGGAGTCTGAGGGCGGGGCTGAGGAGGGCTGTAGGGAGGGCTTGAGAGCGGGCTGAGGAGTGCTGGAGGGAGGGCTGAGGGTCTGGCTGAGGGAGGGCCTGAGAGGCGGAATGAGGGAGAGCTGAGCGAGGGCTGAGGCGGACTGAGGAGACTGAGGGAGGCTAGGGCGGACTGAGGCGGGCTGAGGGAAGGGCTGAGGGAGGGCTGAGGGCGGACTGAGGGAGTGGCTGAGGGCGGGCTGGGGAGGGCTGAGGGAGGCTGAGGGGCGTTCTGGAGGGAGGGCTGAGGTGATGGCTGAGGGCGGGCTGAGGGAGGGCGTGAGGGAGGCTGAGGTCGGACTGAGGGAGGGCTGAGGGCGGAATGAGGGAGGGCGTGAGGGGAGGGCTGATGCGGACTGAGGAGAGTGTAGGGAGGGCTGAGTGCGGACTGAGGGCGGGGGGCTAGGCGTACTGAGGGCGGGCTGAGGGAGGGCTGAGGGAAGGGCTGAGGCAGTGTCTGAGGAGGGCGTGAATTAGGGAGGGCTGAGGCAGGGCTTGAGCAGGGCTGGAGGGAGGGAGGCTGAGTGGCAGGCTAGAGTGCGGGGCGGGAGCGCGGGGGGCGTGGAGGGAGGGCTGAGTGAGGGCTGAGTGAGGGGCTGAGGGAGGGCTGAGACGTGAGGGCGGAAATGGAGGGAGGGCTGAGGGAGGGCTGAGAGACAGGGCTGCTGAGGAGGCTGAGGGCGGGCTGAGGCAGGGCGAGCGGGGCCGGCGTGCCGCGATGGCGGAGGGCGGGACACCGGGTCCCGCCCCAGGCAGGTACCTCGTGGGCAGGGGTCCCCTCGAGGGCGTCCCGGGGGAACAGAAGGGTGACCTGCCCTCCCCGCTTGCCACCGCCCTTTCTCATCCGCCTGTGCCTCTCTCCAGCGCAGGTCGCAACCTTAAGAATGGCTGCTGGAGCAGTTCTGCGACCACCCGCGTGAGCACTGCGAGGACACCCGGCTTGCACGACGCGGCCTTCGCGGTGACTGCCCCACTCGCGCACCTGCTGCAGGACGAGAGCTTCCAGAGGTGGGCATGCAGCCCTGGGCACACGGCCCCCCTGCTCCCCCGCTGGCAGGAGCTTAAAATCCCACCAGTGCCACCCCACTGCCATGGGTCAGGCACCCCTGCCGCCCTCCTGGCTCCAATCCCCTCCAGCCTGGCCTGGACCTTCCAGGGATGGTGGTTTGGGTGCTTCACTTGCCATCCCCGCCAGCTACGCCTTTGGGCTCCCATCTCGGCCCTTTCCCTTGGGGAGGTGGGGGGGGGTCATGGTGTTCTTCCACTGTTTTCCAAGCCTGCTCCTTTTGTGGGGCTCCCACCCGCCCGCTGTTTTTGGGGGACAGTTGTTTTCTGGATGTCTCGCTGGCCCCACGCTGCTTCTGCTTTTGTTGAGCCCCATCTCATCCCGTTTTTTTCCCTCATGGCATGGTTTGTGCT